>JAINUW010000780.1:0-542037 GCA_020205615.1 Panax quinquefolius | reverse complement strand
GTGAGCTTATGCTCTTATGATTACTGGTGGAAACAAGTGTGTACGTTGAATTGTTGTTATTTGAAATCTTTTTGCAACTTCTTATAAGACTTTCTTACATTTAAAGCCTTTCTCCACTTTTTTGCAATAAGAATGTATTAGCATTTAGTCGAGTTACGTGCGTGTACGCCCAAACTTGATGCCCGTGGGCTTTTAATTTCTGTTTGTATATATATATATATATATATATATATATTAACTAACATCATCAGTTATACTCTATTGAGTGCGATCATCGCGTGTTTTCGCTTATTGATTATATATATACAAACTTTTATCAAACTCTATTAGGGTGAGTGCTGATTTATATCCGTAGCATTCTTTAACTTTATATATATATATAAAATACTTATATATATATATATAAATACTTATATATATTATTAGCCACCGTCAAACTTCGTTTGATTGAGTACAGATATTATTCTATGATTAACGTTTTGCAGGTTGTATGTATATGTATATATATATATATATATATCTTCGTAATTAGGGTTTATAACTTTGAAGAGGCGATTATTTGATATAATTGCATAACATTTTAATTGTATATATTTGATTGATTAAGCTAACGATTTTATTATAGTTTATTTATCAAGTTATATAACAGTTAATATAATAAAATCCGCTTAGAATAATAATCTAGTCACCTATAGTTTCAAGTATGCCACTTGAGCTGTGAGATTATATAATACCAGATTAGTATGTTCTTCATTAAATGTCTACTCATCAAGTATAAAATTTTTGATGGGACGACTTATTGATCAAATTGAGACTAGTATGTAGATGACCGATGACGAAATCTCATTATTACAACATGTATAGGAGATATCAGCCAACGCATAGACATGAACTAGAGTACCTATGTAAAGGACCCGCATGAGAATTCTACGTGGAGCATTATGCGAAGTTACGCCATTGACTCATAAGGACAATGATAGTGTAATGATCCTCCCAATCTAAATCACTATATTAATACATTGAAATTTATGTGCTTGGATATTTATCAAAGGTCACCTTTATTGTGGTGACTATGAAGGTGATTATTAGATACACTGCGTAGTTAATATGAGGAATATGAAAGGATCTAGATGGAATTTAACCTTCCTATATATCGAGAGATATCCGTGAGCCTCTTTTGATCGAGTGGGACTTACGAAATGTATGGCCGCGTTTAAATAATGATTTATTTTATATAGTCTACTCATTAATCAAAGAAAACTCGATTAAATTATGAAAGGTATGGCACGTTCCGTGACTCGAAGTTTAATACAGGATGTCGAGTTAAAAAGGATTAAAAAACATTGTAATATTAACAAAGAAAGGTTGCATCGAATAATCGATCTCATTATTACTTGAGTAGCGATGAATTTACTGAGTAGATGCACGCTCCTTTATTTATAATTTTATAATATGATTTTAAAGTATGTCCAGCGTAATAATAACACCATGGTCGCATGTGGCATGTAAATATAATTAAAAGGAAATTAATTTTAAATTGAAAGGATTTCTAAATACAGCAATATGATCGATAGTATTTAAATTAATAGGATAATTTAGATATACGTATATTAATTAAGTAATACTTAATTAATATATAACATCTCTATAAATTTAGATTTTAGGTTTTTAATGAGATTAGGTTTTTGATTAATCCTTTTTCGATCACTTTCATATATAGATAATATATATAAGCGAATTTAGTAAGAAGAATCAAAATCAAAACCCCAGCCCACTCTTGGAGAGAGACCAGAGAGGAATCCCGAAAAATCGTATTTCCTTTGATGGCTAGTACCCCACCTCGCTTGCAAAATCGTCCAGGACGGTTGGTAAAAGGTTTCGTGTGGATACCCGTAGAGGCGTAGTTTAAGTGAGGAATTGCGTTGGAGATTGAGCGTTTGAGTATAATTTCATAATCCATTATAATCTGCTTTAACACTAAATTAATATCTATTTCGTGTGGATCACATTTTTGAGTTTAGGAAATAATTTTGGTTTGTTTAATTTATATTCCTTTGTCGTTGCTTTGTTGCCAAAATCATTACATTTACATTTTTATCAGGAGTTCGAGTTTATGGCATGACCTTTTCTTGCTTTATTTATATTTAGTCACTTCCTGAGTTTACTAATTGGCGGTTCATGCGTCTATATATGTATTTCTACCGCTTTTATATTTTACTATGTAGTCCTTTGGAGTTTAGCCGTTACTTGAAGTTAATACGCCTCTGTTATGATCCTCGAATTTTATGAAATGAAAGTATTTGATTTTCTTATAATTATTATTCTATTTAGTAAAATGGTTAAATTGATAAAAGGTTAAAGTTAAGGGTGATATTTGACAAATTTTCAAAAGTAAGAAAGTTTTTATAAAATAATGGAACGATAAAAGTACTAGAAAGTATCGGTTCTGGCTTCCGTAGTATACGTGATATTGATTATTGATGATTCGTGAAAGTCCTCGATTATGCTTCGATTATTACTTTCAAGCAATTAATTCTAACATATCTCATATTATTGATTCCAATTATTTCACAATATTATCTGCATAATATTTATTATTATTAAATTAATAATTGAGACAACAGAGTTATTCATATTGTTATTTACAATATTGGCGATGTACAAGAAAGTTCTATTGAGGAGAGGTTTGGTCACCCCAATTGCGCTATCAATAAGGAGAAATCTTTATCGAAAAAGCCCCTCTTTCTTGGAATGATCGGTTTATTAAATCTTGGCGGAGTTATAATATAATGATGAATAAGTTCGTGTTGATTAAACATGAAATTGGTATTTCCATTGTGTCGATTATTAGTAGTGAAAATCTGACATATTCCTGGATAAGATAATTGATGTCTAGAGGTTATATTCTGCAATCGGGTAATTAATGGATAAATGAGCAATTAATTGCTATTAATTCACACGCTTATAACTATTTATTCACACGTGTGTACTATCATTCACGCATGTACTATTATGTGGGGAGGTGTGGTGCAAGATTGATAATATTTGCATGACTAAATTAAAAATGGATGTATAGATTGAATACCATACTATAATTATTTTTTTTCACATGTATAGAACTATTGAGTCATAGTTGCATCGCTCTATTGATTCATATGTATATACTTATTAGGGGAAATTAGTGCGAGTTTGATAATACTTACAGGACTAAATTAAAATGAAGGAAAAGATTAAGGTATTATCTCTGTATTTCAAGCCCCAAACGTGTAATTATCAAAACTATGTTATCCACATAAATAAAAGCTCATTCTTCCTTCATTCTCACCCGATTCCTTCAGACTCATGGAAGCGATTATAGTAGAGAAGCTTATAGAGAGAAAGAAGAAGAGTGATCCTGCTACTTCATTTTATTCAAGTATCCGGTCTTTTTACGAGGTAAAGGGTATTATTTATTTCATATTACGAAGAGATATTATTTTCATATTACGTATATGAATATTATTTTAGATTCGATATTCATAAAGAATATTATCTTCGCTCGATATTCGTAGGAATATTATCTTAATTAAATATTAGATTTGGAATATTATTTTTTAGATTCGAGGATGTTATTTTTGTTCGATATTAAGCGGAAATATATTTCTTCCATACTCGTAGTATGTAAGTAATATTATTTAGATTTTGATTATTGAATTCTATCTCATTTTGTTGAGTTTTGGCTTACATACTCCAATACGAAATTAGTAGAATATCCTTGATATTACGGCTTACGTGAATATCTTTTCATGGAAATATTGTTACGAGCATTCTTGATAATTATTTGATCTTTTCATGAGTACTTATTCAGGAGTTCTTATTCACAATGGTTCTTATTCACTGCGAATATTATTCACTTGGGTATTAGGGGCACATTTCATGCTTAGGATTACTATTAAGTGAATTCTTATTCACCCGATTACTATTCACCTAAATATTATTCAACTGGGTATTTGGGGTACTTTTTAAATGTAGGGTACTATTCAAGTCTTTATTCTGAGAGTACTTTTCCCCAAAGTCTTGTTCATGGGCAATTATTTATAAATACTGTCTTTATTCGTAAAATGCGATACTATTCACAGTACTCTTTGATAAGTAAAAATCTTATTAAATGAAGTCTTATTTGACGTCAGTACTATTCTGAAAGTACTATTCTTGACGTCTTTATTCATGGGGTACCTATTCACCCGAGTACTTATTCACCGAGTCTTATTCATGATAAAATTGATTTCTTTTAGGTCGAATCATTTTCGATCTGATATTATTCTTTAATTTTAACTCCGCAAAGCGGTATTATGTTGAAAATTTAGTTATTTTTTAAACTCTAGATAAATTTAAAGTGTTTAATATTTATCCTTGATTTCGATTTGATTAATGCTTATATCATTGTCATCATCCTCGTACTTATATTGTGATGAAAGTCATCTTTTGTACGTCAGCATCGTACGACAGACCGTTGGTTATTGGTTTTACACTTGTATGTCTTTTGGCATGTAGTGCGAAGAAGAAGCATGTTGATTGATATCTTTGGTCGTGGTACAGATGAATTGTTAGATTGATAGCTTTGGCGTGATGCAAAGATGGACGGGTGTGTAACATGATCATGACCACTGGTGATCTTAACGAATATCCTTAGCCGTAGTAGTGCGAGGATAATTCGATGATCGGATTAGCGTGATCGCTAACCATTAGTTAACAAATAACGTCTCGTCGTGAATCTTAATTAACAGGTGATTGATCGGGTTTGATCATAACCATTGGTTTTAGTTTAATATCTTTAGCCTATAGTGCAAATATAGACAACCCATTGGTATGATCATTGTTATTACATTTGAATATCTTTAGCCTTTGGGGTAAGGATTTTGAGTAAAGCGTTGTATTAAAAGCCCGATGATAAACTTTAAATCGTAGATGATAAGTAGATATCATGCTTTCTACTTGTCTCTTTCTAATGGATTTCTTGTTCCCACAAAGCTTGTTGATCTAAAACTTATTGTATTGTATTCTATCGTTGTTATACTATCAAGGCCAGGATAATTTATTCTCGCATTATCTTAGTCATAATATATTTCCATTGGGCTAGTCGAGCTCACCCTTTTCTTTCTTCGTTCTCTTCATTGAAATGAGAATATGATGAGACTAGTCGGGGAATGGAGTGATGATCTCGAGATAGTGGTTATAGTAGTCCTCACTATTTTTATAAAATAGTGTAATAATAATTGTAATGAGGACTCTATTGAGTGTGGATATTGGCTTGTAGAAGACATAATAATCTTGTTTAAAACTCTCGGTATGTTTATTAAGTATTTTACACAACAAACAGTATAAAAGAAGTTTATAGTTTAATATTATGTACCATGTATTTGGCTACTTCAAGATGGGTGATGTGTACATACTATTTTGGGCGTCCACAGCCTCTATGTATATATTCTGACGTTTTATATAATTATATTTCCAATCCATGGAGTTTACTCCATGATGGTCGATCGCTTCGTATATATATATATAACTTTTATATATATTTAACTCTTCCATGACTTTTCATACAAACTTGACATCATATGAGCACTAGGAATCGGCGTGATCATAGATTCATTTTCTAAATCTAGATGGACATTTTCATTTGTAATAACTACTTGTAAATTATTCACGTGTTTAAATTTACTTAGATGGCTCTCATGTTCACTTGAGTTCGTGAATGCCATGTATATTATTTTCTCGAAGATGCCTCGTGATCTAGAAAATAAAATCAATCAAGTAGAACACGTAATAAAATGGAAGTGTCAAGGCCTCGGTTATTATTGAGCATAAAGGTTTGAAAACCCTTTACTAAACATCATCCTTGCTATATCTTGTTAAAATGAGAACTTTTATACAAAATTGAAAACCCTTTGTATATAGGTGCAAATGAGGCATAACACTACTTCGGGATAATCGCACATTATTTACACATTTATATAATAGTTTAAATTGAAAAGTGGCGGTATTTCGTGGTAACACTGATGTCACCGAGTGCCTAACACCTTCCTCCGCATAAGCGAAGCCCCCTAACCCTAATCGAATCTCGGTTTCACGCACCGGTTAAGTAGTGTTACATCACCAGGTCAATGTGCAAACCTTTTCTCGATTGAGTTGGTGCAACCATTTAAAAATACCAACTAGCTTACTTTACATATCAATCGTTCGATTATACATACATGTCAAACCTTATCATAACTTGTTTTTAAACAAATCTCACCTAACATGAGAACACGAAAAGACAAGAACAAAAAGGGACAAGAAAAAAACTCAAGCGCTTTCAAACGTTATTGTGATTACAAATTGATATTATGCCTTATTACATTTTCTAGGCCACTACAATCTTTGAATAGGTTAAAACGAGCATCCCTTTAAATTTACAATTAATAGCTCAACACTGGTCTGTTTACGCAATAAAGCGCGCGACGCATCTTTATTTACTCTTGGCACCAAGCAAGTATGTTGTCATCGCACTACTGGTGCAAGTTTAAAAGCAAATACGATTATGCTAGGTTCCGTAACGAATTCTTCCATAACGCCAACTCAACTTCTCGCTTTTTACAAAATTTTCTTTAATTTAATCATCCAAACTTCCAATTAGATCCTAATAAACCCATTAAACAAATCGTAATACATTCATAGAGAAATTTTAACATTATAAAAACTATAATCTACGAAATTAGTATGCATACAAGCCAATCACGATGCATGATAAAGCATATACTTTGTAATCAATCTTATTTATTTATTAATAAAAGTATTTATTTAGTAAAGGCATTTAATTTATCTACATGATGCTATTTTAATAATTTATGATAAACTACATAGTTTTTAGCGAATACTTTTTGAATCATGATAAAATCATGCTAATGAGATCTAAATTCTTAGATAACTTAAAACTAAAATGTTCCCAATCAATGGATTACTAAAAAGCGGATTAGTGAATCCTGGATAGATTAGGTACATACGTTAGTTTTGCTCATTGGATGAGGATGGTTGATCTCATGATCATTTATGTGGACACTAAAAGCAAGTATGTAAGTGTTTATTGGAGAATAAGTTCATTTGACGTGACTCACTAAGGAATATCTAATGGAGTTTTACTTAACTGTCAATAGGAAATCTCGTAGTGATAGTAGTACAATGATCCTTAGACTTGAGATCATCATATTATCTTGTATATAATGATTTATACTTTGACTTATTCCTTAAGACCCTCAAGGTATATCAAAAGGATATGCTTGGGGTATAATGTGTTATATATAGAGATAATGAATGAGCAATAAAGAATCTCCGCTTCTAGTAAAAGAAGAGATATGTTCTATGTGATTCAATAAATGACAACCTAGGAATCCTTGTCGATGTGGAATGAAATTAGAAAGTAGTTTCTAATTTGCATTTATTCTAGAGTCAGGCATTTGGGAATCGAAATACATATAATTAAATAAAATAAGACTTGACATGTAGTTTCATATCTTATATTTAATCGGGACATCAGATGGTGGAAGGATTGAATTGCACGGTAACTATTTACTCAAAGGTTCTTTTTGTGATTGATGTTGAAATCTATATTATCTCGAAAGTCGTTAATCGCTAAGGAGGCTTATCCTTATTGTAGAATAAATATTATTTATTTAAATAAATTAATAGTTTAATTTATTTATTTAAATGAGATTAGAATTGTTCTAATCGATTTATTCACAACCACTTTAATACGGAGAACCTAAAGTGTCACACCATAAAAAAGAAGAATAATTATTTAAGAAATTAATGGCATAATCGTAATAATATGTTAAGTGTATTTAATTTAATCTATGGTGATAAAGTAAATTAAATAGCTTTAATATTTATTATTTAATATTTTGAAATATTAAATATAAATTAATAAGAAGAGTCTTATTAATATTATTACAATTATTATTATTTTAATTTCTAAAGGAGTTTGGGAATTAATTTAATATTAGTATCTCATTTATTCCTAATAGGATTATGATACATTAATTAAAAGAGTTTAATTAATTATCCCTAACAAGATTAGGGAGCCTAATTAATTAAAGGAGTTTAATTAATTAAATAATAACTTATTTTAATTATATTAAAGGGTTAATCGATATCTTTACAAGAGAGTCTTTGACGATATTCAGATAGACACGATTGTAATAGTTGGGAAAGTATGCCCTTTTTATACAGATAGAAAACTAAGGTTTGAGCCAATACAACATTCTTCTTGCTTCTTATTCTTGCTTGGTTGATCACCTCTAGAGGCCAAACGCTTGGGTGGTAGACGCTGATCAAAGGAAGGAATCAAACCCGTGAAGTCAAGGAGAGCACGAAGGAATAGGAGTCAACTTGTAGACCGAGGAAGCTCGAATCTTCAAGGGTATGATTTTGATTCTCCTACTTTTTAGATTGATAATAAAGCACAAGAACGATCTTGGTTTATGGTTTGTAAGAAAATTTTGAAATCCTTTTTACTTTGTTTCTCGCTTTTATTTATGTGATTAGATTATATATAATTGTTTCTAGCAAACCTAAAAGTGGTAACATAGCCAATCTTGTGCTAATTACCGCCTTTTGTGATTCCATGTATGTATTATATGCGATTGGATCGGTTTTCTTGTTAATAGAAAAGTTTCCTATTTAACTTATGACATACGCGAAGTTGCGCCGCCTCCGGCTCATTTTGGAGCCCAATTTGCTACCATGAACTAGATCTAGTTTCTTGATGAATAAAATAGAATGCAGTTAGTACCCGCTTCATTACGGGCCTTGAGGCGTAATCTCGATTTTTTTCCTTAATTAAATAAATGGTTTATTTAGTTGATAAAAATTTAAAATAAAGGTTTTTATTTTATCCGAAATATAATTTCATTGCTTAAATTAAAAGAGTTTAATTTTGATTTGGCTTTTGATTAAAATAAAAGAGTTTATTTTGTTTCAAAACTTAAGTTTAGCAAACTTTTGCCCATTAATTGATATTAATGCATATATGGAATGGATTTATTATTCATGAGATGAATGTTATTTATCGATGCCTATATTGATATACGTATGATAATAAATGGGATTGATTATGGCCTATGACCAATATGATTGGATTTTATTTTGGATGGATGCTTGAATGTATGAGTTTTATTAAAAGGGTCTTCTGCAGACTCGCTCGTTTCTAGTTTTCTTCTTGATGTAAATTATATCTCTCTTATGTATTTCCCTCGACTTGCTGATCACGGATTCTATTTAAATTAAATAGTTTATGTAGTAGGATTAATTAGAATTTCTAGAAGAACCTGAGATTAAGGAGAAATGAGCACTCAAGACTTGTTTGTAATGGAGCCCGGTTTAAATGTAGTAGTTATATTTAAATGTTAATTCTTGACCCTAGGGTTTGACCTTTTTGTTCACTTGGTGGCTCTAGTGAACCAAACTAGAATAAAAAGTCCATAATCAATCCGTAGAATATAGTATTCTATAAATGCACACACACACACACACACACATATATATATATATATATATATATATATATATATTATTATGTAAACATGTTTCACATGTTTAATAATATGTCACGCATTTTATATATATGTGTGCATGCTGCTAAACAAGATGAAACTACTAATAACAAACCCCTCAAAGAAATTATATTAAGTTGTAACGCTCAAAGATATTTAAATATCGAACGTCGCCTTTCTAAAGATGATAAAAATAATAAATTATTGAATATTTAATATAAGTTTATCAGGCACACACAAGGCGTAGTATTAAATATTTGAGATGTTATTTTATTACATATGATGTTTAAAAGGAATTGAATATTACCGCTTTGTTATGCACACACAAGGGATGTAATTTTCTTCACTTATATGGAAATGTTGGAGTTCGACTTAACTTAAATCATTTTAGTTCGGATGTGCACACACCTACCATTATTATGATTTAAGATGCAAAATATAAGGAGTTACATGATGATGTAATTGACAAGAGTTATCTACCTATTTATTTATATATAGTTTGTTATGCACACACACAAGGCTATATACATTTGAAATGAGATCCTTATTCTCACTAGTAAATCTATACTTAGATATTGTTTTAACTATATAATTAGGGGTAATATAGTTTGAAGAAAAATAGTGGGAGATACCAATATAAATAAGACCTAATTTATTTTGGTAAAATAAATTAATTAAATGAATGTGTCGACGCTGTGGATTTTTATTTGTCCCTTTTCACATTTGTTGTTCGGTGTTCTCACAGTTAGGTGAAATTTGTTTGAAAAACAAGTGAAAAAGGTCCGATATATGTAATGTCAACGATTTAACCGTAAAGAGTCGCCATTTGGTGTTTTTAACTAGTCGCACCAACGCAATCAAAAAAGTTTTATTAATCGACCCAAAGGATGTAACATCGCTAAACCAAGTTCTGTGAAACCAAGATTCATTCAGGTTCGGGGCTTGATTATAGAGGGAAGGTGTTAGGCACTTCCCGACATCCGTAAGGTTGCCACATGACCGCCACTTTTCAAGAAACTATTATATGAATGTGTGTGTGTGTGGATCAATGTGCAATTATTTGAAAGTAGTCGCGAGGCTTCGTCAGACTTTATATAAAAAGAGTTTGAATTTATACAAAATTCAGCTTTTTACGCAAGATATAGCGATGATGTTTTATGAAAAGAGGTTTTTCAAACCCTGTGCTCAATAGGAATTGAGACCTTTTTATACTTCTATTTTATTATTAAATGTTCGGCTTGTTTGCTTTTATTTTCGAGATGCGAGGAATCTTCGAGAAAATAATAAACAGGAGTGCTGAACTCCTCATGGGCATGACAGCCATCTAAGGAAATTCAGATATCATAAATAATGAACAAGCTTCTTACAACTAAAAATGTCCATCACGGGAACCGAATCTTTATTCAGTAGACTGAATCTGTGATCACATGATTCCTAGGCTCATATGATACCGCAGTTTATATGAAAAGCAGTAAGCACTTATATATATAAAAGATGTACATATAAATATATATATATATATATATATATACAGATATGATCAACCACCACGATGCGTGCCCCACGGGGATCTAAATGTAAATATATAAAAGTGGTAAATATATAAATATATATACATGATCAACCATCACGAAAGCACCTCCATAGGGGATCGAAATGTAAATAAACTTGTAAAAAGACGATCAACCACCACAAAGTAAACCTGTGGGGACTAAATGTAACTAAAGTAGTAAAAGGCCTCAAAGTAAACTCAAGGCCCCAAATATAAATATATATATATATATATATATATATATATATATATATATATATATAGTCCCGTTAGAAACGCACTCAATACAACTACCTAGGCAATATACCAAAGCAAAAAAGGAGCAATGTCACAAAGCAAAAAAAATTGCAAGAAAAATAGAAGCTCTTTCAGATCAAAGCTACGACTCCTCCCTCTAACTCACATCTCTCTCTCGCTACAAATATGTATCAAATGTAAGGGAAGATTCCTACAAAGTTCTCTTCCATCTCTCTTCACTACTAAACTCACAAGGTAAATGGAAGGAAGAGTCGAGAAAGTTCCACCAATAAAAGGTAATGCTCTCTAATTTTGTTTGTCGTAAAAGAAATCTAGGTTTGTTCCTTTTCCCTATGTTTGATTTCTCCTTGTTCGGCTGGGTGTAATTTTGATCCCTTTTCCCTATATTTGATTTTTCCTTGTTATGTCAGTATAATTTTTATCCTTTTCCCCTATATTTGATTTTTCCTTGTTCTGTTGGGTATAATTTTTTATCCCTTTTCCTCTATATTTGATTTTTTCTATTGGGTATAATTTTATCCCTTTTCCCTATATTTGATTTCCCTTGTTCTCTTGGGTGTAATTTTTTATCCCTTTTCCCCAGAAATAAATAATGGACTTCCAGATATGGGATGCTTTTAGTTTTCTATAGAAACAATTAGTCCAAAGCATGTAGTCCTCGCTAAATTGGTCAGGTATAACCGACAAGTGAATCATTTACTAACGAATCTTATAGCTAGTTGTGGCGCTTTTGAATAATGATCACTGACTAATTCAAAGTAAGTGATTTATTCATGTTTGCAATTGGTTGCGCTACGCTTTTACTCATGTTTTCTTATCAACATTACAATCATGTTGCATCCTTTTTGAAAGTAAGTGATTTGCCATTCTCCTCTTCCTCCTCGGTAGGAAGTGGTCCCTGTAGAAGATGTGTAGTTCTCGCTTCTTAACAAAAGTCCTTAGCTTTCAATTCCAAGCCTCCTTGAACTAGAATTAGAAATGAATTTATAAATATTTTTAGTTGCTACACTTTTTTAATTGTTATTTAACTTGTAGATAGTTATTTTTGTAACAAGTGTAATCGATAAGTGGATTTTATATACGCTGATTCAATATCAATTTCATGCTTATTTGTTGCTAAATCTTTAGTGACCATGTTTATTTTTACTTGTTTTATGTTATTTCATGTGTAGAATGGTGGTTGTCGATTTAATGTACATTTGGAGTTATTTGGTGAATTAAGTCAATTAGAGCATAATTGGAAAAAAGTGGAGTATGCTTAAAAAGTCAAAGAAAGGCATTTGACAAGACAAAGCCCACCGGGCTAGCCTCATTAGTTTATATATACTGCCGGGCGGGGGGGTCTAATCTCCTCGTTAGCAGTGAAGGTAGTCTGCCTGGGGTCTTCATGCAGCTAGATAAAGGAGTCACCAATGGGGTGTTGTTTTTCAAGTGTCCCGTTATGTTTGTAATTTTTTTGGGCATGAATTTTAGCTATTCGCATGGCAATCGTAACTCTAATTAAAGGGAATTTAGGGCTTCGAGACTTGTGTGTTGGACATGATATACCGAGGAATAACAAACTTCAACAATACACAAGACATATTACGTAGATCTAAGTTCAAGCTGATAACAAGCGTGGAGGAATATTTCAAAGGATTTTCGAGACTATCAAGAATTCTAGGCTACGTGAAGGGTGTTTTTCAATATTCTTAGTCTTAGACTAATAATTGTAATTTAAAAAATGATTTCTATGATTTATTCAAGGTTTATTTCATTGATATGAACTAATTCACTTTTTTAGTGCTTACGACGGATCTTTTGAGTGAATCGATGATTTTGTAAACTTTGATTTCTATTTTAATAATCTATCTCCGCTTATCTATATTGATCAAGGTGCTTGAATCTATGAATTGCTCGATAAATAATTCTTTTGTGGAATTGGATGGAATCGAGAGAGGATATTCAAGTTCAGACCTAGTCGATATAGCATGTGTTCATGATTTTGTGAATAGCTTAATCACGATGAATGCTAAGGTAGAGATATGTCAGCATCGCATGTAATCTGGACATGTAACTTATTCTTAAACCTTCTTCAATTGTAATTCACATAGATATATAGTAGGTTAGTTGATTAAGGTGTTTAATGATTTCTATCTTAATTGTGGATCGATGTTATTACAAAGATTAGTGCATCGAGAGGTGGTTAATACTACGCTCGTGTTCTCGATTAATAAACCGGATAAGGTATCGAATCGACTAAAGATGTTAGAATCGTGAGTGAAGCTTAGGTGAAATCATAAGTCTAATTCTCCATTAATTGTTTGAAATTCCGCATTTTGATATTTGTGATTATTTTGTGTTAGTTTAATCATTCTTTAATTTAGATTCTTTAATTACAATTATCGAGTTGATTTGTTTAATAAAATTAGGTTAATAGGAAATTGATAATCGTGAGTTAATGGTATTACTAGTTAGTCCTCATGTGAAACGATACTCTATTCATCACTCTATTACTTGTCGACTATGTATACTTGCATGTTGTGCGATATAGATTTTACACAACAAGTTTTTAAGCCGTCACGGGGACTATTTAGCATAATTTTAATATTTTTTACAATATCTGCTTAATTAATCCAGCTTTTACTTTAGACATTTTTTTATTTGTGTTTTGATTCTTCTATTTCAAAAGTTGAAAGTAGTTTATGCAAACTTGGTCCAAAAATCCGCATTTGCTTCCTTTAGAGGACTACATTTAGAAAATGTTTCGTAGGTCGAGTAAGTGGATCAAGGAAATGAGACAAGAATTTGAAATACCGAGAAAGAAGAGGAAATGGCAAACCAAGATCTAAAGCATTAAGGAACTTCCCCACACCTCCAAGGTGATCGAATCAGTAATCAAGCATCACTAGGTCAAGAATATAGCAAATAATACCTTTTGAAATTAAGCCGAATGATACAAAATGATTCGTAATTCGGCCATTAGATTTGCAAATGACGATCCGAACGAGCATCTAGTCGGGCTTTTTTGGAAATATGCGACACTTTTAGGTTCAATGGGGTTTCTGATGAGGCTAAGAGACTTCGATTGTTCCCATTCTCTTTACGGGACAAGGCGAAGAGTTGGTTGCATTCTCACCGTCCTGGCTCGATAATCATACGGGAGGATTTCGCTCAAAAATTCTCGCCAAATTCTTTCCACCGGCCGAAAACTACGTAAGATGAGGAACGAGATAACGATGTTTGAACAAAGAATAATGGGAGTCATTATATGAGGCCTCGAAAGATACAAAGAATTTCTTTAAAATGCCATATTATGGATTGCCCAAGTGGCTACAAATGAACACCTTTATAATGCATTATACGGGAGTCTCACGACAAGTATTGATGAAGGCCATGGAGCATTCATGGTTAAGAGTTACGAGGAAGCCTACGAGTTGATTTAAACCATGGCGGTTAATAACTACCAAAGGTCCCACAAAGAAGAATGACACAGTAAAGGCAACTGGGTGTTAGAAGTAGATGATGGTGTGATGCAAATACAAGCACGTATTTCGCACTATCAAAGAAGTTGGATTAGGTTATAGCTGCACAAAATTACAAGCACAACAAGTGGCAATAATATGCGAGTTATGCGCGGGAGTGCACCCAACGGATCAATGCGCGATTATTCCAAAGAACAATACAGCCTGCTATAATTATAATGTAATTCTGAGAACACATACCGTAACACATACAATCAAGGAAATAGGAATCATCCAAATTTCTCATGGAGCAACAACTAGCAAAATCAAAATCCACAACAATCATATCCCCAAAGTTTTCGTAACCAAAGAATAACCATCTCAATACCAAGAAAGGAAATCGATCTAGAGGAGTTGGTGACAAAATATATGACTTGCAATGATGTGGCTATGAAAATCAAGCAATGGTTGTGAAATCATATGAGATGGCTATGAAATCACAAGAGATGGCAATCAAGAATCTAGAGAATCGGAGACAGGACAAATTGTGTCACATCAATAATAGACCACAAGGACATTACCAAGGATACAGAGAGAAATCCAAAGGGTAACCATGAATAAAGGTCAAGCAATTACATCAAGTAAATGGAAAACACCTCAAAGGTACTAATGCAAAAAATTCATTAGCTCCTAAAAAAAAGTCATGATAGGACGTGAGTGTAGAAAGCAAAGGTGAGGGTAAGCAAGGTAAGGACACAAAGCTAAACAATAAGCCAATTGTTTATCTACCTCCACCATTTCAGCAGAGGGTCCAAAAATAGAAATTAGACATGCAATTTGCAAAGTTTTTTGAAGTTTTCAAGAAACTTCAAATCAACATACCATTTGCAGAGGCCCTAGAACAAATGTCGAGATACGCAAAATTTATAAAAGGGATTCTGTCAAGGAAGAAGAAATGGGAAGATTTTGAGACAGTTGCACTAACCGAGGAGTGTAAGTGGTGATTATAGCGTAAATTACCACCAAAACTCAAGGACCTGGAGCTTCACCTATTCCATGCACGATCAGGAATATGCATTTCAACAAGTGTTTATGTGATTTGGGGGCGAGTGTAAACCTTATGTCATTGTCAGTATACTTAGAATTAGGTTTGCCAGCGCCAAGGCCTATGAACATTACATTACAGTTGGCAGATAGGTCAGTCACATATCCGAGAGGCATAATAGAGGACATTTTAGTGAAAGTGGATAAATTTATATTCCCCACGGACTTTATCATTCTGGATTTTGAGGAGAACAAGAACATCCCAATTATTATAGGGAGATCATTTTTGGCCATGGGTAGAACACTTATAGATGTACAAAAAGGAGAACTCACTATGAGGGTCCAAGATCAAGAAGTAAAATTCAATGTGTTTAAGGCCATGAAATTCCCTACCGGATGAGGAAGAATGTTTTGAATGGATTTAATTGAGCAAATCATCGCGATGACACGAGCAAGAGTTTGGTAAATGATCCGTTAGAAACAACGTTATTGGGGATGAAGAGGTCGACGATCCTAATTGGTGGATTACCTACAAATGCCAAAGTCATTGCCACGAAGTTTCCGAGACGAACACCGCTTGAACCACCGCATACGGAGGAGGTAACCGCAGAAAAGACCAAACCATCATCGGAAGAGCCACCAAAGCCGAACTTAAGCCACTCCCCAAACACCTCGTGTATGTGTATTTAGGCAATTCAAATTTTTACCTATTATTATTTCAAATTGCACTTAACGAAATGCGTGAAAAAAAGTTGTTGAGGGTGCTTCAGAACACAAATCGCCTATCAGGTGGAAATCGCAGACATAAAGGAATCACCCTTCATTTTGCATGCACAAGATCTTAATGGAAGATGAGGCAAAACCAACAAAGGAGCAACAACGCATTTACTTAACCTCGATTATGAAGGAAGTTATGAAGAAGGAAATTTTGAATCGGCTAGATGTCAGATCATCTACCCTATTTTCGACAAAGAAATGGGTTAGTCCAAAGCAAAGGCATGGTCAAAAAAAAAAGGAGGAATGACAAGGGTGTGGAATGAGGACAATGAATTAATATTGAGTAGAATGTCGACAAAGTTGGTGGGTTTGCATGAATTATAGAAAATTGAACAAGGCAACCCGAAAAGACCATTTCACGCCATTTATCGATCAAATGTTAGATAGATCAAGGTGACACCAATATTACTATTTGTTGATGGGTACTCTGCCACAACAAAATAGTTATCGCCTCGAGGATCAAGAGAAGACCACATTCACGCGCCCTTATGACACATTTGCATTCGTGAGGATGTCATTCTACCTATGCAATACAATCCGCAACTTTCCAACTGCAGTGTGATGGCAATTTTTTCGATATGGTGGAGAAAATGTTGAGGTCTTCATAGATGACTTTTTGCTTTATGGGGACCGCTTCATATTTGCTTACGTAATCAAGGTCATGGTGTTGCAAAGATGTAAGGACACGAATCTCGCATTAAATTAGGAAAAATTCCACTTTACGGTCAAGAGGGCATAATTTTGGGGCCATAAGGTATCGGCCAAGGATTGAAGTCGACAGAGCAAAGCCGAAACTATTGAAAAACTACCTCCACCGAGCTCGATTAAGGGTATTAGGAGTTTCTTGGTTACGCTGGTTTTACAAGAGGTTTATAAAAGACTTCTAAAATTACGAAACCTCTATGCGCCTTTTAGAGAAGGATGTGACGCTCACTTTTCGATTTAAGAATGCAAGATGGCTTTTGACTTATTAAAGAGGAAATTAACTACAGCCCCCATTATAGTCGAACCGGATTGGAGCATGCCATTCGAAAGCTTATGTGTGATGCAAGCGATTTCGCTATTGGGGCTATTTTAAATAACGTCGAGACAAGGTGTTTCACACCATATACTACGCAAGCAAAACACTTACAGAAACTCAAATGAACTACACAACCACAGAAAAGGAATTACTTGCAATGGTGTATACGTTTGACAAATTTTGGGCTTACTTGATCGACTAAGGTGATAGTATATATAGACCATGCCGCGATTCTAAGATTGATAAATGAAAAAGGATGCTAAACCATGCCTTATCCAAAGGATTCTCCTACTTCAAGAGTTTGACTTAGAACTAAAGGACGAAAAGGGACGAGAGAACCAAGTAGCCGATCACTTGTCTAGATTAGAAAACCACGGAAAGCAAAGGAAGATGATGTGAGATTAATGAGTCATTCCTGCATGAGCAACTCGTTTTGGGATTTCAGCAGAGATTCCGTGCTATGGTGATTATGTGAATTTCATTGTGAGCAACATTCTACCACCTGACCTCACAAGACAATAAAAAAAGAAATTTCTTCATGACGTGAAATGGTACATGTGGGATGAACCATATTTGTTCAAACAGTGCGCCGATAAAATGATTCGACGGCATATTCCCATATAGTGAAGTGAAGATTATTCTACATACGAAAAGTGTCACTCATCGGCGTATGGCAGACACTATTGTAGCGAAAGAACAACATCGAAGGTGTTACAAGCAGGTTTTTATTGGCCTACATTATTCAAAGATGCCCACCAATTTGTTAAACAATGTGATAGGTGTCAAAGGGCGGGCAACATTTTGAAACGGAACGAGATGCCCTTACAAACAATTTTGAAGTGGAAATTTTGACGATGGGTATCGATTTCATGGGGCCATTCCCCCGCCGCTGAACAATCAATAAATTTTACTCGCAGTGGACTACGTGTCAAAGTGGGTTGAAGCTGCAGCTTTACCATCAAACGATTCCAAAGTGGTCCTCAAATTCCTTCAAAAGAACATCTTCACGAGGTTTGGCACGCCAAGAGAAATTATCGGTGACGAAGGTAGTCACTTCTGCAATAAGTCATTTATTGCTCTTTTGGACAAATATGGGGTCAACCACAAGGTAGCTACAGCGTATCACCCTCAAACCAAAGGACACAATCCGAAGTGTCTAATAGAGGAGTTAAGAAGATACTAGAGAAAGTGGTGAATCCGAAGTCGAAGATTGGTCGCTCGATTGATCGATGCTCTATGGGCCTCACGGATCGCATCCAAGATGCCAATAGGGATGTCACCATATCAACTATCAGACGGAAGGCATGTCACTTACCTACCGAGCTACATCATAAGGCATATCAATGCGGCAAAAACTCAATTTTGATCAAACAAATATATAGTGAAAAGAGACTACTTCAATTGAATGAACTTGATGAATTTTGTCTTCACGCCTATGAGAATGCCAAACTATACAAAGAAAAGGTCAAAAGATGGCACGACCGTAAAATTTTACGCCGAACATTCGAGCCAGCCAATCAAGATTTTATTCAACTCACTACCGCGATATTTCCCTGGAAAGCTTAAGTCGAGATGGTTGGGACCATTCACGGTCAATCGGGTATTCTCTCATGGTGCAATCGAAATCTACAGTCGCAATCCACTTGAAACATTCAAAGTCAACGGACACCGTCTAAAGCATTATTGGGGTGGAGAAGCCAACACCGACGTGATCACCATCACATTGACCGACACAACATAAACAGGAATTAGTCAGGCTGAACGACTTAAAATCAAGCGCTAATTGGGAGGCAACCCAATCTTTAGTCTTTATCATATGTTATATTGCTTTATCATAGTTTTCATTTCATTATTAGATAGACGAATAATATAAAAATCTCGCTAATCTCTCCACAATACATCACGCATAAACAATTCACTAATATGCATGTGTCAATTCTTGCAGGATGGAAAATGGAGCAACTACATGAAGCAGAACATAGAATCAGGCAGTGGCATAGCCCGCCAAGGTGGGCCTCTTTAGTACTACAACCCCCGCTGGGGCGAGGATCCTCGAATCCGGTTGACAGAATGCACGCCCGCCGAGGCGGGCCTTACTAGTATAATACCCCCAAATGGGCGTGGGGTCCCTCAAAGAACATATGGGGGCAAGCTTATACAGATCGCCCACTCCCTATAATACACACACCACTAACTCACTTTCTCCACTTCCCCATATCAGCTATTAAGTTCCATATCCACCATCCACCACCCACTCCCACTCCCATTAATTCCTTAACTCCATTACTCCTCTCCACCTCTTCACTACACCAATGATAGCCTTCCTTCTACCACTATATATATCAATACCTTCATATTAAATCTATCACACCAATTGACATAGAAAATTCATAGAGTATACTTGAGAGTTAGAGAGGAGCAAATTAAAAAGTTTTGGGGAAAGTTAAAACAAGTCAAGCACTAGAACGAGATCATGGCTTCACCATCATCTTCTAAATGCCAAAGGGGAGAAGGTTCACGGTCATCTCAACCAATCCGCCCTTTTGATCGCCAGAAATTTGAAAGTGCCGCCGCCGTCGACAGGTATGACTACATGCTCACCAAAGCCCTTACACCGAAGCGGGAGTTAGCACCAGATCCTAGTGATGGGGAGCTTATGCCGCAAATTTACCAAAAGGGATGGACCAAATTCACGGAGGAGCCGGAACCAGCTGTTGTTAACATTGTCAAAGAATTCTACGCAAATGCTGAGGACAAAGAAACATTCCATGCATTTTATATACGCGATTGAATATCCATTTCATGGTTATTTGTTGCTAATTCTTTGTGATCATGTTCATTTTTACTGTTTTATGTTATTTCATGTAGAATGGTGGTTGTCGATTCAATGTACATTTGAGCTATTTGGTGAATTGAAGTCAATTGAGCATAATTGGAAAAAGTGGAGTACAACTTAAAGGTCAAGAAAGGCATTTGATGTAAGACAGCTCGGCGTGTATGCATCATTAGCTTCATATACCCCATTCCCGGCGAGGGTTCTTAATCTCCGCCAGCAGTGAAGGTATCACGGGGCTTATAATACACTATATACCACGGGCTATGTGGGTCTTCATGAAGCTAGACAGAAAGGAGTTCACGTAAGCGTGCTTATATAGTATATGAACCCCCGGCTGGGGTATTATTTCAAGTGTCCCGTTATGTTTGTAATTCTTTTGGGCATAGATTTTATCTATTTGCATGGTATTGTAACTCTAATTGAAGGGAATTTTGGCTGAGACTTGTGTGTTGGACATGATATGCCCGAGGAATAACAACTTCAACAATACACAAGACATATTACAGAGATCTAAGTTCAGTTTTTGATAGCAAGCGTGGAGAAGTATTTCGAAGGGATTTTCGAGACGATTGCAATTCTAGGCTACGTGAAGGGTGTTTTTAAATATTCTTCATCTTATACTAATAGTTGTAATTTAAGAATGATTTCTATGATTTTTTCAGTGTTTATTTCGTTAGAAATGAACTAATTCACTTTTTAGGCTTATGATGGATCTTTGAGTGAATCGATGATTTTGTAAACTTTGATTTCTAATTTAATAATCTATCTCTAGTTTATCTATATTGATTTGTGCTTGAATATATGAATTGCTCGATCAACAATTCTTTATGGAATTGGATGGTATCGAGAGAGATATTCAAATCTAGACCTAGTTGATATAAAGATGTGCTCTCATGATTTTGTGAATAACTTAATCTTGATGAATGTTAAGGTAGAGATATGCTCGGCATCGCATGTAATCGATAGAGAACTTATTCTTAAACCTTCTTCAATTGTAATTCACATAGAGATATAATGGTTAATGATTAAGGTGTTTAACTAATTTCTATCATAATTGTCGAGTGACGCAATATGGTATTAGTGCATCGACAGTGTGGTTAATACTACGCTCGTGTTCTTGATTAATAAATTGGGATAGTGAATTGAATCGAATAAAGGTGTTAGAATCGAGTGAAAGCTTAGGTGAAATTATAAGTCTAATTCTCCATTAATTGTTTGAAATTCCAAATTTTGATATTTATGATTATTGTGTGTTAGTTTAATTATTCTTTAATTTAGATTCTTTAATTACAATTATCGAGTTGATTTGTTTAATAAAATTAAGGTTAATAGGAAATTGATAATTGTAAGTTAAGGATATCAAGTAGTTAGTCTCGTGGGAAACGATACTCTACTCATCACTTTATTACTTGTCGACCACGATACTTGCAAGTTATGCGTGATATAGATTTTACCCAACATGTAGCAAAGTTGTTTCAAAAGATAATGCTGATGCTTATCCCTTTCAAATGTGACTTAGAATAGAAGTGCAATACAAGGTGCTAAAAAGCAAGAATTTAATATAAAAGAGATTTTTCTTTGGTTGTTGTTTTGTTGATCTCAAATTTGTTATTACCTTCTAATTTCTCAGTTGCAATCCTTTTTTTACATATTTGAGAAGGAGCTGATTGTTGATGTAGGAAAAGGAGAACCTGCTATCAGTGATGATCGAAATCGACTTAGAGGAACCTTGTTTTCATGCTCCTCCCTTTTATGATCAGTAAGGCAAAGACATGAATAGATACAAGTTTACTTGTACCTCATGTGAGACATTCTCGAGGATATGAGTTGGGGACTTAAGTCGGTTGACGCCACAAATGAGTTTTGTAGTAGTAACAACAATTTGTCTTTCTAATCACATTAATGTAAGCACGCCTCGTGATTTGGTTTTGGTCCCTTCGATACAAATTTCTACGCCTCTCTTTCCATTTTTAAGGAAAGTAAGCAGTAGTATGTTTTGTACTAAAGTCTAGCAGTAGTTCTGGTTTTTCCTTGTGGTGTTGTTAAAGAAAGAGGCAGAGGTGAGTGTGCAAGTACAATTTATTAATGTCAAAGGAATGTTTTGAGTACATACATATCTATAATTTGTATGGAATTCTGATTCATTTTTATCTTTGTCAGGCTCAACTAACCAGACTCATTCCAATTTTTGAAGGAATAGTGAACAAGAAGATGGTATTGATAATAGAGAAAAGTGAAATACAACTCAGCTTCGTAAATATGACTAACTAGGACCCAATACTAGATGTGTATGACAAAACTTATTTGAATCAACCAACAACTTCTATGTATATTTGAGCAGTAAAATAGGAGAAAATCGTATTCCACTCACAGTGACCGAAAAACAATGAACAAATTGATTATAAATTATATAATAGAAAAATGTAAATAGAAAAACAATGAACAAATTGATTATAAATTATATAATAGAAAAATGTAAACAAAAAAACAATGAACAAATTGATTATAAATTATATAAAGAACCCATAAAAGAAGTCGAACCATGTCTCAAATAGAGGTTTTAAACTTCAACCAACATGTAATTTGCTAGAGTTCGATAAAAATGCCAAACATAATTCATGTGATTTTAAGAGCCACAACCACAAAAGGCTTTCATTAGGTATTTTTCTATCATGCCTAGTCTTCAATTATAGATACTTCAGATAATCGAATTTTCGACCGGGTGTATATAAATAAAATTAAGTTAAGATTGAACTAACTTGAAAAAATTAATAAATTCTCTTCAATCTCGACTATTTTCTAACATTATCTATTGTTTTATGTTAAGAAAACTTTCATGATTTTGTAATGGGTCCTATCTGTGTCATTTTACAATCAATGCCTATGAAATTGTTGATTTACTTTCGCTCAAAGGAAGTGCATTTGTGTTTAACCCAAATTTCTAATAACATGTACTTTCTACGAAAGTGAAGTTAAACTATGATAGAAATTAGAGCAATGTTCCATATTAAAAATAACCCATATACTTAGGCACATAAATTAAGATTAGAAATCAAGTGGGCTAGAAAAGGTAATCATCAAGGACTCATTGCATTAGGTTGATACTTTGTTTAACCAAATATGCAACTGTGCTTCTGAACTCCCAAAACGCTACACACATGTGAGATCACTTTGATTATTCTACGACTTTCAACTCCAATGCGCAGGACTCTATACTTTGGACTAATTGTTTCTATAGAAAACTAAAAGCTTCCCATATCTAGAAGTCCATTATTTATTTCTAGGGGAAAAGGGATAAAAATTACACCCAACAGAACAAGGAGAAATCAAACATAGGGAAAAAGGGATAAAATTATACCCAACAAAAAAAGGAAAAATCAAATATAGGAGAAAAGGGATAAAAATTATACCCAACAGAACAAGGAAAATCAAATATAGGGGAAAAGGGATCAAAAATTACACCCAACAGAACAAGGAGAAATCAAACATAGGGGAAAAGGGAAAAAAATTATACCCAACAAAACAAGGAAAAATCAAATATAGGGGAAAAGGGATCAAAAATTACACCCAACAGAACAAGGAGAAATCAAACATAGGGGAAAAGGGAACAAACCCTAGATTTCTTTCTCGACAAACAAAAATTAGAGAGAATTACCTTCTGTTGGTCGGAGCTTTGTAGGAATCTTCCCTTCCGTTTGATACAGATTCGTAGAAAGAGAGATGACGAGTTAGAGGGAGGAGTCGTAGCTTTGATCTGAACAGATGTTCTATTTTACTTGCAATTTTTTTTGCTTTGTGACCCGCGCTCCTATTTTGCTTTGGTTCGTTGCTTGGTCCGTTGCATTGGTGCATTTCTGAACGGGACTCTCTCTCTCTCTCTATATATATATATATAAGCAAGTAAACGCTCCGGATATAAAATCCAGGCTCATCAGATAGAGTCTGGAAATAATATATATATATATATATATATATATATATATATAAACAAATAAATGCTCCAGACATAAGTCTAGGCTCAATCGAGGCATAACTCGATAATGTTAGTCCATATATAAATATATACATATATAAGTATATATATACAAACAGAAATTAAAACCACGGGCCGAAGTCCGGGTATACTGTTGGGTAAAATCTAATTACGCACAACATGCAAGTATACATGGTCAACAAGTAATAAAGTGATGAGTAGGGTACCGTTCCCACAGAGATTAATTAGCAATAACCTTAACTTACAATTACCAATCTTTTATTAACCCTAATTTTATTAAACAAATCCAAATCAATAATTTAAGTTAACAAAACTAAAATTTAAAAATAATTAAATTAACACAAAATAACCACGAATATCAAAATCTGAGTTTTTAAACAATTAATGGAGAATTAGACTTATGATTTCACCCTAAGCTTCACTTTGATTCTAATACCTTTATCCCAATTTAATGTACTATCCCAAGTTATTAATCAAGAATACGAACGTAGTATTAACCACCTCTCGATGCACTAATACCATATTAACTTCAATCCACAATTAAGATAGAAATCTGTTAAACACCTTAATCAACTAACCCACTATATCTCTATGTGAATTACAATTGAAGAAGGTTGAAGAATAAGTTCTCTATCCGATTATATGCGGCGTCAAGCATATCTCTACCTTAACACTCATCCAGTTTAAGCTACTAACAAAATCCTGAACACATGCTACATCAACTAGGTCTAGATTTGAATATCCTCTCTCGATTCCATCCAACTCCACAAAGAATTGTTGATCAGACAATTCATAGATTCAAGCACAAATTGACATAGATAAACTGGAGATAGCTTATTAAATTGGAAATCAAAGTTTACAAAATCATCGATTCACTTAAAGATCCATCACAAGCCTAAAAAAATGAATTAGTTCATAATAAACGAAATAAACACTGAATAAATCATATAAATCATTCTTCCAATTACAATTAATAATCTAACACAAAGAATATTAGAAAACACCCTTCACGAAGACTAGAATTGCAACCGACTTGAAAAACTCCTTGAAATACTCCTCCACACTTGCTATCAAAAACTCAGCTTAGATCTTCGTAATAATCATCTCTCTAATCTCCTCGTTGTTTTTGATAGAGTAATAGATATCTCCTATAAAACTCCAAACCAAATTTTCTATCCAATAGAGTTATAATCGACATGCGTAAAGCTAAAATTCAACTCAAGAGGAATTATAACCAAACAGACACTCAACATTTTCCACCCTCTACCTTTGGCCAAGCATGCTTCCTACTAAATGGCTATACTGCTATGCTGAATTACTTCCAAATATGCTCCATTTGATTCTCGTCGCACCGAATATCACCAAATGTACGTAGAATGCCTCAACCACCAATCTACACATGAAATAACACAAAACAAGTGAAATTGAACATGATCACAAGAAATTAACAACAAATAAGCATGAATTAGATATTAAATCGCGTATATAAAATACACTTATCAAAATCCCCCAAACTTAAACCGTGCTAGTCCTCGAGCACAAATCAACTACATGCAATGCAATGATATGAATACGAATTCACTTGTATTCTATCAAATCCACAAATATCGTAGAATCAAAATTATCTTAACAGCCTCAGCAAAAATAAGCAACTATACAATATCAACCATTAAAAACCAATCTACAAATCACTTTAATCCTCGAATCTCAAGCCATCATCACGTGTATAGTATGTGTGTGTGTAACATCCATGCTAACCAATACTAACCCAAATTCAATACATAACCAGTCTCTTAGAAGGAATCATGTAGCACAAACTTAAAAATTTCAAAAATTGATAGTTCCAACTAAAATCAAGCAATCACAAATCTCAAGGGTTCACGCTGGTACTTTTTGCTTTATTTTCATCTACTGGGCTTTTTTGCTCTTATTTGCAAAATTTTATTCATTTTTTTTTAGATATATAGATCACATAGCTATGTAATGTCTTATTCCCTTAGGCTTTTTAATGCTACCTTAACAAGCTTTCGACCAACGACTCCTAGACCATTAAGACCTTAGGGCGCTAGGTGTAAAGACAATCCCCTCGGGCTTACTTGCTCAAGTAACAAAGGCCACAAAACTAGACAAGCACGCTACTAAGGTTTATTCATACTTTTTTTCATAAGTTTATATACCCCCACATAACATCCCCCAAACTTAAGTTCTTGCTTAACTTTAGCCTTTACCAGCCATCCTTGTCATTTTATCATTCACTCTAACATTATCCTATAGAGACCATTTAGGTACCGGTTTAAACTTAACCAATTAATATAGTTGTTTGTTAAACATGCTATCCTTTTATACCAGTTTCGAACAACTCAAGGTTCGATTCATAAACGATCATTATGTCATAGTTCTAATACTTAATACTGTATTTGCTACTTATTTGACAATCACATCATAGGCCCACAATAACATGACCTAAGCTATCATGCAATATTGAAAATAAAATACAATACAGAAATTTAATTTGACCAAAATTAAAAATGAATCCTAAAAGCTACAATGCTTGCAAACATGAATTTAAATCCCTCAAACTTAAACAATACAATGTCCACATTGGATAATTGATCAAAATAAGTATGTGAGGACTTCCCTGTCAATGCTTAATCTTGAGGAGGAGGTTGTTGTTCTTCTTCATCGGAGTCACTCGGTGGGGAACCTCGCATTGACCCAGTCATTGATATGGAAATTGTGTCACGTTTAAAACTTTGAAGAGTCAGGTTCAACGAGGCAATAGATGTATGCATGGCATCGAACATGTGTTTCGCCTTATTGCTAATCGGCATGCATTTCCGACGAGTCGCCTTGGTGTGTGCATTCAATTGATTTCGTAAATCAAGGAATCGAGATCTAGATATAGCCTCTACCAATGCAGTACCGCGCCATTCCCTTGATCACCCATTTCCTCATCAACCCCGATGTCTCTATATAACATCCTCAAGTATCTTCCGACGATGATGGAAAAATGAAACCCACTCCACGCGGTGTGACTTGCCTCCCCCGCCCATACGTAGTATCAAGGCTATCATTCTAGAATCAAGTAAATGAGTGGCATTTGAGTGGGCTCGCCATCGCACCATCTAACTCCTCGCTGACGGCATAACCCACATATAAGTGATGGGTGTGGCAAACCTCCAGAAAAATTTCCACGTAGGCACCGACAGATGGAGAAGCAAATGATAGCCCCGACATCAATTATAAAATCTTGCACAATAGCGTACAACAACAACTCCTTCTCTTTGGTGACGTCCGAGGTATGTTGGGACGGAAGCAATTTTGCGCAGAGGAAGGCATACCAATTTTTTCCATACCGGCTAAGATCCTTGCTATGGATGACGGTGCCCCCCTCTCTCCCTTTCATCCATGACGTTCCCGGCTTTGTCATCTCTATGATAATAGAATCAAAATCTAGGTCAGAATTACGAAGATACGCATACTGCCAGTGGCGAGGCACCCGTAGTTGATAGTATGTGTTAATGGCGTCGGCACTAAATGGAACTAGACGTCCACGCACAAATGCTTGGAATGGTCCTTTGTCCACAAAGATTTGGCGTAAAACTCCTCGACAATGTTTACAATGGCCGGTTCTCGCCCTCGATAAATTTTGTCCATCCTTTTGGTAAATTTATGCATGAGCTCCTCATCATTAGGATCCGATGCCAACCCCCGCCCGTAAGGGCTTTGGTGAGCATGTAATCATACCTATTGGCGGCATGTGACACTTATAAATTTAAGGTGATCGGCAAAAGCGGGTTGGTTGGGGTGATTTTGAACTCTCCCCTTTTGGCGCTTAGCAGATGATCAGTGAAACCATGGCTCTCTCAATTGCTAGTTTTGCTCTACTCTCCCCAAACTGCGGTAATAGTATCTCTAGCTCACAACTATGCTTTTTTTTGCCTTATATGAATTATGGTGGAGGAGTTTGGATGAGATGTTGTGGTATTTATAGATGGAGAGGGAAGGCTAGCATTAGTGGAGTGAGGAGGTGAAGAGGTGGAGAAGAATAATGGAGTGTTGGGAATGTGGGGAAAGTGGTTGGTGGTTATGGAGTAATGAGGTAGTGGGGTAGTGTGAAAGTGGGGGGTTATTGGGAAGGATAGAAGACCAACCAACCGCTCCACGCCTCATTGTAAAATTTCTAGGACCCCGCGCCTCGTGGGGGGTAATAAACTAGAATACCGCCTCCTAGCTAGCTATGCCCCGATTTCTATCGTTGAGGACCCCACCCCTACGGGGTTGTAGTAGTTTTAGGGTCACTTCCTATGGGCTAGGTCATCGCTGCACTTCCTTGTTTTGCTTCAATGTAGCTCACTTTGCTGCAATATACCCGCTTGATAATCCTTTTTTTTTCATCCTGCATGACATGAACATGAAGATTAGTGAGTTGTTGATGACATGTTCTGATGTGGAGAGATTAAAGAGATTTTATTTTATTCTTCTACCTAGTAATTTAATAAAAACAATGATAAAGCATATATGAATGGAAAATACGATAAAGAAATAAAAAATTTGGTTACCTCCCAATGAGCGCTTGATTTTAAGTCGTCAAATTGACTACTTCCTCGCTTAAGTCAGATTTATCGCCAACGTGATGGCGATCACGCTTGTCGGGCTTATCCACCCCAAAGAATGCTTCAACCGCAAGGTCCGCTTACTTTGAATGTTTTGAGAGGATTACGATCAGAATTTCAACCGCCCACGAGGGAATACTTGTTGACCGTGAATGGTCTCACCATTTTGATTTGAGCTTTCCGGAAACAAACGCAAACCTCGAGTCAAATAATAGTACCGATTGGCTCGCTCGAATGTTCGACACAAAAATTTTCTCGGGTCATGCCATCTTTTGACTTTTTCTTTCAGATATTTTGGCATTCTCATAGTATGAAGGCTTTTAACTCGCCGAAGTTCATTCAACTGAAGTAATCTCTTCTCTCCTACAGCTTTTTGATCAAAATTGAGTTTTTGCACCGCCCAGTATGCCTTATGCTATAGTTTCACCGGTAAATGACATATCTTCCCATACAATAGTTGATATGGTGACATCCCGAGAGTGGCGCCTTGATGCAAAATCCTGAAGTTCCATATGAGCATCGTCCAATCTAAGTGACCAATCTTTCCGACTCGGATTCACCACTTCCTCCAATATCTTTTTGACTTCTCTGTTCGATACCTCAGTTTGTCCACTGGTTTGAGGGTGATATGTTGTAGCTATCTTGTGGTTCACCCCATACTTGGCCAAAAGAGCAGTAAACGGTTTATTGCAAAAATGACTACCTTCGTCACTTATAATTGCTCTTAGTGTGCCAAACCTAGTGAAGATATTCTTTTGAAGGAATTTGAGGACCACCTTGGCATCGTTTGTTGGTAGAGCTGCAACTTCAACGCACTTTAATACGTAGTCCACGGTGAGTAAAATGTATTGATTGTTCAAGGACGAGGGAAATGGTCACATGAAATCGATACCCATACATCAAAAATTTCCACTTCCAGAATTGTTTGTAAGGGCATCTCATTACGTTTCAAAATGTTGCCCACCCTTTGACATCTATCACATTGTTTGACAAACTGGTGGGCATCTTTGAATAATGTGGGCCAATAAAAACCTCATTGGAATACCTTCGCCACTGTCCTCTCACTCCTATAATGCCCACCATATACCGATGAGTGACAGTCATGTAGAATATTCTTCACTTCACTATATGGGACGCACCTTCGAATCACCTTGTTTAAGACACCGCTTGAACAAATATGGATCATCCCATTACGTACCATTTCACGTCGTGAAGAAATTACTTTTTCTGTCATTTCAGGAGATCAGTGGTAAAATGTTGCTCACAACAAAATTTGCGTAGTCGCCATACCACTAATCTCCGCCGATATCCCAAATAGCTTTCTCATCCGGAATGATTCATTGATTTCACATTTGTCGTCTTTTTCTTTCCCTTGGTTTTCCAACCTCGACAAGTGGTTGGCTACTTGGTTCTCCGTCCCCTTCCTATCCTTTATTTCTAAATTGAATTCTTGCAGTAGGAGAATCCAACAGATAAGGCGTGGCTTGGCATCCTTTTTCGCTATCAAGTACCGAATTGCTGCATGATCTGTATAGACTATCACCTTAGTCCCGATCAAGTAAGCACAAAATTTGTCAAACGCATATACCACGGTAAGCAACTCCTTTTCCGTGGTTATGTAGTTCATTTGAGTTTCTGTAAGTGTTTTGCTTGCATAGTATATAGCGTGAAACACCTTATCTCTCCGCTAACCCAAAACAGCCACAACTGCGAAGTCACTTGCATCACACATAAGCTCGAATGGCATGCTCCAATTCGGTGCAACTATAACAGGGGTTGTAGTCAATTTCCTTTTTAATAAATCAAACGCTGTCTTGCATTCTTTATCAAAACTGAATGTTGCATCCTTCTCTAAAAGACTGCATAAGGGTTTTGCAATTTTAGAGAAATCCTTTATAAACCTCCTATAGAACCCAGCGTGTCCTAAGAAACTCCTAATACCCCTCACTGAGGTCGGTGGAGGCAATTTTTCAATCATTTCCAGCCCTTGAGCCGATACCTTATGGCCCAAAATTATGCCCTCTTCAACCGTGAAATGGCATTTTTCCAAATTTAGAACAAGATTCGTGTCCTCGATCTTTGCAAAGACCATAACCGCATTCTTCAAGCAATTATCAAAGTCATCCCCCATAAACCGAAAAGTCATCCATGAAGACCTCAACATTTTCTCTACACCATATTCAAAAAATTTCCATCATACATCTTTAGAAAGTTACTTTGCATCAGATAAAGACGAATGACATCCTCCCGAATGCAAATGTGTCGTAAGGCATGTAAATGTGGTCTTTTCGATCCTCCTGAGTGATGACTATTTGGTTGTAGAGCCTCAAATACCCATCCAACAAACAAGAATACCGATGTCCCGCCAATCTATCTAACATTTGGTCAATAAAGGACAAATGGAAATGGTCTTTTCGGTTGCCTTGTTTAATTTTCTAGAATCCATGCAAACCCGCCAACTCGCCATCGTTTCTCGGGTGATTAACTCGTTGTCGCCATTCTCACCACCGCTATTCCTCTTTTTTCTAAGACGCATCTAAATCGGACTAACCCATTTGCTTTCGTAAATCGGTAGATGATGCCAACGCTTCAACCATTTTAAAATTTCCTTCTTTACCACTTCCTTCATAATTGATTGAGTCATTGCTTGTTGTTCCACCGCTGGTTTTGCCTCATCTTCCATCGATCTTGTGGCATACAAAATGAAGGGTCGATTCCCTTTATGTCAGCAATTGTCCATCCAATGGATGATTTATGTTCCCGAAGCACCCTCCGCAACTTTTCTTCCTGTAATTCGGTAAGTTCAGCTGAAATAATAATAGTTAAAGAATTTAAATTGCCTAAATACGCATACCTGAGGTGCTTAGGAAGTGGCTTAAGTTCCAGCTTTGGTGGCTCTTCCAATGATGGTTTCAGCTTTTTCAAATGCTACCTCCTCTCGTGGTGCAAAGTGGTTCAAACAGTGTTCTGAATCATGGTACTCGTGGCAATGAGTCTAGCAATTGAAGGTAATCCACCAATTCTGGATTATCAATCTCTTCATCTCCTAATAATGTTGTTTCTAACGGATCGTTCACAAAACTTTTGCTCATGTCATCACTAATTATTTGCTCAATTAGATCCATTTGAAAACATTCTTCCTCATCCATAGGAAATTTCATGGCCTTAAACACATTGAATTTCACTTCTTGATCTTGGACCCTCATAGTGAGTTCTCCTTTTGTACATCTATGAGTGTTCTCCTCAGAGCCAAAAATGGTCTCCCTAGGATAATTGGGATGTTCTTGTCCTCCTCAAAATCCGTAATGATAAAGTTCATGGGAATATAAACTTATCCACTTTCACTAAATGTCCTCTCACTATACCTCCTTGACACGTGATCGACCTATCCGCCAACTATAGGGAGATGTTCAGAGGCCTCGCTCTGCAAAACCCAATTCTAAGTATACTGACAACGGCATGAGGTTTACACTCGCCCCCAAATCACATAGACACTTGCTAAAATGCATCTCACCAATCGTGCATAGAATAGTAAAGCTCCCCGGGTCTTTGAGTTTTGGTGGTAATTTCTGCTATAATACCGAACTACACTCATCTGTTAATGCCACAGTCTCAAAATCTTCCCATTTCTTTTTCCTTGATAAAATCCCTTTCATAAATTTTGTGTAACTCGGCATTTGTTCTAGGGCCTTTGCAAATGGTATGTTAATTTGAAGTTTCTTGAACACTTCCAAGAATTTTGAAAATTGCTTGTCTAGCTTTTGTTTTTGAACTCTTTGCTAGAATGGTGGGGGAGGATAAACAGTTGGTTTGTTGATTGGTTTGTTATTTTCCATTTGTTTTTTGTTCCCTTGCTTTATCTCACCCACTGTATTTTCTGTCTCTAGTTCAATCTCCTTTGTAACCGAAAATTCTGGCTCTTGACCAACAAGTTATTTTCCACTTCTCAACATAATGGCTTGACAATGCTCATGATTACCCTTAGGATTTTTCTCGGTGTCACTTGGTAATGTCCTTTGTGGTCTACTATTCAATGCCAGTGCCATCTGACCCATCTGATTCTCTAGATTCTTGATCAATATCTCTTATGCTTTCATAAGCAAGGTGTGATTTTTTATAGCCAACTCGGTGGTAGCCATGAATCTTTCCAACTTTTCCTCCAGGCCGGATTTCCTTTCTTGATATTGAACTGGTTGTTTCTGATTCTGGAAACCTGGAGGGTATGATTGTCGTGAAGCTTGATTTTGTTGGTTGTTACTCCATGAGAAATTCTGATGATTCCTATTTCCTTGATTGTATGTTTTCTGATATGTGTTTTAAGGAGTTCTATTATAATTACCGATGAACTACACAGCTGCTGGATTAATTGCACATTGCTCCGTTGGGTGTTTTCCTGCGCACAACTCACATACTATTACCACTTGCGGTGCTTGCTGTGTTTGTTGTGTCTGTGCTGCTGCCACTTGCTCCAACTTCTTTGACATCAGAGCTATCTCAGTGCTTGCATCGCTGTCATACTATCTACTTCCAATACCCCAGCTACCTTCGCCTGTGTCATTCTTGCTGTGGGCCACTGGTAGTTATTAGCTGACAAGGTTTCAATCAATTCGTACTCTTCCTCGTAACTCTTAACCATGAACGCTCCGCATGATGCTGAATCGATACTTGTCTTGAGATTCCCATGTAGTCCGTTGTAAAAAGTGTTCATTTGTAACCACTGAGGCAATCCATGATGTGGGCATTTTTTGAGCAGTTCTTTGTATCTTTCCCAGGCCTCATATAACGACTCCCCATGTTGCTGCTCAAACATTGTAATCTCATTCCTCATCTTCGCAATTTTCGCCGGTGGGAAGAATTTTGCGAGGAATTTCTGAGCTAAATCCTCCCATATTGTTATCGAACCGGACAGTAAGGAATGCAACCAACTCTTCGCCTTATCCCGTAGAGAGAATGGGAACAATCGAAGTCTCATCGCCTCATCCGAAACCCCATTAAACCTAAATATGTCGCACATTTCCATAAAGCTGACTAAATGCTCGTTCGGAACGTCGTTTGTAAATCCCCTAAACTGAACTGAATTCTGAATCATTTGTATCATCCCAGGCTTAATCTCGAACGTATTTGCTGCTATTGATGGCGTGATGATGCTTGACAGCAGTTCAGTCACCTTGGGTGTTGCAAAGTCCCCCAACGCTTTCCGATCTTCAACTGCCATTACTATTTCCTCTTCTTTCTCAGATGTTTCAATTTTGCCTTCGCTTTTTCGATCCAATTTACTCAACCTCTGAAACCTTTTCTCAATGTCGTCCTCAAAAGGCAACAAGTCTGGATTTTGGGACCGAGTTCGCATAAACTACGTCCAACACCTGATATAAGAAACACAATAAAAAAAATGTCTAAGTAAAACTGGATTAATTAAATTGATATTGTAAAACAATTAAGATTTATGCTAAACATATCCCCTGCAACGGCGCCAAAAACTTGTTGGGTAAAATCTAATTACACACAACACGTAAGTATACGTGGTCAACAAGTAATAAAGTGATGAGTAGAGTATCGTTCCCACAGAGATTAATTAGCAATAACCTTAACTTACAATTACCAATCTTCTATTAACCCTAATTTTATTAAACAAATCCAAATTAATAATTTAAGTTAACAAAACTAAAATTTAAAAATAATTAAATTAACACAAAATAACCACGAATATCAAAATCTGAGTTTTTAAACAATTAATGGAGAATTAGACTTATGATTTCACCCTAAGCTTCACTTTGATTCTAATACCTTTATCCCAATTTAATATACTATCCCAAGTTATTAATCAAGAACACGAACGTAGTATTAACCACCTCTCGATGCACTAATACCATATTAACTTCAATCCACAATTAAGATAGAAATCTGTTAAACACCTTAATCAACTAACCCACTATATCTCTATGTGAATTACAATTGAAGAAGGTTGAAGAATAAGTTCTCTATCCGATTACATGCGCGCAAGCATATCTCTACCTTAACACTCATCAAGTTTAAGCTTACTAACAAAATCCTCAACACATGCTACATCAACTAGGTCTAGATTTGAATATCCTCTCTCGATTCCATCCAACTCCACAAAGAATTGTTGATCAGGCAATTCATAGATTCAAGCACAAATTGATATAGATAAACTGGAGATAGCTTATTAAATTGGAAATCAAAGTTTACAAAATCATCGATTCACTTAAAGATCCATCACAAGCCTAAAAAATGAATTAGTTCATAATAAATGAAATAAACACTAAATAAATCATAGAAATCATTCTTTCAATTACAATAAATAATCTAACACAAAGAATATTAGAAAACACCCTTCACGAAGACTAGAATTGCAACCGACTTGAAAAACTCCTCGAAATACTCCTCCACACTTGCTATCAAAAACTCAGCTTAGATCTTCATAATAATCCTCTCTCTAATCTGCTCATTGTTTTTGATAGAGTAATAGATATCTCCTATAAAACTCCAGCTGAATTTTCTATCCAATAGAGTTATACTGACATGCAAAAAGCTAAAATTTGAACTCAAGAGGAATTAAACTAAAACAGGATACTCAACATTTTCCACCCCCACCCCGACGGGGGTTTGTATACTATAGACGCCCGCCCCGACGGGCTTGCTTCTATTATGCTCGAATGAAGACCCCTGCCTTGGTGGGGGTGTATAGCTATATAATGCCTCATTTCCTACAGACTATGCTCCCGCTAAATGACTGAAGACCTCACCCTACGGGGTATATAAGTTATCAATACTACTTCTACGGGCTATTCTCCTCGCTAATCACTATGTCATATGTCAATTACTTCTAAATATGCTCAATTTGATTCCCATTGCACCGAATATCACCAATTATACGTAGAATGCCTCAACCACCAATCTACACATGAAATAACACAAAACAAGTGAAATTGGACATGATCACAAGAAATTAGCAACAAATAAGCATGAATTGGATATTAAATCGCTTATATAAAATACACTTATCATATACGCACACAACACGACTCTCAATGTGAAGAATAGTATGTGTAAAGATGAAGAGAAAGGGTTTATAGAATGTGAGAAGGCTTACTGTGGGCTGCTAAAGTAAGCTTCTATGACTCTAGATGGATAAACACTCAACTCCAGCTGGTAAAAATATAGCTATATGTGAGCTAACAGGTGTTTGAAATGAGGAAACACTCAATATGGGGTATGTACAGAGCAAATTGGACAGGGCTTTCTCGCTTTTTTATTTTTTCAAATGGCCACCCAAGCCCTCTATTTATAGAGGGGGGAGCCACAGGTGCACCTGCGGGTGCCGCAGATGCACCTGTGGCTGCCTGGGGTGCCTCAGGGTCCGCAGGTCCCGTCGTCTCAAAGTACATGTACTCTTGCACTGTGATGTCCGCTCGAACTTGCAGAACTTCAATCCGAGCATCCAAACGAGGTGTACAAGACCTTCTTCAGACCGCTTTTGTCGAGAGTCACGCAATGACATGGGGTTAGAGGTTGTACAAAGTCAGGAAGAGGGAACCATGCCCATGGTCTTCAAGCTTCAAATTCTATATGGTGTGCTGCCATGCGTAATAGTCACTCAGGATTGGAACTATTTGGCTCTTGTTGGACATTGTTGTATGTATGAAGTGTTGAGACGGCGCGCAGGGGTTAAGGTGGCTAGATGACAGTTTGATTCCTCACCGGGCTTATCTCCTGCTTGGGATGATAGAGACGCTACTACGTTTACATCCGAGATCGACTGCCGCAAGTGTTCAATTTTGCAAAGTCATCTCAGAATGTGTTTGTCTTCCCGGTGTTAGCTCCGGGTCTTAAGTATGAGTGTCTCGACGGGAGGTAAGAGATTGAAGCTGATCGCATGCATTTGAAACAAGCATTTCTGCAGTTATTATCGGAACTATAACAACATTCCTTGGGGTTATCTCCACGGATGAAACTCGAGGTTACCTCCGAGGTTGGAATTGATACTCCTGGTGTGTGTTCTGGGGTTGAGACTGAATTTTTGGTAGTATCCAGAATGGATGTGAGCTGTCTTCCAGGGTTATCTCCGGAATACGAATCTGCCCTTCTGCAATGTTAATAATAGGTGTGCATAAAATTTTGAGTGTCTACAGATGCCCCTCTTTATCATATTCATGCAATGCAAGGCATGGATAGGATAAAGAATCCTAGACACTTGAAATGCAATAAGATAAACATGATGCTATGTGCAACAACATGATGCAAATGTATGATGCATGAATGAATGATTGTCGATTCCCTGTTAATCCTGTCAAGGATGACAATCAGTAATGTCTTGGACATGCAATCCAAGTCTTCAAGGATGTTGACGTTGGGGCTATCACCAAAGTCTTGGATCCTTGATACAGACTTTTACTCCATAGAGGTGCCTCTCATCTGCAACAGATCTGTGGGGATAAAGCTTTGTCTGTTTTGAGGATGTGTATAACGTATTTCACCATCGGTCCTCTTCGATGAGGATGGTCTTCTCTGGTTTGTGTTGCCAGCATATACCATGATCTTTGTGGGAGTTATTGCCAACATTATGTATTGTCAGGGCTGCCTGACCTTCGCTGATGTGTGTATCATTGGATAGATCCCAGTTGGGCAAACTGTCAATGTTGTTTGACATTCATTGTGTTGTGGCCCTTGCTGAGGAGAATGTCAAGGCTGCTTGACCATCATTGATGCGTATATCAATGGGGGGATACTTTATCAATGTTTGACTTTGGCGTTGTAATCCCCACCGGGGATACGTTGCTTCAATGGATTTACTTACCACCGACTGAGATAACGTCAAGGTTGCTTAACCTTCATTGATGTGTGTATCAATGGTTTCAATGGATTTACTTGCCACTGGCTAAGATAACGCCAAGGTTGCTTTACCTTCATTGATGTGTTTATCAATTGTTGAGAATGCGCTGTAAATCTCACGGGGATACATGGATGTTTGAAATTTTATGCTAGACCCTCACCGAGGATACTTTTTATCAATTTATAACTTCTAAGATTGTAACCCCGCCGGGATACGCCTTTAGGGTTACGTCTATGTGTTTGGCTGTATCGGACCTTTGTGAGGTATTGTCGAGCATGATTTGAAAAAGTTGAGCTCATTGGTATAGTGTACCTTATACTCAGGCGAATACCAATGAGATGATGCGAGCCGAGTTCGCCCAAGAAAACCAAGATTTCAGGCTATTCCGCTCAATCGCGTAGTGTTTTTATTCCTGATTTGGCCTTTTCAGCATGTGAGACCTCCTTTGCAACTTAAACTGGACTGAGCCAAAGGTGTGGACCCCATGTAGGGGTACCGTAGATACACGTGTGGCAGCCGCAAGTGGACCTGCGGCCAATCGCGTGTATGAAAGGTATGCGGGTTGCTTTCATAAATCACTTTTAAGCTTCGTCGCGAAGGAAATCCGAGAGCTCTTCTTCAAACCTGCTGAGTTCGGGAGACTTTCTGCACATTCTGCCACTGTACAAGTGTTTTTCACTGTTCTGGTAACATATGCATGTATTCTTTTCCAGTTTCTATCCACTGAAAAGTGATTTATCACATGAAATGCACTTAGACACATAGTAGTGAATATGCATGCTGATATGACTTTATAAAAAATATTCAACACAGTAAATGTTAGTATTAAACAATGCTGAACATAATGATGTGAAAAAATTTTACTTTTGAAACAATCAAACTGGCACCTTTTACTGTCATTTCTTATCTTATTTGAGGACAAATGAGTAAAGGTAGAAAAGAAAAATAATCCTGGTAAATAGACTACACTTATGGATTTTTTACTGTAATGTATTAATGCATGTAGGATGTATATGACTATGGATAGGTGTGCTACTGAATGGCCAACTAGTCATGCCTATGTGCATGTGGATTGTCCCATTTACAAAGGGGGCTATGACAAAATTTTTCCAAAATGTAGGCATTGGGTAGTCATGCATTTTTAACTCTACTGTAGACGTATGTTAAAATAATGCATGCATGCATGTAGTCATAAAATGCCTTTTGAAAAGCTCCAGGTAAGAATTTACCACACCCTTTCTGAGGTGATTTGGGGATTTATTGTCCAAATTTTATGGATCTGGATCAGCCGAGTAGTTCCCGCAGGACCACTTCTGGTGTACGGAGAAGGGCTTTTAAAGTGCCTTGACCCCGTTCTGTTAGATAGCCTCGTCGTTTGGTGGAGGCGGTGATACGTTCTATCCGGGTTGAAGTGCCGGATGTCGAGGACGAGGAGGAGGATGTACTGGTTGAGGTTCCTTTTCCTGTTGTACGTGTTCCCCGTAGGGATTTTCCAAGTATTCAAGTGGCGAACCCAGAGCTTCTGGGCTACTTGAGTCGACATCCTTCAGTCTACCTGCACGCAAACGAGGTATAAAGTTAGATCTTAATCTTCCTTGTTTCCTATTGATGAGGAGTAAAGGGTTCTGATGTTGATCTGCATTTGATGTAGGTTCCCAACTTTACACAGCCTCGAGGGAATTGGTTTAGCATTCACTCTATGTATCATGCTTTGCACGATGACTATAGAGCGATTGTATATGGTCAGATTCGGGATGTTCTTTCCATTCTTCCCCGCTCGTTGTCCCCTGGCTACCTCGTGACATTGTCTCGAGTGGTGGTTTCACCTGCACTAAGTCACTCCATTCATTTGACCGGATGTGAGGTGATGATGACGCCACGATGGATTAGTCATTTATCACGGTGTATGGGGTTTGAGGGATCCAAAGGCTCTGTATTACGATATTACCCTACCGCCACGATTCTTTGTTGGGAGTTCCAGCGGAGGTGCTCAAGGCCAGGACTGTATTTCCATTAATATTAATTTATTAATGAAATTCATCACAAAATATGAAAAGTCATTAAAAATAACTTAAAATATTTTCTTATACCATAATATAATTTTAAATGATTTTTTAAGTATTAAAATTATTTTAAGTAATTTATTTAATATTATAATTAAATAAATTAAATACCATTAATATTCCAAAAAAAACTAAATATTCATGAAATATATTCAAAATAATTAAAAACTAATTTTCAAGCTTTAAAATAATTTTTAGAAATTTATTATGTAGTTTTAATAATTAAAAACTATTTTTCTATAATTATTTATTAAAATAATTAATTTTCTGAAAATAAGTGTCACTAAAGGGCCCTATAGCGATAGAATCGTCGCTATAGGTGTTCTTGAGCATGTTCTTCATCAGACCCAGATTTCTTGTCAATTCGCAGGTTAGCTTGTTTAACCACAATTAATTCAGTGTTCTTGTTGATTTTTGGGAAACTTATGATGTTAGGATCAGAGTATTGATGTAATCGATGTAAACTCGCAGGCGTACACTTTTGATCCTTCCAGCTCAAGGCCGGGCCCCTCGTGTGACCCATATGGATTTGCTTGCAGATCCTCCTCAGATAGCCCCGACATCCCTGTAAATAGAGATCTAGTGACTCAGGAGGAGTTACATCAGGTGGAAAGGATTGACGATGTAGACATCGATACCATTGACTTCTTCTGATGCATATTCTCGTTATCTCTTTTGATAGGCCTCTGTTAGTCATTGGGTAGCTTCGCCCCATTCTCGTTATATCTTTTGATAGGCCTATATTAGTTGTAGGGCAGTTTTGCCCCATTCCCCTGTATTTTAGCTGTACAGAGATGTATTAGATGATGATATACTTAGGAATGTATGTACAGTTTGCTATTCCCTATATCATATTGCCATCTATTGTATCATGCATGTTATTATGTTATGCATATGTATGTATGTCTAGAGATATTCAGCATTGATCCTTTGATGGTCTTATGACACGGCCCATACAGATGTCTTCTTTGACAGTTAGGCGTATTGATCATACCCCATCATCTTTGGTGGCATCGGGTATGCGGTCATGGTATGATAGCATGTCAACATCAGACAGGATGACTGTAAATCATTTGTTGCATCATACTATGACCCTGTTGATGTTTCAGGTTCCCACAGGATTCGTGGAGGGTATGCTGGAGCACTGGGTATCGGAGAGGCAGGTTTTCTGATTTGGGACCCAGGAGTTAACTCTTACTCTAGAGGAGTATGCACGTTTGATGATGATGCCACTGGACAGACCTTGTGTGCATATGGCTACTGTAGACATGAGTCAGCAGTTCATGACTCTCACTGGCTTGAGGCGTAGAGTGGTACAGGATGAGATCACATTTGTCCACGTTATATACCAGCGTTTTCTGTTTGACAGATTTGGCTCTGAGGATAGTTATGCATGACATTTTGGGGATTTCACCACACCGGAGGATCATTGGCGTTTGGCCAGAGTAGATGTACTACTATTATGCGTACTGTCGTATTTCTACATGCCACGATACATGGATGAGTTGGACGTTGGCATCATTATTGCAATAAGAGCTCTCAGGGAGGGTCACACCATCATACCGATGATCATAGCAGAGACTCTGAGGTCAGCTACATACTTTTGCACTTATCCGGCAGGAGTGTTTACAGACAGCTCGGCCATGCTGTATGTGTGGTTTATGTCACACTTGAGACCGATTGGCACTTTTAGACGGCATGGGTATTGTTTCACCTATGATATAGCCATGTCGTACTCCTTTCAGCCTGTGGAGTGTACAGATGATGCATCTTGGTTAGCTTTCCTGGCAGGGATTGGAGATCCATTCGCTATATTGCTGTGTACAAGGCTTAGCTCACCCTACAACTTCATTACTCATGCTCCGGGCATGGATTATCTTCCACTAACTGGTTTGAGAGGCATGATTACTTACCACCCACTGGACGTGATGTGTCAGTTTGACCAGTTCCAGGATTTTCATCCTTTTGAGGGGGTATCGAGTCAGTGCTTTGCTTCTCAGCATTTATCAACAGAGGACAGATCTAGGTTGTATGCCTGTTGGGATCAACGAGAGCTATCTGAGTTTTCTATCAGCCATCCGAGTTGTTTTGCAGAGTATTCTGTATGGATGGAGACAGAGACTGCATTGGCTGCTGTAGTATCCACATTGCAGGGGACTGATTCTGATGATGAGGAGCCTATAGAGGAGGTTGATTTTCCCATTGAGGAGGATTTGACTGCTGGGTTGCCAACATTTGTGATGGATTCTCCCACTACTAGTGCTACTGTCATTCAACATTCAGCACAGTATCTGGAGCAGAGTCTACATTTTATGACCTATGAGAGAGATCAGGCTAGGGCCTCAATGTTGATAGCTCTTGATGGGAGAGACGTCTCTCTGTTATGGAGAGATGAGGCTAGATCAGCCAGAGATGCATTGATTGTGGAGCGGGATGTCATCCCATCTCGCTCGAAATGTGGCAATCGTGAGATGCGATTCCTTGGAGATCCCATACGACCAAAGATCCTTACCGGCATGAGTGCATATATCGATGAGCATCATGCCACCATGCAGCTTAGCCTCAGATCCGCTTAGCTCGTGTACATACCATCAAGGTGAGAGCTTGTCATACTACTTTTCTTCTTCGTAGAAGGATGCTATGTTAGATCTCATTATCTGCATACACATAGATCCGTAGATAGCTTTGTATTTTTCTTGCATAGACTAGCTTAGCCATTTTGTCATGTACAATACATATTGTATATATCAAACAATATTATATACGGCGTAGAAATATATTTTGATTTACTTCCTTTCAACAGTGCTCGATACTTGCTTGATATTTTCTTGTTTCTTCAAGGTTTGTGATCTTGATGCATTCTCGAACTTATCCTCGATATGTGGAAATCGAGCCATCGTAGGATCTTTCGTAATGGATCATTAATGTATGTATCCCTACCATCTTTGGTGTCTTCGGGGACTAGTTTCTATATGGAAATGTGGAGAGGAGTGTGGCTTTTCCTCTCTAAGATTGACACCAGTACTTCTATTTGTGAGAAGCCTAGTTAATTCCATCTCTTATGGATTGGTGTTGCTCTTTGAGGCACAACTTCCGCTTAGATGGTCATCGAATCTCCAATTGATGAGGAGAGGTTGTGTAATTCCATCCCTTTGGTTTGAAGCCGATGAAATGTGGTGGATTGAAGTTTGATCCCAGTACCGTGTGACAAGTATTTTTGTTCTTGTAGGGGGTTAGACCGAACCATAAATGGTCGCCACGCATCTCTATCAAGAGGAGATCAGTCTCATGTAGTTCAACTCGTGTAAGATGTTCAACGCTAAATGTGAAAGGCAGATGGGTGTAGAAGTTTTATTGATGATGAAGGGTGTTGAAGTGTTTTTGTTGTTTTTGTTTTTGTAGAGAAAGGGAATAAATATTTTTGTATTTTTTGTATATTGCGACCGGGCCATATAGAATATGGTTGCCTACGTACTCCTGTGTATCAGGGAGATCAGGTCGACGTAGTTCGCCCCTCAGGATGAATTGTAGCCGAAGAGAAGTATAAATCCTATGTCCATGCTATACTATGGGGAAAAGAAATTTTGATCCCATAATTGGGACAAACTGCAGGTGTGGAAAAAAGTTTGATCCCGTCTTCAGGACAAACTGCAAGCGTATATAAGTTTAATCCCGTCTTCAGGATAAACAGCAGATGTGAAAGGTCTAATCCCATCTTCAGGATAGCAGAAATTGTATGGAATATTTGAAATGAGGTGAAACCAGGCTACTGGTTTGAAATGTATGTTTCCCTGAGGGGCAGAAAAGTATGTAAAAAGGGTTAGAAAATTGGAATGACTGGTGATTTGATGATCCAAAAACCAGGATGTTTGCTTGATGGAAACCTCAGACAAAGTACCATTTCACTGTATCCAAGCTGATAAGCTGTGGAAATTCATCGCCATCCGTTTCCTGTAGTCTGAGAGCACCTCCTATCAATACTTCCTTGACAACAAACGTGCCCTCCCAGTTAGGAGCGAATTTCTCCTTGGATTGATCTTGGTTGTCAATGATCTTCTTTAAAACCAAGTCATGTTGTTTGAACTGCTTTGCTGACCAGACTTTTTATCAGAGGATCGTATGATCCTTTCTTGATATAATCGACCATGGAAGATAGCCATGATTCACTTTTCGTCTATCAAAGACAATTGGTGATACCTGTCTTGTACCCATAGGTCTTCATCCAACTGAGCATCCATCAACACTCTGAGGGATTCCATTTCCACCTCTATGGGGAGCACTACTTCCATCCCATAGGCTAATGAGTAGGGGGTTTCCCCAGTGGAAGTACGCATTGAAGTTCTATAGGCTAATAAAGTCAGAGGCAAGAGGTCAGGCCATCCTTTGTGATTGACAGACATTTTTTGTACGATCTTCTTGATGTTTTTATTAACCGCTTCAACAGCACCATTCATCTTTGGACGGTAGATGACGGAGTTAAGGTGTTTGATGTGGAATTTACTATATAACTCCTCCATCATTTTGTTGTTAAGGTTCTTAACATTGTCTGACACAATGAAATCTGGTTGTCCATATCGACAGACGATATTGTTTCTGATGAAAGCAATGATGACTTCTTTGGTAACCCTAGGGAATTAAGCTGCTTCTACCCATTTGGTGAAGTAGTCGATCATGGTGAATATAAATTGATGTCCATTACTGGCTTTGGGCTAGATGGGCCTGATCAAGTCCATTCCCCACATTGAAAAGGGCCATAGCGAACTCATATTGTTGAGTTCCCTTGGAGGGGCGTGGATAGCATTCCCATGAATTTGGCATTGATAGCACCTCCTGACGTGATCATCACAGTCATCTTTGAGCGTAAGCCAATAATGCCATGCTCTGAGGATCTTCTTAACAAGTAGAGGTCCACTCATGTGTGGGCCACATACTCCACCATGGATCTTATCCATGAGCCTCTAAGCTTAATCTTTGTCCAGATATCTGAGGAGACCTAATCCTGCATCTCTTTTGTATAGTGCATCTCCGCTCAGGTAGAATGTCATAGCAAGTGGATGGATCTGCCTCTTTTCAACCAGGTTCGCCTAAGTGGGTGTAGATCCATCTCGTAGATACTCCTTGATATGTTGATACCAAGGGTTGTGGATGGGAGGTAGCTCATCCGATACTTCTTCAACATAGTTCCCATAAGATGGGGCCTTTTGCAGGGCAAATGTGATGTTTAACATGTTTTCCATGTCAGATATGTGAATCAAGGAGGCCAATGTTGCTAGTGCATCCACAAAATTGTTCCTATTATGAAGAATGTGTAGGAAAGAGATTTCTTCGAACGCCAAAGCCATTTGTAAAACTTGCCAATGGTAAGGCAGCAAAAGTAGTTCCTTGGTTTAATAGATTCATGTGGATTGTTTGATTACCAATTCAAAATCCCCAAAGATAGTTAACCGCCTGATGCCAATTGACCAGCAAGTTTTAGCCCCATGATACAGCCTTCATACTCAGCTGTGTTGTTGGTGCTGACAAACTGCAATTTGACGGCGACGGGATACTTCTCCCCCGTACCGGATTCTAGAACTGCTCCAGCTCCAAAGCCTTCTGTGTTAACAGCTCCATCGAAATACATTTTCAATGTATCGCATGCATCGCACTGATGGTGTTGCTGAACTACCAATACCCCTTTATCGAGGAAATATGTTTCCAAGGGTTTGTTATCCCCTGCAGGTGAGGCGACCAGTTGATCCGCAATTCCTTGACCTTTGATAGACTTTTGCATCACATAGACTATATCAAATTGCTGCAGGATCAACTACCATCTGGACAGCCGGCAATTGAGTATGGGCTTACTGAACACATACTTGAGAGGATCCACGCGAGATATGAGATAGGTTGTGTGGCCATGGAGGTAATGTTGTAACCTTATGGAAGCCAATGCTAAAGCACAACAAGTCTTCTCAATCAGAGTGTACTTATGTTCGCTGCTGCTAAATCTTTTGCTGAGGTAATAGATAGCTCGTTCTTAGCCTCTATTGTCTTTTTGCCCCAGAATACAGCCCATGGCATTGTCATTAATGGACAGGTACATGAATAGGGGAACATCATCCCTTGGAGGTACCAAAATAGGAGCGTTAACCAGCTGCTTTTTAATTGTAAGGAAGGCTTTCTGACACTCATCGTTCCATTTCATGGAGGAGTTCTTCCTTAACAACTTAAAGATGGGCTCACAAGTTGCTGTGAGTTGAGAAATAAACCTGCTAATGAAGTTGACTCTTCCAAAAAATCCCTGTATTTCCTTCTCTGTTTGAGGAATGAGCATTTCCTTAATAGCCTAGATTTTGGTGGGATCCAGCTCAATCCCTTTGTGGCTAACTAGAAAACCTAGCAACTTGCCTGATTTGACACCAAAGGTGCACTTGGCTGGATTCAACTTCAAGTTATATTTACACAACCTGTTGAATAGCTTTTTGAGATGGTCTAAGTGGTCTTCCTCCCTTCGGGATTTGACAATGATGTCATCCACGTAGATCTCTATCTTTTTGTGCATTAAATTATGGAAGAGAGCCATCATGGCTCGCTGGTAGGTTGCCCCGGCATTGATGAGGCAGAATGACAACCGTCTGTAATAGAATGTTCCCCAAGGTGTGATGAAAGCAGTTTTCTCACGGTCTTCCTCAACGACTGATAAGTGGATTTAATATCCACGAATCGTTGTCCATTTTGTGCTTAATTGTTGCTATTTTCTTGTGTTCATGTTCGTTTTTATTTGTTTTTGTGTTCTTTTATGTGTAAGGTGGTTGATGTGGCATTTAACAAGATTTGGAGTCAATTGGGAGCATTTCTTGAAGAATTCATAAAGAAAGCAAAGTCACTCAATAGAGAGAGCCTCCCCTTTGCCGACCGGGGGTCTTCAAAAGACTTTAGTAGAATGGGTGCCCGTCGGGGCGGGCTCAATATAGGCACAGACCCCCACCGGGGTAGGGGGTCTCGACTGATGAAGTCTCCTGTTGTGTTTAGAACTTTGCTGGGATACGATTTTGAGCATTTGAATAGCTTATGGACTCTAATTAGTGGAGAATTTCGACTGGGACTTGTGTGTTGGACATCTATTACTCCATTAACAACGAATTAAATAGGACACAAGGCATATTACGAAGATCAATTCCAGTTTTTCATAGCAAGCATTGGAAGAAGATTTTAGAGAGATTTTCGAGGTAATTGCAATTCTAGGCTATGTGAAGGGTATTTTTCAATATTCTTCTTCTTAGACTATTATTTGTAATTGAAAGAATGTTATCTTTAATTTATTCAGTACTTATTTCATTTATGATGAACTAATTCACTTTTTAGGCATATGATGGATCCTTAAGTGAATCGATGATTTTGTAAACCTTGATTTCCAGTTCAATAAGCTATTTCTAGTTTATCTATATTAATTTGAGCTTGAATTTATGAATTGCATGATCAACAATTCTTTGTGGATTTGTATGGAATCGAGAGAGGATATTCGAATCTAGACTTAGTTAATATAGCATGTGTTCATGTATTTTGTGAATAGTAGAATCTTGATGAATGTCAAGATAGAGATATGCTTGACATCGCATGTAATCGAATAGAGAACTTAATCTTCAACCTTCTTTAATTGTAATTCACATAGAGATATAGCGAGTTAGTTAATTAAGGTGTTTCACTTGTTTCTATCTAATTTGTGGATTTAAGTTAATATAGTATTAGTGCATTTAGAGGTGGTTATTATTACATTCGTGTTCTTGATTAATAAACTGGGATAGTGCTTTAAATTAGAAATAAGGTGTAGAAATCAGAGTGAAGCTTAGGGTGAAATCATAAGTCTAATTCTCCATTAATTGTTTAAAATTCCAGATTTTGATATTTGTGATTATTTTGTGGTAGTTTATTTATTTCTTAATTTAGTTTCTATAATTTTTAATCGTTGAATTGGATAGTTTAATAAAATTAGGATTAATAAGAAATTGGTAATTGTGAGGTTAAGTCTCTTACTAATTTGTCTTTGTGGGAATGATACTCTACTCATCACTTTATTACTTGTTGACCACGTATACTTGCGTGTTGTGCGTATATAGATTTTACCAAACAGCGACCATAATTTGATGGTACCCCGCGAAGCAATCAGCAAAGGAGTACGTGCCGTATTGAGCAGTATTGTCAATGAGAATGTGGATAAAGGGCACGGGAAAACTATCTTTAAGGCAAGCTTTGTTCAGATCCCGATAATCCACGCAAACTCGCACCTTTCCTCCTGGTTTAGGCACGGGAACAATGTTGGATATCCATTCCGGATATGTAGACACCATGATAATGATAGCTTGAAATTGTTTCACAATCTCTTCCTTTACTTTTAAACTCCACTCAGGTTTTAATCGCTTGAGCTTCTGCCTGACTGTCTTAAATCCTTCTTTAATAGGAAGGCGATGAAGGACAATGTCAGTAAACAAACCCACCATGTCTTCATGAGACCATGCAAACACATCTTGGAATTGGGTTAATAGTACAACCATGTCATTCTGTTGGTTTGGGGTTAGGTCTGAACCAATCTAGATTAGCTTAGGGCTTTCTAAGGTTCCAAGATTGAAAGAAGTTGTTTGATCAAGGTTGGGTTTAGGTTTGTCTATGACCCATTCCTTAATCTCCTGAGGTGTCTCAATGTCCTCTTGTATTCCCATCAAGTTTGAGTCCAACTTTGCATCAAAGTTACAGTCCTTTTGAAGAAAAGGCACCTCATCAGCAAGTACAGGCACATCTAAATTCAGAGTCCTAAAATAAAATATGCTTTCACTTAATATATGAAACTGTTTAATCAAACAAATGTGTTAGCATGTACTGATAAAATAACTGCTAATACTGTATAAAAAAGTAAGCAATTAAAGTTATCTACATGGCAGAGGGATTTCTGTAAGAACCCGAACTTTCAAAAAATATTAAAATAAGACTTTAATGAATAAAATTCTTAAGGCATGTGAAGGTTTCAATTAAAAATATATAATGTGTTACGAAGTATGTGGAATTGTGTTATATAGGGTAATATGAGCTATGTAATAAGTGATGTTGTGTTTAATGAATATATATCATTATTATATATTTGTTATAAATTGTAGAGATCAATTAGTAAGAAGATGGATAAAATTATCTATTGATATTAAATAATTTATGTGAAATTATTTTGTAATAGTAAGATAGTGACATTAAAATATCATTGATAATCACCAATTTCTTGGGTGTATGTATGAGTATGTACCAGGTCTAAGGCAGTGCAAATCGTACTCTTTAATGGTTGATGTATAGGAGCTGGGCTAAACAATTCCTTCAGAGAGCGGAGGTATATATGAATTAGTAACCGATCTAACTCAATCGTGAAAAAACAAGTAGGCGAGGACTAAACCAATTTGTTGGTTGTTTGTGGGAAATCACTCAGTGTACTATATTGAATACTATTAAAGACTTGACGTGTGCTAGGTTTAGACTTGCATGCGTGTATGTCGTTGACGAGAGAAGGAAATCGATAAACCTTTAAAGTGGTTAGAGAATTATTGAGTAAAGTGATACACGGCGAGAAGTGGAGATTAAAGGAATGTATGCTGTTAGGTTTGTAATATTCAAGAACGCAATCAAATTGCATAAAAGTGCGGAAACGTTTAAAAATCAGAGTTTAAAATTTTACAAACCATATACCCGGATCACCCTTTATGCACAATTATTAATTAAACGAAAAGATAAAGAATAAAATCATACCCTTGAAGATCGAGCTTCCTCAGGTACAAGTTCACCTCCAAATCCTTTCGCATTCAACTTGAATCCACCGGGTTTCGTTCCTTCCTTTAATCAACGTTAGCCACCCAAGCCTCTAGAGGTGATCCACCAAGGAATAATAAAGATTCAAGAAAATGGGTAGTTGGCTAAACCCTAGTTTTTCTATCTCTATAGAAAAAGAGCGTACTCTCCCAACTATTGGAATTACGTATGTTGTAAAAGTCAACAACCACATTACCCTAATTAAACTTCATTAACTAATTTTTCTTCCTAATCCAATTAGGAATAAATTAGAGTACTTATATTAAATTATTTCCTAAACACTTTTAGAAATTAAAATAATAATAATTATAATAATATTAATAAGACTCCTCTTATTAATTTATATTTAATATTTCTAAAATATTAAATAATAATATTAAGCTATTTAATTTATTCTATCACCATAGATTAAATTAAATATACTTAACATATTATTACGATTATGCCATTAACTTTTTAAATAATTATTCTTCCTTTTATGGTGTGACCCTTTAGGTTCTCCATATTAAACCTATTGTGAATAAATCAATTAGAATAATTTAATCTTATTTAAATAAATAAATTAAATAATTAATTTATTTAAATAAATAATATTTATTCTACAATAGGGATAAGCCTCCCTAGTAATCAACGACTTTCCAGATAATATAGATTTCAACATTAATCATTAAAGAACCTTTGAGTAAATAGTTACCGTACAATTCAATCCTTCCACCATACAATTTCTCAATTAAATATAAGACATGGAATTACTGTCAAGTCTTATTTTATTTAATTATATGTATTTCGATCCTTAAATGCACAACTCCAAATAATGCAAATTAGAAACTCCTTTCTAATTTCATTTTGCCTTGGCCAAGGACTACTGGGTTGTCATTTATCGAATCACATAGGACATTTCTCTTCTTTTAATAGAAGTGGTAGATTCTTTATTGATCATACATTATCTCCATGTACAACTTATTATACCCAAGCATACCCTTTAATATACCCTAAGGGTCTTAAGGAATAAGTCAAAGTATAACTCATCATACACAAGATACTATGATGATCTCAAGTCCAAGGATCACTTGTACTACTATCACTACAGGAATTCCTATTGACAGGCAAGTAAAACTCCATTAGGTATTCCTTAGCGAGCCACGTTCAATGAACTTATTCTCTAATAAGCACCTACATACTTGCTTTAGTGTCTCCACACAAATGATCATGAGATCAATCATCCTCATCCAATGAGCAAGTTAACGTATGTACCAATCTATCCCATTCACTAATCCCCAATTTAGTAATCCAATGATTGGGAACTATTTTAGTTTTAAGATTTCTAAGAATTTAGATCTCATTAGAATGATCATCATCATTATTCTAAAAGCATTGCTTAAAACTATTGGTTTATCACATATTATAAAACAAAGATCATGTAGATAATTAAAAGCCTTTAATAAATTAATACTTTTTATTAATAAATGAATAAGATTGTTACAAAGTATATGCTTTATCATCAAACATGATTGGCTTGTGTGCATATTACTTTCAATCTCCCACTTGCACTAAAAGCCCAATCGCCATCAGTATCTTATACTCTTCTTCTCTAAGTGACGATTATCCTCATTGTTGGATAAGCTTTAGTTAATGGATATGTAATGTTGTTCTTGAGAGTCCACCCTTTCTATAGTGATTTCCCATCTTTCAATGATTCTTATAATCAAATGAAAGTGCCACAACACATGTTTAGATCCAAGATGAGACTTAGGAACTATTCCTAGTTCTGTTATGAACTTTTAATCCAAACAATCAACTTGCAGCTTCATTTATAGCTATATACTTTGTCTTTATTACTAAACCAAAGAACTCTTTCTTTGTTTGGAACCTTTCCAATTCATCGCACCAATTGCTCAAGGTAACCCTTTACCTTAAAGTGGATTTTTCTGTCGTCTTGGTCTGTCTGAAAAACTTGAGTCTGTTAAGCCCTCTAGTTTTAATTAAGACCCACCATGAATATGATCACATCCTTAGTGTCGATTAAGCACTTTAAGATGTTTTTCACTGACTCATAGTGAACTTCTCCATAATATGACTGATCAACATCAAGTCTCGTACATTTCATTACATACATGATAGTTACTCATGCGATCTCTCTTTTTGGAGTCTATGGGGACTATTAAGAGAGATACACTCCATGGCTCATCAACACGAGACATCTCTTGGAGTTTGCCATGTTAAACGACTTTAGCATCAAATGAATATACGTTCCTTGGGTTAAGTCGAGCATCCTCTTAAATCTATCTATATAGATTTATATCCCCAATTAAGATACTCTTCTAAATCATTCATGGAGGAATGTTTAGACAACTTTATCTTTACTGATTGTAGCATTGGTATGTCATTTCTTATCCGTAGTATATCAACATATAGTACTAGGAATGTCACGATGCTCCCACTGACCCTTTTGTACACACTAGGTTCATTCTTATTTTTGATAAAATCAAACTCTTTTGATTGCTTCATCAAAACAAATGTTACATATTTGAGAAACTTGCTTCAATCCATTTCTCTGAGTGTCTACAACACTTACCTCATCGTATGTAACTGGATCATCATCTTCTATGATGTGTACCTCATAATCATCATCTATGATGAATCCATACCTCCCAGGTATCTTCTGATCTATTCCGATTTATGATTCAACTTGTGGTATAATAGGTCTATCTACGAGTTCCTCTTATTTGACTTATAGTGTTTTGTGGTTCTTGAACTCTTCAAGATCTATTATCCTCCCACTAGCCCCTTTTTTAATGATAAACACCTTTATCTTAGAAGGCAACGTGTTTCAGAACAAACACCTTTTGCTAAGTAGAATTATAGAACATATACCCTAAACTTACTTTAGGATGTCCCACAAATCAGTACATGTCAAATCTTGTCCCAAGCTTATCCTTGAAACCTTTTCACATAAGTTGGACAACCCCTTTATCTTAACATACTTAAGATTAGGAATCCTCCCCATCCATAACTTTTATGGAGTCTTGGGGCGATTTTTGAGGTTACCATTTTCGTAGATATGCACGACCATTTCTAGGACATTATCCCGTAAGGATACTTTGGAATGTCGGTAAAATCATTTTGGACCGCACCATGTCCAACAAGGTACGATTTTCATTCGGATACATCAATCAATTATTAAGCGTGTCGATGTGTCCATTATGAAAACCATTTGAGATGATCTAGAAACTTATTGCACAAGTATTTATTCCTTGATCTAATCAAAGAATCTTAATACATTGCCAATTTGTTTCACTTCAATTCTTTGAACCTTTCAAATAATTCACACTTGTATTTTAGCAAATACACACATTCAACTCTTTGAATGATCATCTCCTTTATCATACTAATTTGTTCAATATGCAAAATTATTTTCATGTAAGTCAAGTATACAAAATTTATTAAGTGATATTCCAGTTCTTATACAAAACATTATTATTATAAATAAACAACAATTGTTCTTAAATATAATACCAAAGATTTCATTGTCCAACAATAAAATGGAAATAATGTTTTCAACGAGAACTGGAATACAATAACAACTTATCGACTTAATAGATTTGCCCGTAGCGATCTTAAACTATAAGTTTCTATGGCTAATGTTGCAACCTTTGCTTCATTTCCCACACATAGGATTACTTATATTTGTTTAGCTTTCTACTTCTGTTTGGTCCTTTCATAAATCTATATTTATGATAACCAAAGTTGGTATCCAATACCCAAGTAGAACATTGACTTAAAGAAAAAATTATTTTAAATCATGAACAAATTTGTATTTATAACCGAAACTTCACTAAGCTTCTTTGGTTAGCCTCTGCAATATACTTCTCGCAGTTTCTTTCCAAAGGTCACGGCTTATTGCGGTGGAAGCAAACTCCTTTGCTATCCGTGACGCTTTTATTCTTATTATCCTTTGTTTTTGCCTTTCTATATACCTTCTTTGAATCGTTCTTCTTTTCGAAAGATCCTTTGGCTCCTACCAGTAAGACTTGATCTTTCTTGGTTGGAAAGTGACTCTCAACATTTTTCAATATGTTAAGCAAATCAGTGAGGCTGATATCTAGCTTGTTCATATGAAAAATTCACAACAATTGTGAAAGGAGTCCGGGAGTGAGTGCAAGATCAAATCTTGGCTCACTCCATCCATGACAAAATCCGTTGTCCTAATTGATCAATCAAATTAATTATCATTAGGACATGTGTCTGTACTGTAGTGCCTTCGGTCATTCTAGATCGGAAGAGCTCCTTAGATATCTGATATCTATCAGTCCTACTTTCATCGCCATCAACTACTTGATGTGCAGGAATATAGTAAGAGCATCCATAGTTTCATCGCCGATCTCAAGCTCGTTACTCATGGATGCTAGCATGATGCATTGAGCCAATCAGTGCATCATCTTGCCACTTTCTAAAAGTAGCAATCTCTTCCTCGAGGCATTGTCTCGCAACCATTGCGGGATAAGCGTATTATTAGGACATAAGATAACTTTTCAATATGAGAACTATTCTCAAATTCCTTAACCAATCCGCTTTAATTGATGCGGTTAATTTAGCATCTAATATGCTTCAGCAGTGATAGTAATTTAGACATTGTAAAATTACAGAAATGAATTTTGTAATTAACAACATTTTAACATACATTCTTTTATTAATTACCAAAATAATTTAGGTCTTGTTTTAAATTGGTATCTCCCACTATTTTCTTCAAACTATATTACCCTCACTTATATAGTTCGGCAAAATCTAATTAAAGATTTGCTAGTGAGAATAAGGATCCCATTTCAAATGTATATAGCCTTGTGGTGACACAACAAACTATATATAAATAAATAGGTAGACAACTTTTGTCAATTACATCAACTATGCAACTCCTTTTCTTTTGCCTCTTAGATTATTTTGATCAAGTGGTGGCACATCCGAATCAAAATTATCCAAGTTAAGTCCCACCTAGCACTCCATATATTCAAAAAGAAAATATCATCCTTGTGGTGACACAACAAAACAATATTGTTCAATTTTCTTTATAAGCATCAAATGTGATAAATTAACATCTTAAATACTTAATACTTGCCTTGTGGTGACACAACAAACTCATATTAAATATTTAATACTCTATTAATTTTATCATGCTAGAAGGCAACATTTGATATTCCAAATATCTTTGAACGCTTAGGACTTAATATAAAAATTGAGGGGTTTGTTATTAATTTGTCTCATCTTGTTTAGCGCCAGCATGCACATATATATATATAAATACGCGTCATATTAATGAACATGCTGAGCATGTTTGCATAATATATAATATATATAGTATGAGCATGCACATATAGAATACTATATTCTACCCGGATTGATTATGGACTTTTATTCTAGTTTGGTTAACTAGAGCCACCAAGTGAACCAAAAGGTCAAACCTAGGGGTGCAAGAAATAATATTTAAATATAACTATTACATTTAAACCCTGCTCCATTACAAATGGGTCTTCAAGCGCCCTTGTTCCTTGATCTCCAATTCTTCAAAATTAATTCTAACTATTCCTATTACAAAACTATTTAAAATAAATAGAAACCTTGATCGTGAAATAAGAGGGAAGTACATAGGAGGGAGATAGAATTTACATTAAGAAAAAAATTAGAGAAGATGAGGTACGCAGGTCCCCATTTAATAAAACCCATACATTCATGCATCCAACTAAAATAAAATCCAATCACATCGATTCAATAGTCCATAATCAATCCCATTTATTATCATACACATCATCATATGCATCAATAAATAACATTCATCTTATGAATAATAAACATTTAATATATATATTGATATCATTTAATGGGCAAATTTAGTTAGTATAAAATCTAATTTTGAATCAAAATAAACTCCTTTATTTTAATCCAAATTTAAATCAAAATAAAACTATTTTATTTTAATTTATCCAATTTTGAATAAAATAAACTATTTTATTTTAATCAAAATCTTTAATCAAAATAAACTCCTTTATTTTAATTAATTATGGAATGCATTTCCATGTAAAAAAAATAACTCCTTTCTAAAGGAAACACGGATTCTCTTTCCTATTCACAAATAAACTCTTTTATTTTGAATAATATGAAATCTAATTTCATATCTAAATAAACTCCTTTACTTAAGGAAAGATCGATTCTTTTTCCTATTCACAAATAAACTCTTTTATTTTGAATAATATGAAATCTTATTTCATATCTAAATAAACTCCTTTATTTAAGGAAAAATAGAATCCAATTTCAACTCCAATTAGTTATTATGGAATCAAATTCCAACTCTAATTAGTTTGCATGAAATCTAATTTTAAAATTAAAATAAAACCTTTTATTTTAAGATTAAAATAAACTTTTTATTTTAAAGTTAAAATAAACTTTTATTTTAATTATAAAATTATTAAAATATTATATATATATATATATATATATATATATATATATATATATATAAAACCGTGCTAGTTGGTGTAATAAGAATCCAAGCTCCTTGAATATGTAATATAGATTATATATATATTATAATCGTATTATAAATATATATATATAATCTAGTTTCCATGATCCACGTAACACCATGAAGCTCCTGCAGGATTCTTTTGTAATCTGTTCCGGTTTTCCCTTAATATGTGGATCACGTGGGTTTTTTTTTTTTTTTTTAAATCCACCACGTGGTAACCTTGTTGCCTTGAAAACCGAATTCACATGCAACAGTTTTGGAAGTATTATATATATATATATATATCTAACAGTTCCGGTGGCCACGTGGATAACATTATCATGAAACCGTTAATAATTTAGATGAAGATAACCATTTAATCCGTGAATCAGCCTGCTTCCATAATCATGCTCCCTTTTAATTACAGTACCGATTTCAGCAAAAAAAAAAATCTGGATTGGCGAATCATTATTTCGGTCCGTTTTTTTTTATTTATATTTTATACAATTAAATTATGCCCAATTAAATTGTTCTAAACACATATCAATATAATATCAAATTAAAACAATTAATAATTCGCATAAAGGTTTGGCTCTGATGCCACTGTTAGGTTTGTAATATTCAAGAACGCAATCAAATTGCATAAAAGTGCGGAAACGTGTAAAAATCAGAGTTTAAAATTTTACAAACCATATACCCGGATCACCCTTTTTGCACAATTATTAATTAAACGAAAAGATAAAGAATTAAATCATACCCTTGAAGATCGAGCTTCCTCAGGTACAAGTTCACCTCCAAATCCTTTCGCGTTCAACTTGAATCCACCGGGTTTCGTTCCTTCCTTTGATCAACGTTAGCCACCCAAGTGTTTGGCCTCTAGAGGTGATCCACCAAGGAATAATAAAGATTCAAGAAAATGGGTAGTTGACTAAACCCTAGTTTTTCTATCTCAGTAGAAAAAGAGCGTACTCTCCCAACTATTGGAATTATGTATGTTGTAAAAGTCAACAACCACATTACCCATAATAAGACTCCTCTTATTTATAGATGTGGACAACCCACCTTAACAATTAAGGAATTAGGATTTATTTAATTAATTAAATTCTTTTAATTAATTAAGCTCCCTAATCTTATTAGGGATAATTAATTAAACTCCTTTAACTAATTTTCCTTCCTAATCCAATTAGGAATAAATGAGAGTACTTTTATTAAATTAATTCCTAAACTCTTTTAGAAATTAAAATAATAATAATTGTAATAATATTAATAAGACTCCTCTTATTAATTTATATTTAATATTTCTAAAATATTAAATAATAAATATTAAGCTATTTAATTTATTCTATCACCATAGATTAAATTAAATATACTTAACATATTATTACGATTATGCCATTAACTTCTTAAATAATTATTCTTCCTTTTATGGTGTGACCCTTTAGGTTCTCCATATTAAACCGGTTGTGAATAAATCAATTAGAACAATTCTAATCTTATTTAAATAAATAAATTAAACAATTAATTTATTTAAATAAATAATATTTATTCTACAATAGGGATAAGCCTCCCTAGCGATGATCAACGACTTTCCAAATAATATAGATTTCAACATTAATCATTAAAGAACCTTTGAGTAAATAGTTACTGTGCAATTCAATCCTTCCACCATACAATGTCCCAATTAAATATAAGACATGGAATTACCACAAGTCTTATTTTATTTAATTATATGTATTTCGATCCTTAAATGCACAACTCCAAATAATTCAAATTAGAAACTCCTTTCCAATTTCATTCTGCCTTGGCCAAGGACTACTGGGTTGTCATTTATCGAATCACATAGGACATTTCTCTTCTTTTAATAGAAGTGGTAGATTCTTTATTGATCATACATTATCTCCATGTACAACTTATTATACCCAAGCATACCCTTTGATATACCCTAAGGGTCTTAAGGAATAAGTCAAAGTATAACTCATCATACACAAGATACTATGATGATCTCAAGTCCAAGGATCACTTGTACTACTATCACTACAGGAATTCCTATTGACAAGCAAGTAAAACTCCATTAGGTATTCCTTAGCGAGCCACGCTCAGTGAACTTATTCTCTAATAAGCACCTACATACTTGCTTTAGTGTCTCCACACAAATGATCATGAGATCAATCATCCTCATCCAATGAGCAAGCAACGTATGTACCAATCTATCCGGATTCACTAATCCCCAATTTAGTAATCCAATGATTGGGAACTATTTTAGTTTTAAGCTTTCTAAGAATTTAGATCTCATTAGAATGATCATAATCATTATTCTAAAAGCATTGCTTAAAACTATGGGTTTATCACATATTATAAAACAGCATCATGTAGATAATTAAAAGCCTTTAATAAATTAATACTTTTTATTAATAAATGAATAAGATTGTTACAAAGTATATGCTTTATCATCAAACATGATTGGCTTGTGTGCATATTACTTTCATGTATGTGTTACATTCGAGTTTTGTGTTATTGGTGGTATGAAACCGTAAAGGAGATGTATAGTTGGTTAAGCTAATAAGTGAAATAGAATTTTTAAACTCGAAGTTTGATCCTTAAATTGTTAAGGAAAATAGTAACCAATGGTGTGAAACCAAAGAGGGGATTAATGTTAGACGAGTTAATGCTTTAGAAGGATGTGTAAAGTATTTAGAAGCGTAGGTTTCATTTACATTGAGGCGAACTTATCGCCTTCGATTTTTTAATATGGCATACCAATTGCGCCATTTCAAGTCTGTGACAAATAGAGTAAAATGCTGGGTTTGTAGAAAATTCTGAGTAAGTCTGTGGAATTCAAATTTCAAGGAATGAATGTTAGAGACTCGTATAAAGGTCATAAATGGTGATTTAGTTGATCATAAATGGATTAATTAGCATAAGAGGGATGAAAGAGATATGTTAATTAATATTTGATGTTCTAAATATATTACATAGTATTGTGATATTTGAAAGAGAAGTGGTTAATAAAAGAAGAGGACCAATATAGTTATAAATAATTATTGGTTAGAGATGAAAGAAGTTGTCTTAGGACAATCGAGTAATTATACGTATAATGTATAATTTAAATAATTAATAGAGTAAATATTAATTATTCTAAGTGTTAAGGTTGTACATATTACAAGTATGTAATTATTTAAGTAAGCTTAATAATTTAGCATTATGATAAAGTGTGACATAAACTTTATATTAAATAAGTAATAAAATAATGTGGAATTGGGGAAAAGCCAAACATGGTCTAGACCCCTAATATTTTATAATAGAAATAATGAGCTTGAGTTATATAACTCCAGTATATGAGGTAAAGTGTGTCACAAAAACTTTATACTAAATAATGTGTAATATGGGAAAATGTGAGTAGTAGTAGATAATACCTATGGCCTAAGAATACATGATGTATGGCATTTAATTGGGACTAACGATATAAGGCATCAAGTGGTACAATAAAATCATAAGTGATTTTAATACAGAAATGATTTAATATCTGTGTATCCTAGGAACTGGGAAGGAAATTAAATGTTTAAATAAACATTAATATTAAATAATGTGATAATGTGGTTATACGAGTAGTAAAAATAATTATGGGGGATACCTGGACAATGATGCCTAACTGCGATATTTTATTACATGTATTTAATGTACATGGATTATAGGTATGCTACATTGTCATATCACATCTACTACCTTAAAATAATAATTAGGTAAATTATATTGTGACATTAGATATAACCCATGTATGGAAGATATGTATATAAAATATAAAGAATGTATAACCTAAGTGTTGCAAGGATGCTGAGATATTGGGTTTGTCCCAATTTGAGAGGCTCATTTCTCACTCACGTGTATAGCAAAAAGGCTTAAGCCTATTTTCCTTTTCTTCTTCCAAGCTCCTTTTAGCTCATAATTATGGGGGGAGTGGTTATTATGATGATCTTCAACTACCATCTAACAACTGTTTAATAACCTTCATGCAATCCTTCAATCCATGAGTTTGATTTAGTGGGAGATTACAATATCTGTGTAATTTTGTTTCTATAAATATGAACTCTCCTTCTTCATTTTTCCATTGCTGAGAATTGCTTAAGTGTGAAGTTCAGAGCTTGTATAGAGCAAGTAATTACATACCCATCAATGGAAGAAGTGTGAATTAGCAAGCTAATTACAGAGGTAATAACATTAACTTACATGATTTTGATTCCTAAGTTTTCAATTCCTTAGTAATGTTAAGAAATAGTAGCTTTTGAGTCATAAAATTTATGCCTAGAGATTGTTATAATCCATGAATTGTTACTAGCTACTGATAATATAGTCATATACGAAAACAACGAGAGTTAAACGAACCAATTTGGTTGAGAAACGAATTCGTAGTGAATGAATTCGCTAAACTTTTCAAAAATTGAAAACCGATTATGAACATGAGTTTTAGATTGATATTTGGGTTATTTAATGTTTATGGTAATGGTTGATTATTTGGTATGTTGTAGTTTTATGAGTTACGAACCTACAGAATCGAAAATGGACTGATTTGGATGAGTATAACTCATGTTATAAAAATGGGAAGGAGTAGAGGTCTATAAAATCACGAAGTGCAGAACGTGGGAAGCGTCTCTACCTCCCAGGGTGCAGCTACGCTGCCCCAAAAACCAATTAGGCGCAACAAGGCCGCTTGATCTTTGAGTAGACCGCTTCCGACTTCCGTCAGAGTAAATTAGGCATAACGTTTTCATACGAACTCCGATTAAGGTGATTCAAGATGATCAGGAATGAGGACGGATAGACCTAAAACTTTTTTTCTTTAAGGTTTAAAATTTGAGGTCGTTGGGAATGGTCAAAATAGTCATCTTTGTGACTATTACATAATAGGAAGTGATCGGAGGGCGTCGAGCGAGCACATACGCAAGTATAGTGATCCCGACGATGGAATATGTTATTCTAAGTGATAAAACATAAAAATGAAAGATATTAGACATGACATATAAGATTACCTTACTCATAAGGGAATACTTTAGCATTAATTAGTATGTGTTTTGAAAACAAACTTAAAGTTTTGGAAAAATAAATATTTATGAACCTTGAGTCTTTGAAGTTATGATATTCTAACACATACCTATTGTTGAGATATGAGTATACCTAAGCATGAGAAGTGATTTAAAGTGGCTTTACTTATTATCAACTTACGATAGCTTAGTTGAAAATGTTTTCTAAAGAAAACTTGAAACTTTGAGAACGAACTTAAAGTAACTTGTGGACTTAAAGTTCTAAACATAATAACATACATACATGGCTTAGTTAGCTATGAAATGAGATTTAGACTTGCACCTAGTTGCTTTAACTTGGCCTAGAATGAATTTTAAAAATGAACTTGAATGCCTTGTGAAACTAAGCTTGTATAAACATGGCTTACATGTGTGCTCATCTAGCTAGACACCATATAAGTCGTGCGAGTATGAATTGTAACAAGTTCTCAAATGATGAACTATACTAATGAGTTGAATAAATACGAGCATACGCGTTATAGGCAATGAAATGGTTAAGGTAGTTCATTCCTTGTACATGAACCTACTTAGTGAAAATAACTTAATTTAAAACACAAGAGACACCCAACTTGTGCTAAGACCTCTTAACGTGTGGGTTAGTTATTTTTTAACAATCATGCATGCTAAGGACTCCGATGAAACCAAAAAATAAATGCTCAATTTTGTCTCGGCGAGGAACAGTAAAATTGCTACCCATCCCAACCCTAATTGTAGAAGACAATTGCGCCTGAGGTAGTAGTGAAGCCTGACTATTTTAACTTTCATCTGAACCTTAAATCATGTGTGTAATGAATGGCAAAAGCTATAATACTTTGACATAAATGATCTTTAAGCATGAGATCATGTAATGGTTATATAAAACACAAAGTTATTAAATTTTATAATAGTTTGCAAAATGTAAGAACGTTGTAGTTCGCATATCTATAGACTTTAAATATTTGTCGAACACATAGCGAGTCAAGTGTGTGAGAATGATTTATGAATATTGATATGAAGCATGTGTAGCTAAGGTATACCTATACATACCTAGCTATTCTAAGAGTATAATGAGAAAGTGAAATGTAGGTTTTATGAACCTAGTTAGGAAACAATGTAACACTATTATTACATTGAGAATGTATGAATTATGTGACTAATGGATGTAAATCCATGATTATATAACTGTGTAGGAATACACTTAAGTCGTAGTTCATACACTATGAATCAAGAAAGTCTTTCAGTTCCTATTTGATATATGAATTTGATAAATGTTAGTTGAGCTATATTATGCTATGCAAATGTTGATATATATATATGAAATGCATATGAGATATGTATAAAATATGAAAGTTTATCTTTGATGATTTGCTTGTGATATAAACCTTTATGCCTGTTATGTGAGAAGTAACATGTTTAATAAATATTAATCGATTATGAATGCATGAACTGAATATGCTATTATATGCTATGTGCTGCATGAAAACTGTTAGAATTGTTGGGCTGTCGAGCTCACCCTTGCAAATAATCACTTTGCAGGTTAAGGACACATGGTAAAGGTTACGTGCTACTTGTTTGATAAAGTTCAATCATATCAAAGGGGATTGCTTTGTTTAATTAAATATAAGCTCTTGAACCATGTTTAGGTTCTATTAGATATACTTGATAGTAGTTACGATGTGTAATACATGTTAGCTTGTAATGTTGTACTATGTGATACATAGAGAAATTTGAATCGAGATGTAAAGGTTTAAACGGAAATAGAATGAAGTGAATCATAGAGTAATTTGATTCAGGAAATTATAAGTGATTCAAGTTAAGACATCAATAAAAGAATTATTTCAAAGGAGATTGAAAAAGTTTAAATTATTCCGCATATTTATATAACATCCAATGTGATGTAATACAGGAATAGTAAATGACCAAGATTAGAAACTTTTAAAAGTTTGGGGTCATTGTGCAGATCCTGGTAATGGAAATAATTTATATTCTGAATTGTAATAATGAAGGTTTTATTCATTTAAGTTATGAATAAAAGATATAATAGTTTGACGATAGTAGTATCGTGGCGGACCAGATTCGAGGTTCGAAGGGACCTGGATTTGGGGGCGTCATAGGTTGGTATCAAAGCTGTAGGTTACAAACTTAGGTAAGTGTACCTTAGGCTATAACCTGTGAGAGAAAAAGATAAAGATTAAAATATATAAGTGAAGATTAAAAGAAGAATCTTGAAATATCCAGAAGAATGTGAATTCAGGATTTTCCTAACTCCAGTAATAAAAATGTTAAGATGGTGTCTATAGGACAAAGAGAATAATAATGAACTCGAGTGGAGTTTTATTGATAATAGGGAAAGAACCCTAAGTTAAATTGATGATCACGACATGATCGGATTGAGCTATGAAGTGATAAATAGTCTATAATGACTAAATGTGTATAGCTTGATGCTATAAGTGAATGTACTGTGAAATGGTATGATATGAACTCATGAGCAGTTGTATGTGATGAGATACGAAGAATTTGTATCAAGTAAAGTGTAAGATAGAGTTAAGTGGGATTTCATTTGAGGACCCATGTCAGCAGCTGAGTTGTATAATTCCTTGTGTGGGTGGGGAATTGTGCATGGTGTAAAAAACCACTTAGTTCTGGAACTGATAATCATTGAAATGTTTGTGTCGCGCTATATGATATATACTTGTTGAGAAGGTGATTCTTTTCTCATGTGTATAACAGATAGATAGGTTATAGTTAGAGAATATAAGGTTAAGTTGCGATTTCTTAAAACTCATACTTATGGTACGTTTATGACTCGTAATTATATGACATGTTTTTTAACCCCTCAGCAAATGGACGCCTGTGGTCTAACTAGGGTAAGTTCTTAAACTCATATAATGATGGCAAGTCCTGAATTTCCAAAGTGTGGTAAGTTTGATGAACTATATCGGGTATATATATGTTATAAAGTTAGAAATTTTGGTATAGTAAGCATTGATGGTGTTAAAGATTGATAGAATGAAGCAATGGAGTAAAGTTGATGGAGAAACATGGATTTTCTAAATCTTCTTGCTCTGCTAGATTTTCAAAATTTATTAACTTCGTGCTAATGTTGGCATTTCTGTTTCTCGAAAAACTTTGGATCACGTGATTGAACCAATGATGTTTTAAAAACAATACCGTTATCCATATGTCTATGCCAATTGTTTCGGCTTAGAAAAAATGATTTGAAAATTTTCAAAATGTATTTTTGACCATTTACATCATTTGGTATGGTGTAGAAATGGTAAACGATGTAGTCTTCAATGCAGTTGAACCTAGTGTTGGTTGTGATCAAAAGATTGCCAGCCAATTTTGGTACAGTGTAGTATGACAAAGTCACGTAATGGCGGAATCCTAAACGTACTACTAATCTAGTACGGTATCATGACGTCATAAAAGAATTTTTGGTTTTCTTTTACATTATGAAGAAGGTCAATTAAGTTGGCCAAATTATTCGATTGATGTCCTAGTTGTTGATAGAAGTACAAGCTATTTGATTCGTCTAGACGACTGTTGACAAATATTTGTGGAATTCAAGCATTCTTGAGTATTTATGCCAAACCAAATTTCTCTGGTGCGGATTCAGTTGTTGAAAAGCTGAGGTGAACAACCCTATAAGGGGGCATGTTTTCGGGGACAATGGTTCCGAGCGTAACGCATGTAGTCATTATAAAACACTACGTTGAGGCCCAACGTAGTGGTACAATAGACTGGCCACCTAGTGTACGTGTGGAGGGTGTTTTCATTCTTTGTGATAGATAAACACTCTGGTTTGTAGTGTGGATGATTGTGTTGAAGCACTAGTTCACGGTCTTGTTACCCCTCAGCATAATTTGGAATCTGAGTTATTCATACTACTTCCCGATTATTGAAAAATTATGGAAGATTCTTATTCTCCTGAAGGATGAATGTAGTGAGTAGAATGTTCCTTAGAAAGAAGAATGTGGTAGAACGCAAGTGAGCAAGTTATAATAAAACTTCCAAAAAGAGAATGGATAAATAATTCAAAAGAATATGTAATATTCATAATAGCACCGAGTAGAGGAGGTTTTGGTGATTCCGAGGATAATTCCTTCAGAGAGCGGAGGTATATACGAATAAGTAACTGATCTAACTCACTGTGAAAATAGTGTAGACGAGACAGAAACCAATTTGTTGGTTGTTTGTGGGAAACCACTCAGTGTACTATATTGAATACTATTAAAGACTTGACGCGTGCTAGGTTTAGACTTGTATACGTGTATGTCATTGACGAGAGAAGGAAATCAATAAACCTTTAAAGTGGTTAGAGAATTATTGAGTAAAGTGATATACGGCGAGAAGTGAAGATTAAAGGAATGTATATATGTGTTACATTCGAGTTTTGTGTTATTGGTGGTATAAAACCGTAAAGGAGATGTATAGTTGGCAAATTGACTATTGTATTTGAAAGAGGTTGTATAAACATAAATAGGGTACTTTGAATTAATTATTTTGCTTAAAAAATAAATTCACAATGTTGATTTTCATTCAAAACATCAAAAAGTGAGTTTTTATCAAAAACTAGTGAAATTGGATGTTTTAAATTCGATGTTTGTGTTGTTTTATGAGTATAATCATGTTAAGAGTCTTTGAAATATGTTTATATAAAGTCTCTGTATGAATTACATGCTATTTAGGCTGTTAGAAAGTAGCTTGTAGGCCAAAATTGGCTTTGTTCAAGTGATTTCCATAGTCATTTCAAGTTCTGAATATCCCATTCACAAAAGAAGAATCAGTAGTTTAGTTCTCGTCTCATGCCACGGCCTTGCCTATACCTTGGCATACCACGTGAAATATAATTCTCGCTGCCATGGCTGAGTTAGCAAAATAATTAGACAATGCGAATTTTGTACACAAAAAGTCTCGAAGAAGTTGTTATGTGTTAATAGTAGGAATTTATTAAATTATGATTTCAGTATTTCTATACCATGAATGAGCATGTTATTAACAATTAACTATTTTTGTAACTTGATTATGTGATTAAAAATTTAATCTTACATGATGAATGTACATAGTTATGTTTGTAAGGTGGTAGTGACTAACTATATGATGATGACATATATATATAGGGTATTGCGTCACAGTTGGTATCAGAGCTTAGGGATATGATCTCTGGCGGAGATCGGGGAATAGAACTAGGAGGGGAGAAACAAGTAAATCCTTCGCTAGTGTGTCCTACCTAAGCTTATTTCTTAGTTGGTCAGTATATAGGGATATTATGTGATATGTTGATTTCTTTAATTAACCCTTGTTTTATGGCAGTATTTGAGAATGTCGATTGAGAATGTTAACAGTAGAGTAAATGAGACCGTGGAGACACCTTTACTCACTAACGAGGAGAATGTGCAACAGGCTAGCAATGTTCCTCCTGTGAACAACACCACTAAGCAGATGATGAACGATGGGATGTTTAGAAGCTTTTTGCAGTTCATGCAAAATTATACGAGGGAGACTCTTGTACAAAATACAGGTGGAAATGATAACAACGCACGGTTTGTCACAGCCAAGCAGTTCAAAGAGTTGGGACCACCAAAATTCTTGGGAAAGCCGGATCCGATTAAGGCAGAAACGTGGGTCAAATAAATCACCAAGATATTTGATGTCTTGGGATGCACGGAGGAACAGAAGGTTTCATTCGCCACCTTTATGTTCCGTAATGAGGTAGATTATTGGTGGGAATCTGTGAAGCGTACCCATCCAGCCGCACTCAGCATGTCTTGGGAGACGTTTCAGAAACTTTTCAATGACAAGTACTTTCCTGAAAGTATTCGTCATATGAAGGAAGTGGAGTTCATTAGACTGGAACAAAATAACATGACGGTGTCCCAGTACGAGGCAAAGTTTGAAAAGTTATCTAGGTTTTGACCTCATTTGTTGGAGAATGAGGAACGTATGATGCAAATGTTTCTGAGAGGTTTGAAACCCGGCATACGTCAGTATCTCATTTCTCATAAATTTTCTCTCTATTCAGATGTTGTCAACAGGGCTCAATTGTTAGAGCGAGATAACGAGTACGTTCAACCGAGGGACCATAACCAGGATTATACTGGTGATAGCAGTCATCAGAACAACGATAACCAGCGGAGAAAGAAGAATACGGACAAAGGCGGTAACCATTCTGGTGGTAATCATGGCCATGAGAATAAAAGAAGCGAGTTGGGAGGAGATTTTAAAAAGAGGAGATTCAACAACGACCATGTGAACACGTCGGTACCAAAGAAGAATTGGTTCTAAGGGAGGAGAACGACCACCGGTCAGTATGCTATAAATCTTGAAAGAGGGGTATATCTGCCCAAACTGCCCACAACAGTTCAAGGTATGTTATAATTGTGGAAATGAAGGACATATCGCTTTCGAGATTATGCAGTAGCGAAACCAAGTCCAAATGAGGATGGTGACTCAAAAGGTTATCCTGAAAAAATCAAAGTCAATCGGTTCTGGAAGAGCGTTTATCGCGATCGGTCAAAATGCGAGGAACCCAAATGAGGTGATCACGGGTAAGCTAATCATAAATTTTTGCGAAGTTTATACCTTACTTGATACCGGTGCTACCCATTCATTTATCTCTCTTGCTTGTGGTCAACGTTTAAACTTAACTCCAGAGAAATTAGACTTTGTTTTATCTATGGAGACTCCGTTAGGAGAAATTTTCATCACATCCACTATTTATAAATCTTGTTTGATCCAAGTTGGCACCATCACATTACCTGTTGACCTTATCTCTTTAAAGATACTTGCTTTTTATGTGATTTTAGGGATTGATTGGTTAAATACTCATCATGCCAAAATTGATTATTTTCGTAAGGTTGTTAGTTTTCATATTCCTAACCAACCTGTTGTACGAATTCAAGCAACTAAACCATTAAAATTAATCACTGTCATATCTAGTCATAAAGCTATTCATTTATTGAAAAACGGATGTCAAGCTTTTTTAGCCCATGTTATGGATTTGAATAAAGATACGTCAGATTTGAATAATATTCCTGTTGTTAGTAAATTTCCTGACGTGTTTCCTGAAGAACTTCTCGGCCTACCCCCAGAAAGTGAAGTTGAATTCTTTATTGATCTTGAACCTGGTACAAAGCCCATTTCTAAAACCCCATATCGAATGGCTCCTATTGAACTTCAGGAGTTGAAGGTCCAACTACAGGATTTGTTGGACATCGGTTTCATTTATCCTAGTACATCTCCTTGGGGTGCTCCTGTTTTATTTGTAAAGAAGAAAGACGGAAGTATGCGACTTTGTATTGACTATCGAGAATTAAACCACGTCACTATCAAGAATAGGTATCCGCTACCTCGTATTGATGACCTGTTTGACCAGTTACAAGGAGCAAAATTCTTTTCAAAGATCGATCTTCTTTCTCGATATCATCAGCAGAAGATTAAAACTGAGGATATTCCAAAGATTGCCTTCAGAACTCGGTACGGGCATTATGAATTCTTAGTCATGTCTTTTGGATTGACTAATGCTCCTGCGGCTTTCATGGATATGATGAACTGAGTATTCAAGGATTATTTGGATCAATTCATTGTTGTCTTTATTGATGACATTCTCATATATTCCAAAAGCCGTGAAGATCATGAGCACCATTTAAAGCTGGTACTCCAAAGACTTCGTGAAAACAAGCTTTATGCTAAGTTTAAGAAATGCGAGTTCTGGCTTGAGGAAGTAGCATTCCTTGTGCACGTGGTGTTAAAACATGGAGTATCTGTCGACCCGACGAAGATTGAAGCAATACAAAGTTGGGAGCAACTGAAGTCGGTGACCGAAGTACGTAGCTTTCTGGGCTTAGCTGGTTATTATCGGAGATTCGTGGAAGGATTTTCTGGAATCGCTACTCCTTTAACTCAGCTAACTTAGAAGGATACAAAATTCATATGGAGCGAGGAATGCGAGAAGAGTTTCCAAGAGCTTAGGAGAAGACTTATTTCGGCACCTGTTCTGACAATACCATCTGGTTCGGATGGATTTGTTATCTACAGCGATGCTTTGGGCAAAGGGTTAGGGTGTCTTCTCATGTAACATGGGAAAGTCATAGCCTATGCCTCGTGACAACTTAAAGAATATGAGAGGAATTATCCTACTCATGATCTAGAGTTAGCAGCAGTCGTTTTCGCGCTAAAGATGTAGAGACACTATCTATATGGAGAGAAAGGGGAGATATATTCATACCATAAAAGCCTCAAATATTTCTTCACCCAAAAGGAACTCAACATGCGACAATGACGTTGGCTCGAGCTGTTGAAAGATTATGACCACAATATTCAATACCATCCTGGAAAAGCAAACGTGGTAGCTGACGCGTTGAGTAGAAGATCATATGCATGAACGAGTACGATAATGTCAAGTATACGCATAGAACTAACTTTAATCGATGAAGTTAAAGTTGCTCAAGCCACCGACCCGGAGCTGATGCATATGAAGAAGAAAGTACAAGAAGGTGCTATTCCGGAAGCGAGAATCGATGAAGAAGGAATACTTTGAGTCCACTCCAGACATTGTGTTCCTAATGATTCTGATTTAAAGAATAAGATCATGATGAAGGAACACAATACACCATTTGCAATCCATCCTGGAAGTACCAAAATGTATCGTGATCTTCGACATACATTTTGGTGGAACAATATGAAGAGAGAGAACGCAAAAGTTTATCTCGAGGTGTTTAACTTGTCAACGTGTAAAGGCGGAGCATCAAGTGCCTAAGGGTCCATTGTAACCACTTGAGATTCCGAAATGGAAGTGGGAACACATTACCATGGATTTCGTTACGGCTCTTCCCACGGTTTCTCAAGGCATAAATGCTATTTGGGTTATTGTTGATAGATTAACCAAGTCTGCTCATTTCTTGCTGATACAGGAGACTTATTCCCTTGAACGTCTTGCTCATATGTATGTAAATGAGATTATGAGATTACATGGCATGCCAGTATCCATAGTTTCAGATCGTGACCCAAGATTGACTTTACAATTTTGGGTTAGCTTGCAAAAAGCTATAGGCACAGATTTACGATTCAGTTCGGCATACCATCCTCAAACGGATGGACAATCAGAGAGGACTATTCAAACTCTTGAAGATCTATTAAGACTCTGTGTCCTAGATTTCAAAGGGAGTTGGGATAAGTATTTGCCATTGGTGGAATTCTCTTACAACAACAGTTATCAGGCAAGTATAGGTGTGGCTCCATTCAAAGCATTATATGGACGAAAGTGTCTCTCTCCAATATGTTGGGATGAGGTGGGTGAAGCAACATTGTTGGGACCCGAGTTGGTACGTATGACTACGAAAAAGATCCAAATGATTCGACAACGTATAAAAATGGCACAGGATCGACAAAAGAGTTATGCGGATCTTCATCGAAAGGACGTGGAATTTAGTATTGGGGATCATGTATTATTGCGTGTTGCTCCATGGAAGGGAGTTACAAGATTTGGGAAGAGAGGAAAGCTCAATCCATGATTTATTGGTCCATTTCAGATTCTTGACCTAGTAGGAAATGTGGCATATAGACTCGCATTACCTCCAAGTATGTCTTGTGTTCATAATGTTTTTCATATATCTGTGCTACGTAAATATGTGAAAGACCCGAACCATGTTATTGAGTTAGAACCGGACGAGATAGCCGAAGACTTAACGTACGAAGATGATACTTGTCAAGATCTTGGATAGGAAAGAGCATGTCCTACGCACAAAGGTCATACCAAAAGTCAAAGTTTTGTGGAGGAACCATGCTATAGAGGAAATGACCTGGGAGTTGGAAACAAAAATGAAAGCGAGGTATCCTCACCTTTTTGAAACACCAGGTACGTACGTCAATTTCGAGGATGAAATTTTATAAGGAGGGGAGGTTGTAAGACCCCAACTTATTATTAAATAAAATCAAATTTCCTCTATTTATTATTTTGAAATAGTAAGGGTTGATTTGATTAATGTGGTTAGTTATGGGTAAAATGCGCAAATATTTCAAATATGCAAGTGGTTATAAAATATTCATTTTATCGGAGAATATTAGTTTGGTCGTGAAATATTCTTCTTTGTTAGGGAATGTTAAATAACAAGCAGTATGACTTTCATAGGCCCCATAATGAAAAGCGATTGGATGAAGAAAACAACAAATATAAGTTGTTTATAAATAACGGCGTAGTTGTTACCGTTAATACTGTTAAAATACTCGGTGGTTAAAACACAGTAGCATACGGTATTACACCAATTATTGATTCTTACGTAGGAAGGCATTACTCAATAATTGTTACAGTAGTTACTGTTCAATATTTTATTTTATTGATTCAATAATTGCTACATTGATATTTTATATTATTTTTGTTTCAATAATTGTCACTACACAGTATTTTCATTATCAGATCAATAATTCATATTATTTGAATAATATTATTAGATAACATTATTGGCAATGTCTAGAAAATTCTGTATAAGGAGAGGTTTGGTCACCTAATTGCGCACCAGTAAGGAGAAATCCTTATTGGAAAGCCCCCTCTTTCTTGGGTACTGCATGGTTGTGAGTATTATGATTCTGTAATATTATTTGTGAATAATTAATTATTGATTTATATGATAAGGAAAATATTCATTTTATGTGGATATAGATGGAGAAAATTTTTAATGTGACAATTGAAGAAAATTGATATTTTATCTTTTTCGATAAAATAATTCATTTAAATATATTATTATATTTTAATAATATAATAATGGTGATATTTTTACAATGAATGTGGGATATATGAATAAATGAGGAGGAAGAGTATTTTTGTTGCAATAAATATTTCAAACATGTTTTTCATGTTTGTGGACCCCATTTCTTGACTGAAATTTGATTATAGCCTGTAAAATCGCTCGTTTCTGGATTTCGATCAATTTTTGTTTGGAATTTAGAAAAACTTTCTTCTGCAAAGTTGTAGAGAATGAAATTTCCTATGGAAAAGTCATGAGGTTTGAATTTTTCTAATAAAAGAGCTATTTATTGTGAATTATTGAAGTTTCGGATTAATTGATTTTGATTTTTTTGGAGTTTTAAATGATTTATGTGAGAAAAATGTTTTTTGAGAGCTGGGCTACATGTGTGGCTGATGTTTGGCTCAATTAGTGTGCGTAAGAAGTTGTGGAAAAATAATATTAATTTTTATTAAATTTTCTGCTTTGGTGTTCTAAGCAATTTCCTATAAATAGGGTGCTTAGGTTAGAATTGAAAATCACACCAGAAACTGAAGTTTTCTCTCCCTTTCTCTCTCTATATTATCGAGCGTATTCTTGTGAGTATTTTGATACTTTGAGTGTTGCTATACGGTGCAAGTTCCCTTCAGCACTATATCCGGTATTCCAGCTAGAAATACATTCTTTTCAAGGTAAGGGATATTATTTTTTTTAAAAATGATATTATTTCTTCTAATATCATTATACCGGATTATTGGTAAGATTTTTCTTGTAAAATTCTTGTCTTTTAGTATCGGGGTTACTATTCACGTATACTACACTATTCACGTATACGACACTATTCACGAATACGGCACTATTCACAGGAAAATTAAATTTTTGTTTTTTGTCCAAAATATCTATTATGGATACTAGCTTTGATTGTATCCATGTTTTGATCATTCTTGAATTTTACTTCACTATGAGTATTTATGAAGTATTTTGAACTTGGATTGTTTAAAGTACGAATCCTTAGTATTTGTTCTTTTGTTTCAATGGATTCGTTTTCTTTAAAATATTTTTCATCATCCTCAGTCCTAAATGATGATATTACTGAATATCTTTGGCCTGTAGTGCAAAGATGGTTGATTTTCTTATGAATATCTTTGGCCCGTAGTGCAAAGATGAACAGGTGTTGTGATGAACATGAACACGACTTAATCGATGAATATCTTTGGCTCAGTAGTGCAAAGATGAATATTTGATTCAAGATGTATATTGATTGATGTTATAGGGATAAAATATTGATGATGGACTTTTAAATTCATAGATAATAGTAGATTTCATTCTCTACGTAACTCTTCTATGAATTACTATTTCTGCTGCGAATATTGATCTGAAACTTATTGTCTATTGTATTTTATCAGATTTTTCCCTGTTGAAGACTAACGATAATTTGTTCTATATTATCTTGGTCATAATATTCTTTACTGTGCTAGTTGAGCTCACCCTTTTTCTTTTTGTTCCATTTTTCTTCTCAGGAGGCGAGAATATAGCGAGTTCTAGTCGGGGTGTGGAATGATGATTCTAGAAAGTTATTTTAGTAGTCCTTACCATTTTTGTAAAATAATGTACCAATAATTGTAATGAAGACTTATTTGGGTGTGAATTTGTCTAGACTCACAGTTTTCATGTTGTATTATTAAAGTTGTAGTTGTTTCAGTACCATGTTATTGACGACTCAAAATGGGTGATGTATACCTATTTTTGGGGTCTCACAGTTTTTGGGGTGTCAAATTATATTGTGACATTAGATATAACCCATGTATGGATGATATGTATATAAAATATAAAGAATGTATAACCTAAGTGTTGCAAGGATGCTGAGATATTGGGTTTGTCCCAATTTGAGAGGCTCATTTCTTACTCACGTGTATGGAAAAAAGGCTAAAGCCTATTTTCCTTTTCTTCTTCCAAGCTCCTTCTATCTCATGATTATGGGGAGAGTGGTGATTATGATGATCTTCAACAACCATCTAACAACTCTTTAATAACCTTCATGCAATCCTTCAATCCATGAGTTTGATTTAGTGGGAGATTACAATATCTGTGTAATTTTGTTTCTATAAATATGAACTCTCCTTCTTCATTTTTCCATTGCTAAAAATTGCTTAAGTGTGAAGTTGAGAGCTTGTATAGAGCAAGTAATTACATACCCATCAGTGGAAGAAGTGTGAATTAGCAAGCTAATTACAGAGGTAATTAAATTAACTTACATGATTTTGATTCCTATGTTTTCAGTTCCTTAGTAATGTTAAGAAATAGTAGCTTTTGAGTCATAAAATTTATGTCTAGAGATTGTTATAATCCATGAATTGTTACTAGCTACTGATAATATAGTCATATGCGAAAACAACGAGAGTTAAACGAACCAATTTGGTTGAGAAACGAATTCATAGTGAATGAATTCGCTAAACTTTTTAAAACTTGAAAACTGAGTATGAACATGAGTTTTAGATTGATATTTGGGTTATTAAATGTTTATGGTAATCGTTGATTATTTGGTATGTTGTAGTTTTATGAGTTACGAACCTATAGAATTGAAAATAGACTGATTTGGATGAGTATAACTCATGTTATGAAAAATGGAAGGAGTAGAGGTCTATAAAATTGTGAAGTATAGAACTGGAGAGCGTCTACGCCTCCTGTATGCGTGGGCTATATACCCCAAGGCCAATTGGGGCGCAAATGCACCTAAGAACTTCGATCTTTGAGTAGACTACCTCGACTTCTTGTAGTAAATTAAGCATAACGTTTTCATACGAACTCCGATTGAGGTGATTCAAGATGATCAGGAACGAGGACGGATAGACTTAAAACTTTTGTTCTTTAAGGTTTAAAATTTGAGGTCGTTGGGAATGGTCAAAATAGTCATCTTTGTGACTATTACGTAATAGGAAGTGATCGGAGGGCGTCGAGTGAGCACATACGCAAGTATAGTGCTCCCAACGATGGAATATGTTATTCTAAGTGATAAAAAATAAAAATGAAAAATATTAGACATGACATAAAAGATTACCTTACTCATAAGGGAATACTTTAGCACGAATTAGTATGTGTTTTGAAAACAAACTTAAAGTTTTGGAAAAACTAATATTTATGAACCTTGAGTCTTTGAAGTTATGATATTCTAACACATACCTATTGTTGAGATATGAGTATACCTAAGCATGAAAAGTGATTTAAAGTGGCTTTACTTATTATCAACTTACGATAACATAGTTGAAAATGTTTTCTAAAGAAAACTTGAAACTTTGAGAACGAACTTAAATTAACTTGTGGACTTAAAGTTCTAAATGTAATAACATACATACATGGCTTAGTTAGCTATGATATGAGATTTAGAGTTGCAGCTAGTTGCTTTAACTTGGCCTAGAATGACTTTTAAAAATGAACTTGAATGCCTTGTGAAACTAAGCTTGCATAAACATGGCTTACATGTGTGCTCATCTAGCTAGACACCGTATAAGTTGTGCGAGTATGAATTATAACAAGTTCTCAAATGATGAACTATACTAGTGAGTTGAATAAATACGAGTATACGCGTTATAGGCGATGAAATGGTTAAGGTAGTTCATTCCTTGTACATGAACCTACTTAGTGAAAATAACTTAATATAAAACACAAGAGACACCCAACTTGTGCTAAGACCTCTTAACGTGTGGGTTAGTTATGTGTTAACAATCATGCATGCTAAGGACTCCGATGAAACCAGAAAATAAATGCTCAATTTTGGTGCAGCGGGGGATTACGGCAATTGCGCCCATCCTGAGCCTAATTAGAAGCAGCAATTGCTTGGCGAGGCGATGAAGCTCGACTATTTTAACTTTGATCTGAACCTTAAAGCATGTGTGTAATGAATGTCTAAAGCTATAATACTTGATATAAATTATTTTTAAGCATGAGATCATGTAATGGTTATATAAAACACGGAGTTATTAAATTTTATAATAGTTTACAAAATGTAAGAACGTTGTAGATCGCGTATCTATAGACTTTAAATATTTGTAGAACACATAGAGAGTCAAGTGTGTGAGAAAGATTAATGAATGTTGATATGAAGCATGTGTAGCTAAGGTATACCTATACATACCTAGCTATTCTAAGAGTATAATGAGAAAGTGAAATATAGGTTTTACGAACCTAGTTAGAAAATAATGTAACACTATTATTACATTGAGAATGTATGAATTATGTGACTAATGGATGTAAATCCATGATTATATAACTGTGTAGGAATACACGAAGTGCAGATAAACTTTAAGCAGTTAAGTCGTAGTTCATAAACTACGAATCTGGAAAGTCTTTCAGCTCTTATTTGATATATAAATTTGATAAATGTTAGTTGAGCTATATTATGCTATGCAAATGTTGATGTATATATATGAAATGCATATGAGATATGTATGAAATGTGAAAGTTGATCTTTGATGATATGCTTGTGATATAAACCTTTATGCCTGTTATGTGATAAGTAACATGTGTAGTAAATATTAATCGATTATGAATGCTTGAACTAGATATGCTATTATATGCTATATGCTGCATAAAAACTGTTAAAATTGTTGGGCTGTCGAGCTCACCCTTGCAAATAACAACTTTTACAGGTTAAGGACACACGATAGAGGTTACGTGCTACTTGATTGATAAAATTTAATCATATCAAAGGGGATTGATTTGTTTAATTAAATATATGATCTTGAACCATGTTTAGGTTCTATTAGATATACTTGATAGTAGTTACGATGTGTAATACATGTTAGCTTGTAATGTTGTACTATGTGATACATAGAGAAATTTGAATCGAGATGTAAATGTTTATACGGAAATAGAATGAAGTGAATCATATAGTAATTTGATTCAGGAAATTGTAAGTGATTCAAGTTAAGACATTAATAAAAGAATTATTTCAAAGGAGATTGAAAAAGTTTAAATTATTCTGCATATTTATATAACATCGAATGTGATGTAATACAGGAATAGTAAATGACCAAGATTAGAAACTTATAAAAGTTTGGGGTTATTGTGCAGATCCTAGTAATGGAAATAATTTATATTCTAAATTATAATAAGCAAGGTTTTATTCATTTAAGTTATGAATAAAAGATATAATAGTTTTACGATAGTAGTATCGTGGCGAACCAGATTCGAGGTTCGAAAGGACCTGGATTTGGGGGTGTCATAATTTCTGCCTATTTTACCCTCATCGACCAATGCATGGAGTGCTGCTCCAATTGTCGAGGGTAAAGTCCTGATGGACTACAGTGATGGAGGGGTTGTCATCGTCCTCCTTTTGCCGAATGATAATCATAACATCTGGGCAATCATCGTCTAGGGTATATCTGTTTGTATGTTCATCATGGATAATGATGTGTATGCCTGACATCATTAGGGCGATGTCATGTTTACATTTCCACTCCCTTTCTTCCACTTCGGGAACAGGAATCAGGACCTCTTTTGCTTTGAATTGTATTGGTCTGGGAAACAGCATAACCATAACATGGGACTATATTCTGCTAAATTTCAGAAAAGAAATATTTTTGGGACTGATTTGGTATTTTTCATGAAAATAAACTAGTTATGAGTAAATGAATTAAATATGTTATGTGAAGTAACAAAATTGGAAAATAGGATTTTATGGCTTGGAAATCCTATATAAGGTATATGCAGATTTGTGATGAGAGTTTTGGTTATTGATGATGAAATCTTAAGAGTTTGGCATTTTAGGATGATTAAATGCATTAATTAGTAAAGTGTAAATAATTAAAATAAATTGTTTATTAGTTTAAGAAATGATTAAAATATTGTTATAATATTAATGATATTAGATTATGAGATTATTAAGTGATTGATAACATTTGGTTATTATTGAACATTTGGATAAATTGTATTATAAATGTTTAATATTTATCTTTTATCTCATTTGATTGATTCTTTATATCATTGTCATTATCCTCATGCTTATATTATGATGAAAGTCATCTGTGGCCTGTACTGCATAAATGGACTTGGTATGATTATGACCAATGATTATTCGGTATAATCATGACCGTAATGTTACAAATAATGTGATAAAAGTCCTCATTGGCCCGTAGTGCATTGATGGACGCTTTTTGGTATGATTATGGCAATGGATTCTCTTGACAAGGTGCAAAGATGAATTATTTTATGGCATGATCATGATCAGATGATGAAAAAACACGATTATCTTTAGCTTCGTAGTTCATAGATATTTTTCGTGGTCGTGATACTTAATGAATATCCTCGGCTTTTGTAGCGGGGATGATTCGATGATGTGGATTAATTATTGAGCTGAGTCTCAGCAATGAAATATTAATTCATGGATGTGATAATAATGAATATCCTTGGCCCGTAGTGCATGGATAATTCATGGATGTGATATTAACGAATATCCTTGGCCATAGTGCAGGGGTGATTCGATGATGTGGATTATTTATTAAGCTGAGTCTCAGCGATAAAATATTGATAATAAACTTTTAAATTCGTAGAAGATAGTAGATATCATGCTCTACTTGACTCTTCTTCTAATACAGGTTGTATGTCTTCTACTGAGTGCAAAGATGAAATGATAATGAATATCTCTGACCCGTAGTGCAAAGATGAATTTATTAAGTATGATTATAAACAGGAACTGTGATTTAGCATAACCATGATCTTTGATGTTTCAGGTAAAGATAGGTGATGAAAATTATCTTCGTCCTGGGTGCGAAGAGGGATTTAGAATCACAATTATGATTATGAGTTATTCATATGATTGTGGAAAGGAACTATCGATTGATGTTACAAGGATAAAACATTGTTGGTGGACTTTTAACGTGGAGAAGATAATAGACTTTATGGTCTATTTGACTCTTCTAATGGATTGCTCGTTCCGCTGCAACTATGGTTGAAAAGTTTTATCATCTACCATATGTTCTAAATCTCTGATTTATTACTGACGAAGGCTATTGATAATTTAATTATCTTTAGTCATGATATTCTTTACTGGGCTATTTGTGCTCACCCTTTTGCTTCACAATTCCTTTCAGGTAATAATAGTGTAGCTGGGTCGAGCGGATATAACATGAGAATATAACAATGGTCTATAATTGTTGAGGTTCTCCTTAAATAGTATGGAAATAATTTTATTGGGAACTTTAGATAAGTGTGTCGTATTGTATACGCCATTTGATATTTAATTTTGGTGAACCGAATAGGGTGAGGTGAACCCAACTTTGGAAGGGTGTTTTGCCACTATCATACAAGATGTCTAATGACATACAACCTCATGTTATCATAAGACAGGGTTGTGCACATCCACTTGCTGAGTATATCTACGAGCACTACCTATATAATCTTGGAGTTTGGTTAAAATATAGTTCTCAATTGTGGACAATGGAGATAGTTATATATCAAGAGAAGACTCACAATTGGAAGGAACATGATAGTAATCTTCTCGTTTTTCTTTGGGGTCTATTGGGTCAACCAAGGATAATTCTGTGGACATATGATATCTATCATAACCTAGACGCATGGCCTCCCATGTACGAAGGTTTCCTTGAGCACTTTCCAAAGATTTTAATTTCTAAAACAGTTATTGACTGTACCTTTATATAAGGTGCAATTGTGACATGAGTCAGAGTCGGTATATATATTTGTATTTAAACTCACATTATACATGTCATCGTATTTTGCACGACAGTTGTATAAATGAAATTGTCAGTAGTGTATTTTCTGGCTACTCAAGATGGGTGATGTATACCTATTTTGGGGGCATCACATTTGGTATCAGAGCTTAGGGATATGGTCCCTGACGGAGATATGAGTCTAGAACTAGGAGGGGAGAGACAAGTAATATACTTCTCTAGTGTGTGACTTACCTAAGCTGAAATTGTTTACTTGATAAGTTGACAGATTGTGATATGTCAATTAACCTTTGTTTTGAAGTTATATTCTAGAATGATATCTGAAACACAGGAGATGAACAATGGGAAAATCGTGATACAGAAGAAATAATCGGGAAGGTACAATCTGAAAAGAAAGTAAGATATTCTCATCTCTTCTAAATACCAAGTACGTACGTAAATTTTGAGGGCGAAATTTTATAAGGAGGGGAGATTGTGAGACCCCGAAATTTATGAAATGAAAGTACTCAATTTTTCTTATAATTATTATTTTATTTAGTAATTGGCTAAATTGATAAAGGGTTAAAGTTAAGGGTGATATTTGAAAATTTAGCAAAGTAAGCAAGTTGTCATAAAATAATCGGTAATAAAAGTACAGTAATACACGTGGTTGCATAGTAGCACACGGTATTGATTTTAATGCTTACGTGAGAAGTCACTCAGTTTTATTCAATTATTGTCACAATATTTTATATTATTAAATCAATAATTGAAACGATACAGTTTTTCATATTATTATTTGCATAATTAACAATGTCTAGAAGTTCTGTCAAGAAGAGGTTTGGTCACCTAATTACGCGCCAATAAGGAGAAATCTTTATTGGAAAGCCCCCTCTTTCCTGGGAATGACCTGATTGTTAATATTGTGAGTTATAATAATAATGAATAAATGTTATTAAAAATAAAATTTGAGTTTGGAGTTGAATTTGGAGACCCGGACATGATATTTGAGTCCAGAATGATGAAATTAGTAAGAATAGACTATAAACACAAAATTTATCGGGGTTGAGTTTTGGTCAAAAAGTCAACAGTTGACTTTTTCGGAAAAAGTCAAAATTCAAAAACGAAAATGTTGTTAAAAATATTGAGGTAAATTTTTTGAAGTATTTGATGTAAATTTTTCTTATTTTATGGACCCCCATTTACCCATTTTTCAAAATAATCGGTAGAAAATTATTTAATATAAAAAAGGTGGGGGGCCCATGTGTATTGAAAATCGACTTTGGAAATTGGGTGGGGGGGGGGGGAGGGAAAGTTATGTAAATATGAGGGAGTACTATTATATATATATATATATATATATATATATATATATATATATATATAAGTTTTATATATATATATATATTATAAATTTTGTTTTATTATTATTATAAAGATAATAAAACAAAAAACTTTTTATATAAAAATGAATACTTTTTATAAAGTTATTTGTTTTATTAGATTATAAATAGAATATATTTTATTTTATTTAAAAGTTTGTTTTATTAGAATATTTTATTGCATAGTGATGCATAGTAAATCAATTTTTTTTCAGAATTTGGTCGATTCTTCTCCCGTGAATTGAAATTACTGTGCGTTTGTGATTATTTTCTAAATAGTATCATTTCCATTCTCCTATAAATATGATGCTTATTTAGAATTGAAAAACACACCAGAATCAGAGAATTCTTCTTCTATAATATTTAGCGTATTTCTTTAGAATTTTAGAAAGCTTTGAGTGTAGAAAATAGTGAAAGTTTTCTTCAAGAATATATCCGCTATACCAGTTGGAATACTCTTCTTTTCAAGGTAAGGGATGTTATTTTTGTTCAATATTCGCTTGAAATAATATTTTATTCCATACTCTGTATTATGTAAGTAATATTATTTCGTTTCAGATTTTGAATTTTATACTCGTAAGGATTATTATTTATTTCATATTCTGAAGAAAAATTATTTTTCTTATTCGTATGAATATTATTATCGCTTCAATATTCATTGTTTTCGCTTAATATTAAGTAAGGAATATTATTTTTGTTTAATATTAAGTAAGGAATATTATTTTCGCTTCAATATTCGTAAGGGATATTATTATTGTGGTAAGGGGTATTATTTCTTTCATATTCATTAAGAGAGTTATTTTTTTTCAATACTCGTAAGGGTTATTATATTTTTCATATTCTGAAGAAATATTATTTTTCATATTCGTATGAATATTATTTTCGTTCAACCGTTGTATGTAACGGGTTTCTGCCAGGGGCAGTTTTGTAATTTTTTCGACCCTCAAAAATTCTACAAAAATTTGAAATGATAATTTGATGAGTTTTCGATATTATGTCCAAAAATAGCGATTTTTGGATGTATAGATTAAGAGTTATGAAGTTTATGGGAAAAGACTATTTTAAAAGTAAACTCTTATAACTCCTTGTGGTTAAATCCAAAATTGGTGAAATTTTTATTGGGAGTACATGTATATAACAGAAGTATACCGTGTACATTTCGGAATTTTTGGACAAAAGTACAGTTTATAAAAAATTTCTAAATATTCGGCAGTTTTTGCCATATAAAAAATAGTAAATGAATTTTTTAAATTCCGAGAAAATATATATGTTTAATATGAGACTATATTCTGCTAAATTTCAGAAAAAAATATTTTTGGGACTGATTTGGTATTTTTCATGAAAATAAACTAGTTATGAGTAAATGAATTAAATATGTTATGTGAAGTAACAAAATTGGAAAATAGGATTTTATGGCTTGGAAATCCTATATAAGGTATATGCAGATTTGTGATGAGAGTTTTGGTTATTGATGATGAAATCTTAAGAGTTTGGCATTTTAGGATGATTAAATGCATTAATTAGTAAAGTGTAAATAATTAAAATAAATTGTTTATTAGTTTAAGAAATGATTAAAATATTGTTATAATATTAATGATATTAGATTATGAGATTATTAAGTGATTGATAACATTTGGTTATTATTGAATGCTGTATAAATTGTATTATAAATGTTTAATATTTATCCTTTATCTCATTTGATTGATACTTTATATAATTGTCATTATCCTCATGCTTATATTATGATGATAGTCATATGTGGCCTATAGTGCATAGATGGACTTGGTATGATTATGACCAGGAATTATTTGGTATAATCATGACTGTAATGTTACAAATGATGTGGTAAAAGTCCTCATTGGCTGTGAGTGCATTGATGGACGCTTTTGGTATGATTATGGCCATGGATTCTCTTCGGCCAAGGGTGCAAAGATGAATTGTTTTATGGCATGATCATGACCGTTGATCAAAACACGATTATCTTTGGCCTGTAATGCATAGATAATTCGTGGTCGTGATACTAATGAATATCCTTGGCCTGTAGTGTAGGGATGATTCGATGATGTGGATTAATTATTGAGCTGAGTCTCAGTAATGAAATATTAATTCATGGATGTGATAATAATGAATATCTTTGGCCCGTAGTGCATGGATAATTCATGGATGTGATATTAATGAATATCCTTGGCCGTAGTGCAAGGGTGATTCGATTGTGACACCCCTAAATTTGGGTACTTCAATTCCACGGGATTTGGTGTTCACTGTATAAATATCATCTATCTATCTACCCATAATAAATGCAAACCATGCAATAGATAGAAATAATAATAAATCTCCCCTTATGGGTTACATCAACTACATAATAAATACAATCCCAGGTTACTCTAACCTTAAACATTTGTGCGGAATCATAAACAATTAAGTCTTAAACAACATCATTAACTTAAGTCTAACCTAAATACATTATCAAATAAAATAACAAGTCTTCAACACTTGTTAACTTTGCCCTTGCCTTTACTAGTGGAAGGTTCGTCAGTTCTTTCGTTCTTAACTGCAATGTTATTATTAAGCAAGAGTGAGCACTAATGCCCACAAGTATAATACTGAAATAACAGTATATTAAAATGCGAGTAAATCAAAGACATCTGAATAAAGCTCAACTTTTGAATTAAGAATGAATAACAAGAAACAAAAGAATTTTGAGGGTCATAAGACCTTGAACTATGTCCTAGGTTATCAAGGGTTATACTTGAAACCTTTAACAGTCATAAGACTATGCACAATATGTTTAGTCTTTCGGAGGTTTCCTTCAGTTCCTTCTTTAGCTTTTCTATCTCCTCGGTCTTATCTTCAGTTTGACCCTTCTCATGGACCAAATCCCATTCTACATTTGCCAGTCGAGAGTGAAGAGTCGAAATCTCCCTCTCCTTCTGCTATAGAGTAATATGCTGAATAACCGCTCGCTCAGTCAAATCCTGGACCTCGTCTCGTAACTCCACGTTACGGTCGTATAACGTGTCATACATCTCAGCATCAACGATGTACCATGGTAACTCCTCTTCTTCTTCTTCCTCTTCCTCTTCCTCAACAAATTCCTCCTCAGGATCCTCCTCAGGATCAGTCTCGGGCTCATGCTCCTGACCAACAACGGTGATCAATGGAGATGACTCCCTCTGTACCAGCTTCTCCCTAACGACATGAATGTCTCGGGACTCCTCCTCTGTCGGTACTATAGGTACACGGGGTTCTTCCTCCCCAGCTTGACTAGCTTCTCCAACATTCGACATCCTGACACAAAATTTTAAGTTTTAGTTACTAAGTCGTATCATCTAACACATACTTTAACACATAAACACATAAGGTCTTTTATTATCTTCAATGAATTACATAAATTCATTTCTTATAACTCGATAAGAGTTTTCCATCACTATCTTCTTCCTATACTGCTACTACCTAAGGTTGTTCCCCCACGTAAGGTTCATAATCTACAGCTTTGATACTAACTTGTGACACCCCCAAATCCGGGTACTTCAATTCCACGGGATTTGGTGTTCACTGTATAAATATCATCTATCTATCTACCCATAATAAATGCAAACCATGCAATAGATAGAAATAATAATAAATCTCCCCTTATGGGGTTACATTAACTACATAATAAATAAAATCCCAGGTTACTCTAACCTTAAACATCTATGCGGAATCATAAACAATTAAGTCTTAAACAACATCATTAACTTAAGTCTAACCTAAATACATCATCAAATAAAATAACAACTCTTCAACACTTGCTAACTTTGCCTTGCCTTTTACTAGTGGAAGGTTAAATGGGTTCTTTCGTTCTTAAGCGCAATGTTATTATTAAGCAAGAGTGAGCACTAATGCCCACAAGTATAATAATGAAATAACAAAGATAATAACATGCAAGTAAATCAAAGACATCTGAATAAAAGCTCAACTTTTGAATCAAGAATGAATAATAAGAAACAAAAAAAGAATTATGAGGGGTCATAAGACCTTGAACTATGTCCTAGGTTATCAAGGGTTATACTTGAAACCTTTAACGATCGTAAGACTATGGACCTTTCTACTGCGTATTTAGGGGATCGATCACCCTCAGTACAATCACGAAACACAATATCTTAACGCTAACGTAAGTAAATCCTTTGCGGGGTTGTTCATCTCGGTTGACATTCGAGTCCGCACTAAAAGAAGTTTGGTTTGGACAATTCATCAAGGGTTCGGAAATTTAGAATGCTCATCAACTATGGACTAGTCGAATCAATAAGGGTTCTTGATCTAATCTGATTCAATAATAATGATATTCAAATTGAATAATAATCTCGTGAAGTATACTGATAGGACAATTATTGTATAAGCTCAATCATGCTTTGAAAAGATAATCAATCTTTAATATAACATTTGAACATGAATAATAATAATGATAATTTACTCGAGGTAATTAATAAACTTGAACAATAATGACAAGTAGGGTTAGAAACTTGCCTCGTCGCAGAAGCTAAACGATTACTACTTTCGTTCTCCACAAATCCTACACACATACCATATGTATTCACGACATTCATTAGTTACATTTTCACTTAATTATTTAATATAAACTCCACTTTATTTAACAAATCATTACCTTCTAATTTAATTACTTAATTAAATTAAAATATTTTCATTCTCTTACTATTATTACACTCGAATAAATTATTTCATAATAATTTCCATCGAATATTTAATTTATTCCATAATATCTCAATTAAAATATTTAATTTATTTTATAAATATTTTAATAATAATTTTCATCGAATATTTATTTTATTCCATAATATCTCAATTAAAATATTTAATTTATTTTATAAATATTTTAATTATAATTTTCATCGAATATTTATTTTATTCCATAATATCTCAATTAAAATATTTAATTTATTTTATAAATATTTTAATAATAATTTTCATCGAATATTTATTTTATTTCATAAATATCTCAATTAAAATATTTAATTTATTTTATAAATATTTTAATAATAATTTTCATCAAATATTTATTTATTATTATTTTTATTTTATTTATTTATTTATTTATTTTGACCGCCGGGGCGGGGTAATTTAGTTTGGTAACATGCCAATCGGCGGCAGAGTTACCAGTGCTCATTTTCCGCAATTTACTAGCTCATACGATTCATGAACATAATAAGGCCAAATTAGGCCAAAATCAATCCTACGTAAAATTATATATACATGAATATGGCCATAACTTCCAATTAGTTTTTTTTACAAATTTAGACTTACCCAATCATTGTAATACATATATAATCATTACTTAACCCATCTAGCATGATTTTTAACAAGTTACAACACATAATTTGCAAAATTAACACATTTACTTTCAACGTTCTTGATGTTCTTGAAGGTTTTGAAAAAAAACATGAAAATTGTCACTACGAATTCGTTATAACACCAATCCGTTTATTTAAACTTTGGTCTCTTCAGTATCAACATGCATAACATCATACGAGTGTAAATTTTACAAAAACATTTATGTTTGACATACTAAAATCACATATAAAGGCCTTAAGGCCAAAACCCAAACTCGTAATTTTGTAGAAATCATATACAATGTAATACTTATGAAACTGATGATATGGAATCATGCAATATATATATATATATATATATATATATATATATATATATATATATATATGTTATGCTACTCTTATTATTACATATATCCATATAATAGAACAATTTCTCAATTACGAGACATATGAGGGTTTGAAAGCCAAAACTATGAAACCCATTTTATGAAAACTAAATATGTAAAATAGAATTTGGGAAGGAGGAGATTACCACATGAGGATATAATTAGTAGGCTTAGTTTCCTCACTCTCAATTCTCTTTCACGATATCTTAATTCTTCGTGGAAATTCTCGGACTCTCTCTCCGAATATTTCTTAGACTTAGGCAAAAATGAAAAAAAAAAAAAAGAAGACGTAGTATATAATGATCGATAATCGAAGCGCGAGTGGTCGGGCTGGCCCAATCATGGGTTAATCTTGCTAACTCCTCTTAGGGCCTTTTGTTTGGCTAGCTTCAAAAGACTTAATCTCATTTAATTAAATAAAACCTTTATCATATAGTTTAACTAATGTCACACTCCTTTATAAAATAAACTCATATCTTATTTAATTTATTATAAATAAAATATAATAATTTCTCATAAATTCACATAGTCACATAATTAAATAACTCATTAATAAATAATGTCAAATTATTAATTCTCTAATTAATAATTAAATTAATTAAAATACCAATATGCTTATTAAATATTTCTTTTAATACAATAAGCTCACATAATCACATACTTTGATAATAAAACTCTCTACATTAATTTAATAAATGTAACACATATAATTAAATTAATCTACCACAATTAAGCGTCAATTAATTATTTAATCTAATAATTAAATCATCAAAAAATATTTATTTAATTCAATAAATAATAAAATTAATTACAAAATTCTCGTTCGTCACATCGATAATGTGGATTATTTATTAAGCTGAGTCTCAGCGATAAAATATTGATAATAAACTTTTAAATTCGTAGAAGATAGTAGATATCATGCTCTACTTGACTCTTTTAAAATATAGTTGTATGTCTTCGGCTTGTAGTGCAAAGATGAAATGATAATGAATATCTTTGGCCCGTAGTGCAAAGATGAATTTATTAAGTATGATTATAAACAGGAACTGTGATTTTGTATAACCATGATCTTTGATGTTTCAAGTAAAGATAGGTGATGAAAATTATCTTCGTCCTGGGTGCGAAGAGGGATTTAGAATCACAATTATGATTATGAGTTATTCATATGATTGTGGAAAGGAACTGTTGATTAATGTTACATGGATAAAACATTGTTGGTGGACTTTTAACGTGGAGAAGATAATAGACTTTATGGTCTATTTGACTCTTCTAATGGATTGCTCATTCCGCTGCAACTATGGTTGAAAAGTTTTATCATCTACCATATGTTCTAAATCTCTGATTTATTACTGACGAAGGCTATTGATAATTTAATTATCTTTAGTCATGATATTCTTTACTAGGCTATTTATGTTCACCCTTTTGCTTCACAATTCCTTGCAGGTAATAAGAGTGTAGCTGAATCGATGTGACAACCAAGATTTTGTAATTTAATTTTAATATTAATTGGATTGAATAAATATTTTTTGATGAATTAATTATTAGATTAAATAATTAATTGATGAAATTATGGTAGATTAATTTAATTATATGTGTTATATTTATTAAAATAATGTGGAGAATTTTTTTATTATTCGAAGTATGTAATTATGTGAGCTTATTGTAATAAAAGAAATATTTAATAAGCCTAATAGTATTTTAATTAATTTAATAATTAATTAGAGATTTAATAATTTGACATTATTAATAAATGAGAAATTTAATTATGTGACTATGTGGATTTATGAGAAATTATTATATGTTATTTAATTAAATTAAATAAGATATTGGATTTATTTTATAAAGGAGTATGATATTATTTAAACTATATTATAAAGGTTTAATTAAATTAATTAGATATAAGCCTTTAAAATAGCCAAAGGCGAGGCCTTAAGAGGATTTGAAGCGCTTAAACCACGTATGGAGTAACTGACCTCAACTCTGCGCATAAAGAGTCAGTTGCTTTGTTTTATGTACTTTGCTATTAAGTGTTCAAACTCAGAGTCAGAAAATTTAGAGAGAGTTTAGAGAGAATTCAGAGGAATTGTGGGAGAAAACTCTGGGATTGGAGTAGTATCTGAAAAAGGGATTGTTATTTTAACTCACTCTACGCTCTGGGTAATTCTCTCCAACCCAATTCTCATTTTTTTTACGTCATTAAGCTTTCATGAAAATGGTTTCCAATCTCTTTGTTAAATCACTGTAAATGGGAAATTGGGTTGTTATATGGATATATGTGATAATATGATTAGCATAACATGTTTTATTATATATTATATAGGTTTCCATATCATCAGTTTCATAATATTAACGTATGTTATGGCTTCAAAAGTTACAGAGTATAGAATATGGCCATATGGCCCTTATACGTGATTTTAATATGTCAAACACAAATTGTTTTGTAAAATTTTCACTTGTATATAATTATGCATGCTAAAATGAAGAAAACAAAAATTGAATGGATGGATTTGGTGTTATAACGAATCCGTAGTGTTAAAATTTTCGGGATAAGGTCCAAAAAATGCCCCTGACATTTTCCCCAATGTCTACCGAGCACCCTATACTTTTTTTTTGGTCCAAAAATACCCTTAACGTTATAATTTTTGGGTCATTCGTGCCCCTGCCATTAACAGCTGTGCCAACTACACAAACGACGATGATGTGGCAGGGGCATGAAGGGTTAAATATAAAACATATTCTAAATAGAATTATATATATCATTTAATCAAAACAAAAAATACTAAAATTCAAAATAAAAAAAGCATAACATATTTACATCATTTAATCAAAATACTAAAATTTAAAACATAACATATTTACATCAAATACTAATTAAAAAAAATACTAAAATTCTAATTAAAAAAATACTTAAATATTAGAAAAAAAAATCAAATTAAAAAAATACTAAAAATACTAAAATTCAAATTATGTTGTTAATTAATCAAAACAACAAAAATTCAAATTACATCATTAAAATACTAAAATCATAACATTAATATTTTGTAATATTTTGAATATTACTAAATAAGTTATCAATTTTTTAATAATCAAAATATTCAATTTTAGTAATATTTTGTAAATTCAAAATAACGTTAATATTTTGAATATTTTGTATATTACTAAAATATTTTGAATATTAACGTTAATATATTGTGAATATTAAAAAAATATTTTAGTAATAATGTTATTTTAGTAATAACGTTGAATATTTTGAATATTACTAAAAAAACAATGTAATATTAATATTTTGTAATATTAATGTAATATTTTGCAATATAACGTTATTTTAGATTATATAAAATATTCAAAATATTACTAAAATAATGTTATTACTTAAATAACGTTATTTTTTAGTAATATTTTTTAATATTCAAAATATATCAATGTTAACGTTTTATATATTTTTTAGTTACGTTAATTAAAATAGTATTTTATGATATTAGTTACGTTAATTAAAATAGTATTTTATGATATTAATCATAACATAATAGTATTTTTGTAATATTTACATTAATATTAAAATAGTATTTTATGATATTAATGTTATTACTAAAATACTATTTTGAAATATTATTTTAATTAATGTTAATAGAAATTTTGTACAAAATATTAATGTTATGATTTTAATGTTCAAAATATCACAAAATAATTAATGTTATGATTTTAGTATTTTTAATGGTGTAATTTGAATTTTTGTTGTTTTGATTAATTAACAACATAATTTGAATTTTAGTATTTTAGTATTTTTTTAATTTAATTTTTTTCTAATATTTTAGTATTTTTGTAATTAGAATTTTAGTATTTTTTAATTAGTATTTGATGTAAATATGTTATGTTTTTGAATTTTAGTATTTTGATTAAATGATGTAAATATGTTATGCTTTTTTATTTTTTATTTTAGTATTTTTTGTTTTGATTAAATGATATATATAATTCTATTTAGAATATGTTTTATATTTAACCCTTCATGCCCCTGCCACATCATCGTCGTTTGTCTAGTTAACAATCATAATATAGCGGGGCACACGAATGACCCAAAAATTATACCGTTAAGGGTATTTTTGGACAAAAAAAAGTATAGGGTGCTCGGTAGACATTGGGGAAAATGTTAGAGGCATTTTTGGACCTTATCCCTAAAATTTTATGTTTTTGTTCAAAACCTTCAAGAATACCAAGAACAGTGAAATTTGCATGTTTTAATTCTGTAATTATGTGTTTTAATTGGTTAAAATCACTCTATAAATGTTAGGTAATGATTATATATGAATTCTAACATGTGGGTATGTTTAATTTAGTGAATTCAATGACCATGTAATGTAAAATTACTTGCTTCGTGTTCTTCTAGAACTGAAATTCATAAATCGGAGTTTCGGCCACGCTGAACTCCAAGCCTAAGACTTCATGCCATGGCCGCCACCACCACCATGCACTCAGATATACCCAAAGTAAGCAAAGGCCAATGCCAAGATTCTAGTATAACAGTGGCGCCACAGCGCCACTTACCAGAATGGTCCAGAAATGAGTTTTTAAAATGTTTAAGCCTAGCAATGTGTTGGTAACTTAATCTAATGAACATAAAAACTTATTAGACATATAATGAGATGTTAAAATAAATTCTTAGTATGTCAATAACACATGTACGTGTGAATTTAATGATTGAATGCATAGTTAGCTTATTGTTCATGAAGTGTTAATTATGACAATGAGTGTAATAATTTGACCAAGTATAGTCATGAATTTCAGTTAGACAAAAAGAATGAACTTGTGATGACTAGTACGTTATAATTGAGTGGTATTATGAACGTAAATGATATGTAGGATTTATATCAAGGAACGAGTTTAATTAACGTGTAATCTACGCACGAGACAAGTTTCCTAACCCTACTCGTTATCTTTATATGAGCTTATATGTTATCTCTTTACGTCGAACAAATTCTCATTATTATTGATCAAGTCAATTTTATTATATTAAAATGTATAAATCTTTCAAAGTATGATTCTGTTATACAATAATTATTCTATCGTATACCTTTTGAGATTGCTATTCAATTTTAAACTATCAGTTACTGTTGAACTTTGTTAGACTAGTGAACCCTTAATGATTCGACTAGTCCATAGTTGATGAGCGTTCTAAATTTTAGAACCCTTGATGAATTATCCAAACAAAACTTTCTTTGGTGCGGACTCTAATGTCAAACTGAGATGAACAACCCTGTATAAGGGATTACTTATGTGTTAGCGTTAAGATATTGTGCATAGTATGGTACTAAGGGCTGATCCCCCTAAGAACGAGAAGAAGAGTCCATAGTCTTATGACTGTTAAAGGTTTCAAGTATAAACACTTAACAACCTAGGACATAGTTCAAGGTCTTATGACCCTTAGAAGTTCTTTTGTTTCTTGTTATTCATTCCTGATTCAAAAGTTGAGTTTCCTATTTTAGAAGTCTTTGATTTATTCGCATGTTATTATTCATTTGTTATATTGTTATACTTGTAGGCAATCGTGCTCACTCTTGCGTAATAATAACATTGCAGTTAAGAATGAAAGATCAGACGAGCCTTCCACTAGTAAAGACAAGGGAAAGATTAACAAGTAATGAAGACTGATTATTTATGTGTTTATGTGATGATATTCAGGATTTATGTTATTTAAAGACTTATTATTTGTTTATGATTTTGCACAGATGTTTAAGGTTAGAGCAACCTGGGATTTTATTATTATGCAGTTGATGTAACCCCATAAGGGGAGATTTATTTATTATTTCTATCTATTGCATGGTTTGCATTTATTTATGGGCAGGTAGATAGATGATATTTGTATAGTGAACACCAAATCCTGTGAAAATGGAAGTACCAGATTTGGGGGTGTCACAGGTTGGTATCAAAGCTGTAGGTTATGAACCTTAGGTTGGGAAACAACCTTAGGTAGTAGCCTTGTAAGAGATTGAGAACATAGTAGTGGTAAACTCATATCGAGTTATAAGAAATGAATTTCTAAATTCATTAAAGTTAATAAATGACTTTATGTGCTTATGTGTTAATCTATGTGTTCGCTAGCACGGATTAATAACTAAAACTTAAATTTTGTTGTCAGGATGTCGGGTGTTAGAGGAGCTAGTCGAGGTGGGGTGGAGGAACCCCGAGTACCTACAGAGGAGGAGCCCCGAGACATTCATGTCGTCAGGGAACAGTTGGTACAGAGAGAGCCATCTCTGTTGATCACTGTTGTTGGTCGGGAGCATGAGCCTGAGACCGATCCAGAGGAGGATTATGATGAAGAAGAAGAGAAAGAGGATTTCCCACCGAACTCCATTGATGCTGAGATGTATGATGCACTTTATGATCATAACATAGAGTTGCAAGACATTGTTCAGGAACTGAGGGAGAGGACTGTTATGCAGCAGAGTACCATTGAGAAGAAGGATGGGGAAATTATTACTCTTCACACACGTTTGGGAAACGTGGAGTAGGATTTGGTTCACGAGAAGGGTCAAACTTAGGGGAAGATCGAAGAAATAGAGATTTTGAAGAAAGATCTGAAAGAGAGCTCAGAAAGACTGGCATTAGCAGAGGAGGGCTGGGTAAGAGAGTCACATCGTGCTGATCTTGCTGAAGAGGATTGTCGTGCAAAGAAGGCTAAGCTTGGGGAGACGTACTCTACACTTCACAATGCAATGGATGCGGCCCAAGATCAAGTTATGAAGTATCCAATCCAGTTTTAAGGTCTACCATCATATATGCTAAATCGCAGGACGATGTCTCGCATCATGGAAGAAGAACGTGGCAAGGCTATTCAGCGCCTTAATAGGCAGTGATAGTATTAGTTTAATTATGTGAAAATTATCTGGTAGTTAAAGATGGAAATTTCGATATGTTTATAAACAAAGCAATATTTTAATGTTTTAAATCCTGTAGATTCTTTATGTTGAGATAGTGGATGTAAATAGTAGTGATGCTATCTTATGTTGTTTAAACTTTTGAATTGAATAAAATATCAGAGTTTATTGATATAATATGTTAAGTGATTATGATTAAATGTTTTATTTAAGCCTCAAATGTTTAAGGGATTGAATAAAGACCTAATAAGCGTATGTTCTTAACAGAAATATGCCGCCTAGAAGAAGACAAAATCGTTAACATGCACAAGAAGAACCAATGAATAACAACAATGATGCCAATGCTAACCCTGTTCAGTAATTGGTGAACCTTTTAGCCGGAGCAATTAACAATCAACCACAAGCTCCACCAAGCATCTCGTTCAAGGATTTCAAGGCGGTGGGACCACCAGAGTTTAAGGGCTCCATAAACCCAATCGAAGCTCAGACCTGGGTTATGGAGATGGAGAAGGTGTTCGATGTCACTAGAGTAAGGGAAGACTAGAAGACCGCGTATGCAACATTCATGCTGAAGTCCGAAGCCAGTTATTGGTGGCAGGCAAACAAAGTACGGGGAGGTGAAGGTGTAATAACCTGGGAGAGATTCAAAGAGATGTTCTTCGAGATTTACTTTTCGACCAGTTCGTAAAATCAAATGGAAGTTCGGTTTCTGGAATTTAAACAGGGGAGTATGTCCATAGCTGATTATGCGGCAAGGTTCAACGAGTTAGCTAGGTTCGCCACATACCAAGTGCATACCGATGAGAGGAAGGCAAGACAATTCAAGGAGGGACTGAAGCCCTGGTTATATAGTAAGGTGTCAATGTTCCAATTGAACACTTTTGCTAGAGTGTTAGAGAAAGCCATACTCGTTAAAGGTGGAAGCGATGTGATAACTAAGTATAATCAGGATCAGAAGAAGAAGAAAAGTGAGAATGAAGGAAATAACAAATCTGGTGGGAGTAGCACGGGGGTAGCCATAATCAGAAGAGGAAGTGGTCTGATAACTCATCAGCTGGAAGTCAACAAGGAGAGCAGAAGAAGAAGATTGAAGCATGCCCAACCTGCAGAAAAACTCATTTGGGAGTTTGTATGAAGGGAAAACAAGTGTGCTAAAATTATGGTCAGGAAGGCCACATAACACCTAACTGTCCTAACCCAAAGAAGGGTGTCTGCTTCACTTGTAGCTCAAAGGATCATCTTGCAAGGGATTGTCCTAAGAAGGGATCTGGAGGGACGGGTTCAAGAGGAAATAGAGGAAATACCGGTGGAAGCACTCTGACTATCGCAGGACCAACTGCAACCAACCGACCAACCGCTAGAACATTCAACATGGCGATAAAGAGATGCGAAGGCGCCTCGCGATGTGGTGTCAGGTATCATTCCGATCAATAAAGTTAATGCTTATGTATTATTTGATTCGGGTGCTACTTGTTCATTTATATCCAATGACTTTGCTAAGAACTTAGAATTGTTTAAGGACGAGTTAGAATACCCCATGAACATAGAAATTGTGAATAGAGAAATAATCCCTGTTAAGTACGTGCATAAGAACTATAGAGTGGATATTAAGGGTAATATCATGAACGTAGATCTTATCCCTATTCAACTTGGAGAATTCGATGTTATTTTTGGTATGGACTGGTTATCTAATTATGGGGCGGTAATTGACTGCCAGAAGAAGCGTATTAACCTTATGACTCCGTCAAAGGTTGTGTTTTATGGTAGCAAGTCGCCTAGACAAGCGAGTTATCCGAAGATGATGGAGGCCAGGAGGTTGTTAAGGCAAGGCTGTGTAGGATATCTAGCTTACATAGTCGATAGTCGTAAAGAGAATCCAAAAATAGATGAGATACCAGTAGTGAGAGATTTAGCAGACATATTTCTGGATGATTTGCCAAGACTTTCTCCAGATAGAGCAGCTGAATTCGTGATCGATTTGGATCCAGGAACGGCTCCAATATCGAAATCACCGTACCAAATGGCACCGGTAGAGATGAAAGAACTGATGGTCCAATTACAAGAATTACTGGACAAGAAGTATATCCAACCAAGCGTATCACCGTGGGGAGCACCGGTTTTATTCATAAAAAAGAAGGATGGGACAATGCGCCTCTGCATTAACTATAGAGAACTGAATAAGGTCACGATTAAGAATTGATATCCATTACCGCGAATCGAAGACCTGTTCGATCAGTTAAAGGGAACAAGATACTTTTCAAAGATAGATTTGAGGAGTGGTTATCATCAATTGAAGGTGAGACCAGAGGATGTACCGAAGACAGCGTTCAGAACACGATATAGTCACTACGAATTTTTGGTAATGTCATTTGGTCTAACAAATGCTCCTACAACATTTATGGGCTTAATGAATGGAGTGTTCAAGCCGTTTTTGGACAAATTCGTAGTGGTATTTATAGATGACATTTTGGTATATTTGAAAACCAAGGAAGAACATGAAGAACATTTGAGGGTGACATTAGACACATTGAGAAGGGAGAAGTTGTATGCCAAGTTTTCGAAATGTGAATTTTGGATTGAAAGAGTACAATTTCTAGGACATGTGATTGATAAGGATGGAATTTTGGTGGACCCCTCCAAAGTCAAAGCTGTGATTAACTGGGATCAGCCGAAGACGCCATCGGATGTAAGAAGTTTTCTCGGATTGGCAGGTTAATACAGAAGATTCATTCAAGATTTCTCCAAGATCACAACTCCGTTGACGAATTTGACTAGGAAATCGGTGAAATTTGTTTGGATGGAGAAGTGTGAGGAAAGCTTTCATGAATTAAAGAAGAAGTTGAGTTCAGCACCTATGTTATCTCTTCCAGATGATACAGGAAATTTTGGGGTTTATAGTGATGTATCACATAAAGGACATGGTTGTGTGCTTATGCGAGCGGTGAGAGTCATTAGCATGTCGTCGTCCGACAATGAAAAAGATTATGAGAAGGGGTATCCGACCCATGACTTGGAGTTAGCTGCAGTGGTTTTTGCTTTAAAAATCTGGAGGCACTATCTCTATGGGGAGAATTGTGAAATATATACAGATCACAAGAGTCTGAAATATCTTTTCACACAGAAAGACTTGAACATGCACCAAAGAAGGTGGCTGGAGTTAATTAAGGACTATGATTGTGAGATTCTATACCATTCGGGTAAGGAAAATGTGGTTGTCGACGCCTAAAGTAGAAAGGGTCGGGAGAAACTGATGATGCTGACTGAACATGAGGCATTAATTTCAGCAATGGAAAAGTTGGAATTATAAGTTAAGTGTCCTATGGAGATCGATGAGAAGTTGTTTCAGATACAATCTGGTATAACTCTACTAGACAAGGTTAAGGAGGCTCAACTTCAGGATGATGAATGAAAAACAGTGAAAAAGAAGATATCAGAAGGAACCGAATCAAGATTCAAGATGGATAAGGAAGGAATACTGAGGTTTGAGAGTAGAATTTGGGTACCGCCAGTACCAGAGATTAAGGAAGAAATTTTGAATGACGCTCATAGCTCACGATATTCGATTCACCCTGGTAGTACTAAGATGTACCAAGATCTTCGACAACACTTCTGGTGGCCGAATTTGAAACGAGAGGTTGCAAAGTGTGTTGTCAAGTGTCTAACATGTCAGAAAGTGAAAGCAGAACATCAGAGGCCGAGTGGGTTACTACAACCTTTAGAAATTCCAGAATGGAAATGAGAACATATTATGATGGATTTTGTGGTTGGCCTACCAATAACTCAGAAAGTCTACGACGCAGTATAGGTTATTGTTGACCGATTGACAAAATCTGCACACTTCCTTCTGATTAAAATTAGATTCAACTTAGATCAGTTGGCAAGGTTATATGTGAAAGAGATTATTTCAAGGCACGGAGTTTCGGTGTCAATTGTTTCTGATAGAGATCCGCGCTTTACGTCAAACTTCTGGAAACATCTACAAGAATGCATGGGTACACAGTTGCGAATGAGTATGGCATATCACCCTCAGACAGATGGACAAAGTGAAAGAATTATTCAGACATTGGAAGATATGTTAAGAGCTTGTATAATGGACTTTAAAGGAAATCAGGATGACCATCTACCGCTCGTAGAGTTCGGCTACAACAACAGTTACCACACTAGTATTGGCATGCCGCCTTATGAAGCGTTATACGGTAGAAAGTGCAGAACTCCGCTATACTGGGATGAAGTTGGTGAAAGACAATTACTAGGCCCGAAATTGGCACAAAAAATAGCAGAAATAGTCAAAGTGATCCGAACAAGATTGACAGCAAATCAAGATAGACAGAAGAAATACGCTGATCCACACCATAAAAATGTTGAGTTCGAGTCGGGTAGTTATGTGTTTTTAAAGGTCTCTCCTTGGAAGGGAAAGATCAGATTCGGAAAGAAAGGGAAATTAAGCCAAAGATTCATTGGACCCTTTGAAGTTCTATGAAGGGTCGGAGAAGTTGCTTATGAGGTAGCCTTACCTCCAGTTCTAGAGAATGTCCATAATGTTTTCCATATCTCAGACCTACGACCCTACAAACCCGATTACAAGCACGTGATTGAATATGAACCCCTACATTTTGACAAAGACTTATCTTATGAAGAAATTCCTGTTCAGATTGTCGTCAAAAAAGAGAGAAAGTCTAAGAAATAAAGTAATACCTTCTCATTAAGGTAATTTGGAGGAACCACAATGCTGAATAAGCAACGTGGGAACTCGAAGAGAATATGATGAAGAATTATCCTCATTTATTTACTTAGATTATTATAAGCGATTCTGGGGACAGAATCCTTGTAAGGGGGGGAGGAGAATGTAACGAGACAAATTGTTTAAGTTGTGATTCTGAGGACAGAATCCTTTTAAGGGGGGGGGGGGGGAAGATGTGACAACCGAGATTTTGTAATTTAATTTTAATATTTATTAGATTGAATAAATATTTTTCGATGAATTAATTATTAGATTAAATAATTAATTGATGAAATTGTGGTAGATTAATTTAATTATATGTGTTATATTTATTAAATTAATGTGGAGAATTTTTTATTATTCGAAGTATGTAATTATGTGAGCTTATTGTAATAAAAGAAATATTTAATAAGCCTAATAGTATTTTAATTAATTTAATAATTAATTAGAGATTTAATAATTTGACATTATTAATAAATGAAAATTTTAATTATGTGACTATGTGAATTTATGAGAAATTATTATATGTTATTTAATTAAATTAAATAAGATATTGGATTTATTTTATAAAGGAGTGTGACATTATTTAAACTATATTATAAAGGTTTAATTAAATTAATTGGATATAAGCCTTTAAGGCTAGCCAAACGAGGCCTTAAGAGGAGTTTAAGGCGCTTAAACCATCGATGGATGGCGACCTCAACTCTCTTGCATATAAAGGTCGATTGCTTTTTTTTTTCGTTTTGCTATTAAGTGTTCAAACTGAGAGTTAGAGAATTTAGAGAGAGTTCAGAGAGAATTCAGAGGAATTGTGGGAGATAACTCTGTGATTGAAGTAGTATCTGAAAAAGGGATTGTTATCTTTACTCACTCTACGCTCTAGGTAATTATCTCCAACCCAATTCTCATTTTTTTACGTCATTAAGCTTTCATGAAAATGGTTTCCAATCTCTTTGTTAAATCTCTGTAAATGGGAAATTGTGTTGTTATATGGATATATGTGATAATATGATTAGCATAACTTGTTTTATTATATATTATATAGGTTTCTATATCACCAGTTTCATAATATTAACGTATGTTATGGCTTCAAAAGTTACAGAGTATAGAATTTGGCCATATGGCCCTTACACGTGATTTTAATATGTCAATCATAAATTATTTTATAAAATTTCAACTTGTATATAATTATGCATGCTAAAATGAAGAATTTTTTTTTTGAATGGATGGATTTGGTGTTATAACGAATCCGTAGTGTTAATATTTTATGTTTTTGCTCAAAACCTTCAAGAACACCAAGAATTGTGAAATTTGCATGTTTTAATTCTGTAATTATGTGTTTTAATTGGTTAAAATCACTCTATAAATTTTGGGTAATGATTATATACAAATTCTAACATGTGGGTATGTTTAATCTGGTGAATTCAATGACCATGTAATGTTAAATTCGCCTGTTTTTGTGTTCTTCGCGAACTGGAAATTCAAAATTGGAGTTTCAAGTGTCATGGCGCCAACTCAGTGCCTAAGACTCGTCTTGCAGCTGCCATCTGCTACAGCAGACTCCAGAATACCCAAGTCAGTAAAGCACCATGACACCGCAGCGTCAAGACCTAGTATAACAAATATAGCCATGACTCACTTAGCAGAATGGTCCAGAAATGAGTTTTTAAAATGTTTAAGTCTAGCAATGTTTTGGTAACTTAATCTAATGAACATAAAAACTTGTTAGACATATAATGAGGTGTTAAAATAAATTCATAGCATGTCAATAACCCATGTATGTGTGAATTGAATGATTGAATGCATAGTTAGCTTATTGTTTATGAAATGCTAATTGTGACAATGAGTGTAATAATTTGACTAAGTATAGTCATGAATTTCAGTTAGACAAAAAGAATGAACTTGTGATGACTAGTACGTTATAATTGAGTGGTATTGTGAACGTAAATGATATTTAAGATTTAAATTAGGGAACGAGTTTAATTAATATGTAATCTACGGTCCTAACCCTACTTGTTATCTTTATATGAGCTTATAAGTTATCTCTTTACATCAAACAAATTCTCGTTATTATTGATCAAGTCCATTTTATTATATTAAAATGTATTAATCTTTCAAAGTATGATTCTGTTATACTATAATTATTCTATTGTATACCTTTTGAGATTGCTATTCAATTTTAAACTATCAGTTACTGTTGAACTGTGTTAGACTAGTGAACCCTTAATGATTCGACTAGTCCATAGTTGATGATCGTTCTAAATTTTAGAACCCTTGATGAATTATCCAAACCAAACTTCGTTTGGTGCGGACTCTAATGTCAAACTGAGATGAACAACCCTGTATAGGGGATTACTTATGCGTTAGCGTTAAGATATTGTGCATGTATGGTACTAACTATTTGATCCCCTAAGTACGCGAGAAGAAGAGTCCATAGTCTTATGATCATTAAAGGTTTCAAGTATAAACACTTGACAACCTAGGACATAGTTCAAGGTCTTATGACCCTCATAAGTTCTTTTGTTTCTTGTTATTCATTCCTGATTCAAAAGTTGAGTTTCCTATTTCAGAAGTCTTTGATTTATTCGCATGTTATTATTCATTTGTTATATTGTTATACTTATGGGCAATCGTGCTCACTCTTGCGTAATAATAACATTGCAGTTAAGAACGAAAGATCAGACGAGCCTTCCACTAGTAAAGGCAAGGGAAAGATTAGCAAGTAATGAAGACTGGTTATTTATGTGTTTATGTAATGATATTCAGGATTTATGTTATTTAAAGACTTATTATTTGTTTATGATTCCGCACAGATGTTTAAGGTTAGAGCAACCTGAGATTTTATTATTATGCAGTTGATGTAGCCCCATAAGGGGAGATTTATTTATTATTTCTATCTATTGCATGGTTTGCATTTATTTATGGGTAGGTAGATAGATGATATTTGTACAGTGAACACCAAATCCTGTGAAAATGGAAGTACCTGATTTGGGGGTGTCACAGTCGAGCAGGGATAACATGAGAATAGAATGATGGTCTATAGCTGTTGAGGTTCTCCCTAAATAGTATGGAAATAATTTTATTGAGAACTTTAGATAAGTGTGTCGTGTTGTATACGCCATTTGATATTTAATTTTGGTGAACTGAATAGGGTGAGGTGAACCCAACTTTGGAAGGGTGTTTTGCCACTATCATATAAGATATCTAATGACATACAACCTCGTGTTATCATAAGATAGGGTTGTGCACATCCACTTGCTGAGTATATCTACGAGCACTACCTATATAATCTTGGAGTTTGGTTAAAATATAGTTCTCAATTGCAGATAGTGGAGATAGTTATATATCAAGAGAAGACTCACCATTGGAAGGAAGATGATAGTAATCTTCTCGTTTTTCTTTGGGGTCTATTGGGTCAACCAAGGATAATTCTATGGACATATGATATCTATCATAACCTAGACGCATGGCCTCCCATATATGAAGGTTTCCTTGAGCAATTCCCAATGATTTTAATTTTTAAAACAGTTATTGACTGTACCTTTATGTAAGGTGCAATTGTGACATGAGTCAGAGTTGGTATATATATTTGTATTTAAACTCACAGTATACATGTCGTCGTATTTTGCACGACAGTTGTATAAATGAAGTTGTCAATAGTGTATTTTCTGGCGACTCAAGATGGGTGATGTATACCTATTTTGGAGGCGTCACTGAAAGCATGAAGAGACTTTCCTCCACGTTTGGTTTATTAGAGGTTGACCTATCTTAGGGTTACTCTCGTGAATTTTTGGCATGAAGGTCCCCAGATCATCGCAATCTACTTGACGGGAAGTTAATCTGGTCTTTCAACTGGAGCGAATCTGGGTGGTGCCTTTCTTGAGCCTCGTTGGAATTAGTCTGCCTACGAGTCTAGTAATCAAACACCAACAGGATAGCCTCCTGGTGGAGGAACCACACAACATACATTCACATACAACGTGTCTCACCGTTTATGAAAATGATGACATGTACAAAGCACTAATATCACATATAGATATTTTGCAGTGCAATAAGTAGATGCATTCACACACATTCATCATAAATGTAAATGCAACATTCACAGAAAAGCATATAATAGTTTTGAAAAGTTTGTATTAGCTACTTAAGCCCTCTTACTGGAGTCCCCAGCAGAGTCGCAACCTGTCAACGTCGGGATTTTTATTCGTCCTTTTTCGTTACTTGTTCTTTGGTGTTCTCATGTTAGGTGAGATTGTTTGAAAAAACAAGTGAAAAAGGTTCGACATGTGTAATGTCAACAATTTGAATGTAAGAGTCACCAATTGGTGTTTTTAACTAGTTGCACCAACGCAACGGAGAAAAGGTTTGCACATTGACCCAGTGATGTAACACTGCTAAACAGGTCTGTGAAATCGAGATTCATTTGGGTTCGGGGGCTTGATTATGCGGAGGGAAGGTGTTAGGCACCCCCCGACATTCGTGTTGCCATGGTGACTGCCACTTTTCAAGAAACTATTATATGAATGTGTGTGTGTGTGTGTGTGTGTGGATCAATGTGAAATTATTTGGAAGTAGTGTGAGGCCTCGTTCACACCTATATACAAAGGGTTTGAATTTATAGAAAAATTCAGTTTTAATCAAGATATAGCAATGATGTTTTATAAAAAGAGGTTTTTCAAACCTTATGCTCAATAGGAATTGAGGCCTTTTCATACTTCCATTTTATTATTAAATGTTTGGCTTGTTTGCTTTTATTTTTGAGATGCGAGGCATCTTCAAAAAAATAATATATAGCAGTGCCGAACTACTCATGGGCATGACAACCATCTAAGGAAATTTAGACACCGTAAATAATGTACAAGCTGCTTATAGCTGAAAATGTCCATCACGGGAACCGAATCTAGATTCAGTAGACTGAATCTGTGATCACATGATTCCTATGCTCACATGATACCGCAGCTTTATATGAAAATCGATGGCGATTATATATATAAAAAGTCAGTAAATATATATATACTGAGACATGATCAACCACCACGAAAGCACCTTCACGGGGATCGAAAATATAATATATATAAAAGCGGTAAATATATATATATATATATATATATATATATATATATATATATATATATATATATATATATATATATATATATATAGACATGAGCAACCACCATGAAGCACCTCCATGGGGATCATAAATGTAAATAAAGCTATAAAAGACGATCAACCGCCACGATGTAAACTCAAAGCGGGGCTAAATGTAAATAAAGCGGAAAAGGCCTCAAGTAAACGTCTTGCCCTAGAAATGTAAATATATATATATATATATATATATATATATATATATATATATATATATATATATATATATATATATATATATATAAGCAAATAAGCGCTAGAATATAAAATCTGACTCATCGGTAGTTCGACAACGATTTATATTTATACGTATATATATATATATATATATAGCAAATAAATGCTCCAGACATAAGTCTAGGCTTAATCGAGGCATAACTCGATAATGTTAGTCCATATATAAATATATACATATATAAGTATAAATATACAGACAGAAATTAAAACCATAGACCAAAGTTCGGGCATACGCACACAACACAACTCTCAATGTGAAGAATAATGTGTGCAAAGATGAAGAGAAAGGCTTTATAGAGTGTGAGAAGGCTTACAGTGGGCTGCCAAAGCAGGCTTCTATGACTCTAGATGGATAAACACTCAGCTCCCACCGGTAAAAATATAGCTATATGTGAGCTAACAGGTGTTTGAAATGAGAAAACACTCAATATGGGGTGTGTATAGAGAAAATTGGATAGGGCTTCCTCGCCTTTTTCTTTTTTCAAATGGCTATCCCAAGCCCTCTATTTATAGAGGTGGTAGCATAAATGCACTCATGCAGAGTATAGAATGAACTGCGATAGCCGCAGATGAGATGCACTGCTTGTATGCAGGGTGCCCTGGCTCCACGGGTCCCGTCGTCTCAAAGTACATGTACTCTTGCACTGTGATGTCCGCTCGAACTTGCAGAACTTCAATCCGAGCATCCAAACGAGGTGTACAAGACCTTCTTTGGACCGCTTTTGTCGAGAGTTACGCAATGACATGTGATTAGAGGTTATACGAAGTCATGAAGAGGGGACCATGCCCATGGTCTTTAAGCTTCAAATTCTATCTGGTGTGCTGCCACGCATAATAGTCACTCGGGATTGGAACTCCTTGGCTCTTGTGGGATATTTTTGTATGTATGTATGAAGTGTTGAGATGGTGCGCAGGGGTTAAGGTGGCAAGATGACAGTTTAATTCCTCACCGGGGTTATCTCCGGTTTGGGCTGATAGCAGACGTTGCTCAGGGTTACATCTGAGATTGGACTGTTGCAAGTGTTTGAATTCCACAAAGTCATCTGTAAATATGCCTGTCTTCCCGGTGTTAGCTCTGGGTCTTAGGTATGAGTGCCTCGACGGGAGGTCTGATATTGAAGCTGATCGCATGCATTTCAAACAAGCATTTTCGGAGTTATCGCCAGAACTGCAACAACATTCCTTGGGGTTATCTCCAAGGACGAAACTCGGGGTTACCTCTGAGGTTGGAATTGATACTCTCGGTGTGTGTTCCAGGGTTGAGACTCAACTTCCGATAGTATTCGGAATGGATATGAGATGTCTTCTAGGGTTATCTCCAAAAGACGAATCTGCCCTCCTGCAATGTTAGTAACAGGTTTGCAAAAAATTTCGAGTGTCTACAAAATGTTTGCTAAAATGTTGTTTTTTCACATGCAGAAATTTGAAAATGTCACATTCACTAATTTCACTGCGTAGCATACTTGATGCTAACAAACTGACCGGACCGAATTACACGGACTGGTTAAGGAATTTGAGAATAGTTCTCACTGCTGAAAGTATTTCTTATATCCTAAATTTGTCTGTCCCTGCAAAAGTTACAGAAATAACCTCTAAGAAAGAGAGTGCTACTTTTAAGAAGTGGCAAAATGATGCATCAGTGGCTCAATAAATCATGCTCCCATCCATGAGTAAGGCCTGACTAGTTGAAAAAGGTTTCAAATAAAGACAAGGAGTTGACTACAAGGAAACCTTCTCACCAGTAGCAATGCTCAAGTCTATTCGCATTTTGCTTGCGATTACAGCTTACCACGACTATGAAATCTTACAGATGGACGTGAAAACGGCCTTCCTCGATGGGAAACTTGAGGAGGATGTGTATATGACACAACCAGAGGGATTTGTTTCAACGAGTGGAACAAATTAAGTTTGTAACCTACAACAATCTATTTATGGATTAAAGAAAGCTTCTCATAGGTGGAACATCCGTTTTGATGAGACAGTCAAAGAGTTTGATTTTATCAAAAATAAGGATGAACCATGTGTGTACAAGAAGGTTAATGGGAGCTCTGTTTCAATCCTTGTATTATATGTTGATGATATATTAATGATAGGGAATGATATTCCTATACTACAATCGCTAAAAATCTGGTTATATAAACACTTCACTATGAAGGACTTGAGAGAAGAATCCAATATTTTGGGGATAAAGATCTATAGAGATAGATCTAAAAGGATGCTTGGCTTATCCCAAGGAATGTACATTGACTCGATGCTAAAGACGTTTAGCATGGAAGATTCCAAAAGAGGTCTCATGCCGATAAGCCATAGAATACATTTCTCTAAGAAATAGGCCCAAAGACACCTGATGAGAGAGACCGTATAAGTAAAATTCTTTATGCTTTAGAAATAGGATCTATCATGTACGGTATGATATGTACTAGACCGGATATCGCTCATGCACTTAGTGTAACAAGCAGATATCAGTCGAATCCAGGAGAAGAACACTGGAAGGCAGTGAAAAATATCCTAAAGTACTTAAAGAAGAACTAAGGATATATTTCTTGTCTATGGTGCATCTGAATTGAAACTAGAGGGCTTCACAGACTCAAGTTTTCAAACGGACGAAGATGATAGTAAATCCGTTTTGGGGTATGTATTTAACTTAAACGGTGGCGCAATGAGTTGGAAGAGTTCCAAACAGCAAACAGTTGCTGATTCAATGACAGAGGAAGAGTACATAGCTGCAAGTGAAGCTGCAAAGGAAGTTGTTTGGATGAAGAAGTTCATAACCGAACTTGTTGTGGCTCCTAGCAATACAAGACTAGTACCTTTATTCTGTGACAACACTAGAGCTGTTGCACAGGCTAAGGAACCCAGGTCTCATTAGAAATTCAAACACGTGTTGTGACACTTTCATTTGATTAGAGAAATCATTGAAAGAAGAGATGTCACCATAGAGCGTGTAGACTCTCAAGATAACATTGCAGATCCATTTATTAAAGCGTTAACACAACAACAGTTCAATCGTCACTTAGAGAAGATGTGTGTGAGATACCATGACGATTGACTTTAGTATAAGTGGGAGATTGAAAGTAGTATACATACAAGCCAATCATGTATGATGATAAAATATATACTTTGTAATCAATCTTATTTATTTATTTATTTATTAATAAAAGTATTTATTTACTTAAGCATGGTGACATGAGCTAGCAAGGACTAGGCATGATGGACATGGGTAGATGAGGAACTTAAGCAGTGGATGAGTGCTATACAGAAAAGGAAAGATGAAGAACAAACAACAAAGAAAGAAGCAACAGCAGAAGACAGCAAGCAGTAACCGCATGGCTAATTAAGCCTTACAACGCGTGCCCGCGCCACTTGAAGACAGACAATTTTTCACCTACGTGCTCCCGTGCCTTAGCAAAGAAGGAAAATCACATGCCTGCACCAAGGCTTTGGCAGACACACCTATCGCGCGCCCGCGCCCGTTTTACACTAGGATCACGCGCGACCGCGTGAGTCCTCTGTAGTCTGTTTGTTGACTTTCTTTTATAATTTGAATTTTGAGCGCTTGAGGCTCATCTGAACAATACTGGTTGGTACCAGACGTGTGTTATTGGGTCTTTTATCAGTTTTTCATATCAAGTAATTAGGGTTATTATGTTTAACTAGTCTAGAGAGGTTTTGATCAATTTTTGATACATTCTATATCCTCTCTTCACTTTGGCTATTGAATAATCGTTAATTTCATTTCCGGGAGATTATTGGTGCTTTGGAACAACACATTGGAACAAATTCTACAACTGGATTTAATCATTTCTCTTTCATCTCTTATTTGTATTGTTTAATTCCATGTATTGCTTCAATCCCATAATAGCTTTTGGTTCAGAAATGAACTAAACTCTATTATGGGATTCTAATGGATTTTGATATGTAGTCTATACTTATATACCTGATTGTTTGATTGTATGTTTATCATCGGATTACCTATTATGATTGAGCGTAATGAATGAATGATTGATCACCATTCACCTTGTTTGCTTATATGGACTTGAAAAATGAAATATGAGTATGGATATAATCATAATAGCATATGTTTATGAGGCTGAGTTGTTTAGCTTTATAATTCATGAACCGGATAGAAATATACCATTTCACCGTGTGTAGTACTGAAAGAGCATGTGCTTTAATTCATTATTACTGCAATTTCACATAGACATATAGTGATTTTGGTAATAATGATGATTACATGATTTCTATCATACGTGGAGGTTATGTAAATCAGTCATAGTTCATTAAAAAATGGTTATGTCCACCTTTGTGCTCTTGACTAGTTTTCCATGATAAATATATAAGCTTTACATGACGGTTAATAGTTAGATGAAGTATGAAATGAAGTTAGAATCCCATTCTTTCCAAATATGATTACATTATTTTAATATTATATTTTTATTCATTAATTGATTTTAGTATAAATTATAACTGTGAGTTATTCGTTAAAGCATATGAAAATAGTGATATAGTCGATGTATAATAATTAAGATTTAAAACCTTTCTCCATGGATCGATACTTTTCTTACTCTGTACTACTTGTTCACCCATGTATGCTTGCATGAGTTATGTCGACGTCAGGATTTTTAGATGTCCCTTTTCGTTACTTGTTCTTTGGTGTTCTCATGTTAATGTGAGATTTGTTTAAAAAATCAAGTGAAAAAGGTCCGACGTGCGTAATGTCGATGTTTTGACTTTAAGAGTCGTCAGTTGGTGTTTTTAACTAGTTGCACCAACGCAACCGAAAAGGTTTGCACATTGACCCAGTGATATGACACTGCTAAACGGGTCTGTGAAATTGAGATTCATTTGGGTTCGGGGGCTTGATTATGCAGAGGGAAGGTGTTAGGCACCCCCCGACATCCGTGTTGCCACGGTGACCGCCACTTCTCAAAGAAACTATTATATGAATGTGTGTGTGTCTGTGTGTGTGTGGATCAATGTTCAATTATTATAAAGTAGTGCGAGGTCTCGTTCGCACCTATATACAAAGGGTTTGAATTTATAGAAAATTCAGTTTTAAGCAAGATATAGAAATGAAGTTTTGTAAAAAGAGGTTTTTCAAACCCTGTGCTCAATAGGAATTGAGACCTTTTCATACTTCCATTTTATTATTAAATGTTCGGCTTGTTTGCTTTAATTTTCGAGATGTGAGGCATCTTGAAAAAAATATACAAGATCGATCTTAGAACTCCTTATAAACATGATGACCCATCCAAGGAAATTCGTACATCGTAAATAATGTACAAAGCCGCTTATAGTTTGAAAAAAGTCAATCACGGAATCAATCTAGATTGATGAGATCAATCTGTGATCACATGATTCCTAGGCTCACATGATCTGCGGTTTGTATGGAAAGCGATGGCAGTTATATATATATATATATATATATATATATATATATATGTGTGTGTGTGTGTGTGTGTGTGCATGATCACCACCACGAAGCAACTTCGTGGGGGATCAGAAATGTAAATATATAAAAGCGGTAAATATATATATGGACATGATCAACCACCACGGAAGCTACTCCATGGGGGATCGAAATGTAAATAAATAAAGCGATAAATCGATCAACCGCCACGAAGTAAACTCAAAGCGGACTAAATGTAAATAAAGCGGTAAAGGCTTCAAGTAAATATATATATATATATATATATATATATATATATATATATATACACACAAGCAATAAACACACCGATGTAAAATCCGTGCTTTTGGATATGTCCCAAACAACAATTATACATATATAAAAGCAATAAACGCTCCTGGATAAAATCCAAGCTCATCGATATGTCGACAACAGATTATATATATATATATATATATATATATATATATATATATATATATATATATATATATATATATATATATATATACATAAAACAATAAACGCTCCGGGTCATAAGTCTAGGCTCAATCAAGGCATAACTCGATAATGTTAGTCCATATATAAATATATACATATATAAGTATATATATACAGACAAAAATAAAAACCACGGACCGAAGTCTGGGCATACGCACACAACACGACTCTCAATGTGTAGAATAGTGTATGCAAAGATGAAGAGAAAGGCTTTATAGAGTGTGAGAAGGCTTACATTGGGCTGCCAATGAAGACTTCTATGACTTTAAATGGATAAATACTCAGCTCCTGCCGGTAAATGTATAGCTATATGTGAGTTAACATGTGAGACCCCGAATTTTATGAAATTAAAGTTTTCAATTTTTTTATAATTATTATTTTATTTTGTAAATGGTTAAATTTATAAAAGGTTAAAGTTAAGGGTGATATGTGAAATTTTTTGTAAAGTATGCAAGTTGTTATAAAATATTCGTTTGGTCGGAGAATATTCTTTTTTCGGGGAATATCCGTACGACGACACAATCATTGGTGGACCCCACAACGGAAGTATTGTCGTAGTTAGAAAACGATAGAATTATCTTTTTATAAAAATAACGGCGAAAGTATTACCGTTAAAAGTGTTGAACTACCCTTAGTAAAAGTATACAAGATGTCTGCTGCGTGGTTGCAAGTAGCACACGGTATTGATTATTGATGCTTACGTGAGAAATCACTCAGTTATACTCAATTATTGCTTTAGTAATTGCTACAACATATCTCTCATATTATTGATTCAATTATTGTCACAGTATCATCTGCATAATATGTTATATTATTAAATCAATAATTGAGACGACAAAGTTATTCATATTATTATTTGCAATACTGAAATGTCTAGAAGTTCTGTCAAGGAGAGGTTAGGTCATCTAATTAAGCGCCAATAGGGAGAAATCCTTATCAGAAAGACCCTTCTTTCCTGGGAACGACCTGGTTGTTAAATATTGTGAATTATAATATTAATGATGAATAAGTTCGTGTTGATTAAAGATGAAATTGATAGTTCCATTGTGTTGGAATTATTAGTGTTAGTGAAAATTAACATTTATTTCGATAATAATTGATGTCTGGAGGTTATATTGACTAATCAGGTATTTGACCGGATAAATGAGCAATTAATTGTTATTGATTCACATGATTATAACTATTTGTTCACATGTGTGTACTATTGATTCACATTCATTTACTATTAGGGGAGTTGGTGCAAGTTTGATAATACTTGCAGGACTAAATTAAAAATGAAGGAAAAGAGAAAGGCATTATACTGTAATATTTCGAGCCCCAAAAACGTGCAATTATCGAAACTATATTTTCCTATAAATAGAAGCTCATTCCTTCATTATTTTTCACCAATTCACTAAAGTTATAAATCAATTATTTTAGAGAGAAATTATAGAGAGAAAGGAGAAGATAATTCTGTTACCTCACTATTCCAATATCCAGTCTTCTTTTGAGGTAAGGGGTATTACTCTTTCGTATTCATGAAGAGAGTTATTTTCTTTCAATACTCGTAAGGGTTGTTATTCCGTTCTTTATTATTATGTTGGAATAACCTGTCTATGCGAAGCACCGCATACATGGTGAAATTCTTATGTTATTCCATTCTTTATTATTACATTGGAATAACTTTGTTTTGTCTTGATCTATCGCATGCCCGTGTGAATTTTGTTGTTATTCCATTCTTTATTATTTTGTTGGAATATCCTCGTCTGCATGCGGATTACGCATGACCCGTACCATTCTTTATTATTATTCATTGGGAATAACTTTTGCATGTGCGATCTATCACATGCATGGTGAATTCTTCTGTTATTCCATTATTTATTATTCTATTGGAATAACCTGTCTATGTGGATTACCGCATGCATGGTGAATGAACCTTCGTATTCATTCTTTATTAAATTGTGGAAATGATCTATCTACGTGGATTACCGCATGGCAGGTGAAAATCCATTTGCAGTTTCGTATATTCTATTATTCTCATCTGGGATATCATTTCTTTTGTACTCGTCATAAAATAACGTTTTCTTTGGTATTTTTCTGTTACGGGTTACTATTCACGGGTTACTATTCACCTGGTTACTATTCACTTTGGTATTATTCACTCGGGTATTCGGGGTACTTTTCATGCCAGAGTACTATTCACGAGTTACTATTCATGGGTTACTATTCACCCAATTACTATTCACTATAGTATCATTCATTCGGGTATTCGGGACACTTTTCGTGTTGGAATACTATTCACAGGGTACTATTCCTAAAGTACTATTCACGGGGTATTATTCACCCGAAAAAAATATTTCTTTTCTGTCCAAATTATTTTTGGTACATGAATATTATTCTTGAATTTTACTCTACAAAGCAGTATCATGTTGACAATTTGGACGTTAATGATTCCTGGATAAATTAAATTATAAATCTTTAAAATTTATCCTTGAACTTGTTTTATTGAATTATTATGTCATTATCATTATCCTCATGCTTATATTGGGATTAAAGTCATCTTTGGCTTACGTGCATAGATGGACTTGGTATGATTATGACCAGGGATTATTCGGTATAATCATGACTGTAATGTGACTAATGATGTGGTAAAATTCCTCATTGGCCTATAGTTCATTGATGGATAGTTGTTGGTATGATTATGACCAGGGATTGTTCGGTATAATCATGACCATTGATGATTACATGAATATCCTTGGTCGTGGTACATGGATGATTCGATTTTATTTATTAAGCTGAGTCTCAGCGATAAAGTTGATGAAAAACTTTTTAAATCATAGAAGATAGTAAATTTTATGCTCTACTTGACTCTTCTAATGGATTGCTTATTTTCACTGTAGTTGTTGATCTAAAACTTGTTGTCTATTATATTCTATCAGTTGTTATACTATTGAAGGCTAAGGATAATTTATTTTGCATTATCTTAGTCATAATATTTCTTACTGGGCTAGTTGAGCTCACCCTTTCTTTCATTGTTCTCTTTAGGAAATGAGAATATAGCTGGGACGAGTCGGGGAATGGAGTGATGGTCCAGGATAAATGGCTTTAGTAGTCCTCACTATTCTACAGAATAATGTGATACTAATTGTAATGAGGACACCATTGAGTGTGGATATTGTCTAGATGACAATGTTCTTGTTTAAACTCTCAGCTATGTTTTGTCGTATTTTACACGACTGTTGTATAATTAAGTTGTATTTGAATTTATGTACCATGTATCTGGAGACTCAAGATGGGTGATGTATACCTATTTTAGGGGCATCACAGTTGGTATCAAAGCTTAGGGATATGATCCCTGGCTGAGATGTGAGACAAGAACTAGGAGGGGAGAGACGGGGAATTCCTTCTCTAGTATGACCTACCTAAGTTTATTTGGTATTTAATTGGTTGGTCAGAGTATAGGGATAATATGTGATATGTCAATTAACCCTTGTTTTGTGACAGTGTTTGAAAATGTTATCTAAAAATGTTGAGATCAACAATGAAGCACATGAGACCGTTGAGTCACCAACGATCAATACTCAGGATAATGTGCAACAGGAAGACAATAATCCTCAGGTAAATAATAACACCGATCAGATGATGAACGATGAGATGTTCAGAGGTTTTATGCAATTCATGCAACATCAGGCGAGGGCGGCTCCTATCCAAAATGCAGGTGGAAACACTGACAACTCTCGGACGGTCACCGCTAAGCAGTTCAAGGAGCTGGGACCACCGGAGTTTTTTGGAGAGCCAAAACCACTTAAGACGGAGACATGGTTAAAGCAGATCAGTAAGATATTTGATGTCTTGGGATGCTCCGAGGAGCAAAAGGTTTCGTTTGCCTCCTTCATGTTATTGCGGCGAGAGGCAAATGCGGTGTGGGAATCAGTAAAGCGTACTCAACTCGTCTTTGACCGAAGATGTCTTGGGAGAAGTTCCAAGAACTGTTCAATGACAAGTACTTTCCTGAAAGTATTCATCACATGAAGGAGGTAGAGTTCATCAAGCTTGAGCAAAATAATATGACCGTGGCATAGTATGAAGCTAAGTTTGCTGAGTTATCCCAGTTTGCGTCCCATTTGGTTGATAATGAGGAGAGAATGATGCGAATGTTTCTAAGAGGTTTGAAACCTGATATACGTAAATACCTCATTTCTCACAAACTTTGTTTATATTTAGATGTTGTGAATAGGGCTCAGTTATTGGAGCGCGATAATGAGTCAGCACAACCAAAAGGTAATGACCAGCAATACGATAATAATCATACCGGTGGCAGCGGCCATCGGAACAATGATAACCATCGTGGGGGAAATTATCATGCCAAGAATGGTAACCATATCAGTGGTAATCATGGCCAAGATAATAGGAGTGGAAATTTTAAGAAGAGAAGGTTCAACAATGATGGAAAGACAATAGCACCAACACCTGTTTTCAAGGAAGGAGAACGACCACCAATTGTATGCTTCAAATGCGGAGGGGAGGGACATATCAGTCCAAACTGCGTGATTCAGTCCAAAGCATATTACAATTGTGGAAAAGAAGGTCACCTAGTCTGATTTTATCGTGCACCAAAGTCAAGTCCAGCTGGGACGGTGGCACCAAAGGCGGATACGGACAAAACAAAGTTGGTGGTTTCAGGAAGAGCGTTTTTCGTGACTTCTCAAAAAGTGAGTAACCCGAACGAAGTTAGCATGGGTTAGTTGATTATAAATTATTGCGAAGTCTATACCTTATTAGATACCGGTTCAACCCATTCTTTTATCTCTCTTGCTTGCGCTCAATGTTTAAATTTGACTCCGGAGAAATTAGACTTTGACTTATCTGTATGGAAATGTGGAGAGGAATGTGGCTTTTCCTCTCTAAGATTAACCGCACCACAGATGGTCGCCAGTAATTCTATTTGTGAGAAGCCTATTTAATTCCATCTCTTATAGATTGGTATTGCTCTTTGAGGCATAACCACAACTTAGATGGTCACCGAATCTCCTATTTGTGAGGAGAGGTTGGGTAATTCCATCCCCTTGGTCTGAAGCCGATGAAATGTGGTGGATTGAAGGTTGATCCCAGTACCGCGTGACAAACATTTTTGTTCTGGTAGGGGTTAGACTGAACCATGAATGGTTGCCTACGTACTCCTATTGAAGATGAGATCAAGTCTGCGTAGTTCGAACCTGGTGTAAGAGGTTCAACGCTAAATATGAAAGGCAGATGGGTGTAGAAGCTTTATTGATGAATAAAGGTGTATAAGTATTTTTGTGGTTTTTTGTTTTTGTAGAGGAAGGGCAGAAATGTTTTTGTTGTTTTTTGTTTATTGCAACCGGGCCATATAGAATATGGTTGCCTACATACTCCCGGGTATCAAGGAAATCAGGTTGACGTAGTTCGCCCCTTAGGACGAATTGTAGCTAAAGTGAAGTGTGAATCCCATGTGCAGGCTATACAGCAGGGAGAAGAAAGTTTGATCCCATAATGGGGACAAACTGCAGGTGTGGAAAAAGTTTGATCCCGTCTTCAAGACAAACTACAAGCATAGAACAGTTTAATCCCGTCTTCAGGATAAACTGCAGGTATGAAAGGTTCAATCCCGTCTTCAGGAAAACCGAAATTGTATGAAAGGTTTGAAATGAGGTGAAACCAGGCTGCTGGTCTAAAGTGTATGTTTCCCTAAGGGGCAAAAGAGTTTGTAAAAAGAGAGGGTTCAAAACTAGAATGACTGGTGATTGGATGATCAATACCAGGATGTTTGCTTGATGGTAACTTTAGACATAGTATCGTTTCACGGTGTCCGAGTTGATAAGCTGTGGAAATTCATCGCCATCCATTTCCTGTAGTCTAAGAGCACCTCCTGTTAATACCTCCTTGACAACAAACGTGCCTTCCCAGTTAGGAGAAAATTTTCCCTTAGATTGATCTTGGTTGTCAATGATCTTCTTCAAAACCAAGTCATGTTGTTTGAACTGCTGTAGCCGGACTTTTCTATTGTAGGATCGTGCGATCCTTTGCTGATATAACTAACCATGAAAGATAGTCGCGGTTCGCCTTTCGTCTATTAGAGACAACTGGTGATACTTGTCTTGTACCCATTGGTCTTCATCCAACTGAGCGTCCATCAACACTCTGAAGGATTCCATTTCCACCTCTATGGGGAGCACTACTTCCATCCCATAGGCTAATGAGTAGGGGGTTGCCCCAGTGGAAGTACGCATTGAAGTTCTGTAGACTAATAAAGTCAGAGGCAAGAGGTCAGGCTATCCTTTATGATTGGAGGACATTTTCTGCATGATCTTCTTGATATTTTTATTAGCCACTTCAACAGCACCATTCATCTTTGGACGGTAGATGACGAAGTTAAGGTGTTTGATGTGGAATTTACTGCATAACTCCTCCATCATTTTATTGTTGAGATTCTTAGCATTGTCTGACACAATGACCTATGGTTGTCCATATCGACAGACGACATTGTTTTCAGATGAAAGCAATGATGACTTCTTTAGTAACCCTAGGGAAGGAATCTGCTTCTACCCATTTAGTGAAGTAGTCGATCATGGTGAATATGAATCGATGTCCATTACTGGCTTTGGGCTCGATGGGCCCGATCATGTCCATTCCCCACATTGAGAAGGGCCATGGTGAACTCGTATTGTGGAGTTCCCTTGGAGGGGCGTGGATAGCATTCCCTTGAATTTGGCATTGATAGCATCTCTTGACGTGATCATCATAGTCAGCTTTGAGCGTAAGCCAATAATGCCATATTCAGAGAATTTTCTTGACAAGTAAGGGGCCGCTCATATGTAGGCCACACACTCCACCATGGTTCTCATCCATGAGCCTCTGAGCTTGGTCTTTGTCCAGACATCTGAGGAGACCTAATCATGCATCTCTTTTGTAGAGTGCATTTCCGCTCAGGTAGAATTTCATAGCAAGTCGATGGATCCTCCTCTTCTCAGTTAGGCACGCCTCAGCGGGTGTAGATCCATCTCACAGATACTCCTTGATATGCTGATACCAAGGGTGGTGGATGGGAGGTAGCTCATTCGATACTTCTCCAATATAGTTCCCATAAACTGGGGCCTTTTGCAGGGCAAATGTGATGCTTGGCATGTTTTCCTTGTCAGGTACGTGAATCAAGGAGGCCAACGTTGCTAATGCATCCGTAAAATCATTCCTATTACGAGGAATGTGTAGAAAGGAGATTTCTTCGAACTCCAAAGCCATCTGTAAAACTTGCCGATGGTAAAGTAGCAAATGTAATTCTTTGGTTTGATAGATTCCAGTGGATTGTTTGATTACCAATTCAGAATCCCCAAAGACAGTTAACCGCCTGATGCCCATTGAACGTGCAAGTTTTAGCCCAATGATACAACCTTCATACTCAGCTGTGTTGTTGGTGCTGACAAACTGCAATTTAACGGTGATGGGATACTTCTCCCCCGTACCAAATATTAGAACTGCTACAACTCCAGAGCCTTCTGTGTTAACAGCTCCATCAAAATACATTTTCCATGTATGGCATGCATCGTACTGATGGTATTGCTGAACTGTCATTACCCCTTCATTAGGGAAGTATGTTTCTAAGGGTTTGTAATCCCCTGCAAGTGCGATGGCCAGTTGATCCGCAATTCCTTGACCTTCGACAGACTTTTGCGTCGCATAGACGATGTCAAATTGCTGTAGGATCAACTGCCATTTGGACAGTCGACAATTCAGTATGGGCTTACTGAACACATACTTAAGAGGATCCACGTGGGATATGAGATGGGTTGTGTGACCATGGAGGTAATGTTGTAACCTTATGGAAGCCCATGCTAAAACACAACAAGTCTTCTCAATTAGAGTGTACTTGTGTTCACTACTGCTGAATCTTTTGTTGAGGTAATAGATAGCTCGTTCTTGGCCTCTATCATCTTTTTTTTGCCCCAAAGATACATCTGACCCATGGCATTGTCATTAATGGACGTACATGAATAGGGGAACATCATCCCTGGGTGGTACCAAAATAAGAGCGTTAACCAGTTGCTCTTTAATGGTAAGGAAGGCTTTCTGACACTCATCGTTCCATTTCATGGAGGAGTTCTTCCTTAACAACTTGAAGATGGGCTCATAGGTTGCTGTGAGTTGAGAAATAAACCTTCTAATGAAGTTGATTCTTCCCAAAAATCCCTGTATTTCCTTCTCTGTCTAAGGAATGGGCATTTACTTGATGGCCTGGATTTTGGTAGGATCCAGTTCAATCCCTTTGTGGCTGACTATGAAACCTAGCAACTTGCCTGATTTGACACCAAAGGCGCACTTGGTTGGATTCAACTTCAAGTTGTACTTACGTAACCTTTTGAATAGCTTTCTAAGATGGTCTAAGTGGTCTTCCTCCTTTCGGGATTTGACAATGATGTCATCGACGTAGATCTCTATCTCTTTATGCATCAAATCATGAAAAAGAGCCATCATAGCTCGCTGGTAGGTTGCCCCGGCATTGATGAGGTCGAATGAAAACCGTCTATAGCAAAAGGTTCCCCAAGGCGTGATGAAAGCAGTTTTCTCATGGTCTTCCTCAGCGATCATAATCTGATGGTACCCCGTAAAGCAATCCGCAAAGGAGTACATGTCGTATTGAGTAGTATTATAAATGAGAATGTGGATAAAGGGCATGAGAAAGCTATCTTTAAGACAAGCTTTATTCAGATCCTAGTAATCCACGCAAACTCGTACCTTTCCTCCAGGTTTAGGCACGGGAACAATGTTAGATATCCACTCCGGATATGTAGATACCATTATAATGCCAGCTTGAAATTGTTTCACAATTTCTTCTTTGACCTTTAAACTCCACTCAGGTTTCAATCGCCTGAATTTCTCCCAGATCGGCTTGAATCGTTCTTTAATGGGAAGGGGATGAAGAACAATGTCAGTGGACAAACCCACCATGTCTTCATGAGAGCATGCAAACACATCCTGGAATTGGGTTAATAGTGCAACCATGTCATTCCGTTGGTTTGGGGTAAGGTCTGAAAAAATCTAGATTAGCTTATGGTTTTCTAAGGTTCCAAGATTGAAAGAAGTGGTTTGGTCAAGGTTAGGTTTAGGCTTATCTGCGACCCATTCCTTAATCTACTGAGGTGTCTCAATGTCCTCTTGTATGTCCATCAAGTCTGAGTCCAACTTTGCATCAAAGTTACAGCCCTTGTGGAGAGAAGGGACCTCATCAGCAAGTACAGGCACATCTAAATTCAGAGCCCTGAAATCAAAAGATGCCTTCACTTAATATATGAAACTATTTAATCATACAAAGTGTTAGCATGTACTGATAAAATAACTGCTAAAACTGTTTAGAAAAGCAAGCAATTAAAGTTATCTACAAGGCAGAGGGATTTTTTTCCGTTTTACCCTCGTCGACCAATGCAGGGAGTGTTGCTCCAATTGTTGAGGGCAAAGTCCTGATGGACAACAATGATGGAGGGATTGTTATTGTCCTCCTTCTCCCGAATGATAACCATAACATCTGGGCAATCATCGTCTGGGGTATGTGTGAGTCCCCATATTTTATGAATAAAGATTTAAATTTCTTGAAATATTCTTTTTGAATATTATTGTGTGGATTTGATATAATGTTATAGTTGTGGGTAATATTTACAAATTTTGCAAAGTAAGCAAGTGGTTATATAATATTCGATTGGTCGAGGAATATTCATTTTAACGGGAATATTAAATGCGACTGACACAATCATTAGTGCACCCCACAAATCGGAAGTATTGTCTTAGTAAAAAACGGACGAAATTATCTTTTATTAAAAATAACTACAAAAAAGTGTTACTGAATTAAAAGCTGTTGAACTACCCTAGTAAAAAAGCGATGAATCTGGCGTGGTTGTATAGTAGCACAGTATTTGATTATTGATGCTTACGTGAGAAGTCACTCGGTTATACTCAATTATTACTACTCACGATGAATTGATGCATCATATCTCTCATATAATTGATTCGATTATTGTCACAATATCATCTGCATAATATGTTATATTATTAAATCAATAATTGAGATGACAAATTTATTCATATTATTAAATTGCAATATTTACAATGTCTAGAAGTTCTGTCAAGGAGAGGTTTGGTCATCTAATTGTGCGCCAATAAGGAGAAATCCTTATCGAAAAGCCCCCTCTTTCCTGGGAATGACCTGGTTGTTAAATATTATAAATTATAATATTAATGATGAATAAGTATGTGTTGGTTAAAGATGAATTGATAGTTCCATTGTGTTGAAATTATTAGTGTTAGTGGAAATCGACATTTATTTCGATATTAATTGATGTCTGGAAGTTATACTGACCAGTCGGGTAATTAATTAAATTATTGAGCAATTAATTGCTATTAATTCACATGATTATAACTATTTGTTCACATGTGTGTACTATTGCTTCACATTCTTGTACTATTAGGGGAGTTGGTGCAAGATTGATAATATTTGCATGACTAAGTTAAAAATGGAGGTATAGATGGAGGTACTATACTGTAATTCATATTTTCACATGATTATAACAATTGATTCACATTATTTACTATTAGGGGAGGTGGTGCAAGTTTGATAATACTTGCAGGACTAAATTAAAAATGAAAGAAAAGTTTAAGGTATTGTACTGTAATATTTTGAGCCCCAAAATGTGCAATTATCGAAACTATATTTTCCTATAAATAGAAGCTCATTCTTCCTTCATTTCTCACCAATTCACTAAAGCTATAGAGCAATTATTAGAGAAAGAAATTATAGAGAGAAAGAAGAAGAGAAGTCTGATACCTCACTATTCCAGTATCTAGTCTTCTTTTGAGGTAATGGGTATTATTCTTTCGTAGTCGTGAAGAGAGTTATTTTCTTTCGATACTCGTAAAAGTTGTTATTCCATTTTTTATTATTATGTTGGAATAATCTGTCTATGTAAAGTACCGCATACATGGTAAAATTCTTCTGTTATTTTATTCTTTATTATTCTGTTGGATTAACCTGTCTGTGCGGTCTATTCCATGCCTGGTGAATTTTGTTGCTATTCCATTCTTTATTATTATGTTGGAACATCCTGTCTATGCGGATTACGAATGACCTGGTTCATTTCTTTATTATTTTGTTGGAACATCTTGTCTATGCGGATTACGCATGACCTGGTTCAATTCCTTATTATTACATGTGAATATCATATACATGCATTTGATTATGCATGACACTGGTTCTATTCTTTATTATTACATTTGGAATATAACTTTGTTTGTGTGGTCTATCGCATACCTGGTGAATTCTTCTGTTATTCCATTCTTTATTATCATGTTGGAATAACTTGTCTATATGGATTACCGCATGCATAGTGAATGATCCTTCATATTCATTCCTTATTAAATTGTGGAAATGATCTGTCTATGTGGATTACCGCATGGCTGGCGAAAATCCATTTGCAGTTTCATATATTCTAATATACTCAGTTGGTTAAAGTTTTGGCTTCTATACTCCATGAAATTAGTAGAATATCACGGATATTTAAACTTCGTCCAATATCTTTTCATGGAAATATTCTTACGAGCATTATTGAATTTTACTCCACAAAGCGATATCGTGTTGACAATTTGGACGTAATTGATTTCAGGATAAATTAACTTATAAATCTTTAAAATTTATTCTTGAACTTGTTTTATTGAATTATTATGTCATTGTCTTCAACCTCATGCTTATATTGTGATGAAAGTCATCTTTGGCTTACGTGCATAAATGAACTTGGTATGATTATGACTAGGGATTATTCGGTATAATCATGATCGTAATGTGACGAATGATGTGGTGAAAGTCCTCAGTGGCCTGTAGTGCATTGATAGACAGTTTTTTGTATGATTATGACCAGAGATTATTCGGTATAGTTATGACCATTGATGATTTAATGAATATCCTTGGCCCGTAGTGCAGGGAAGATTCGATGATATGGTTTATTTATTAAGCTCAGTCTCAGCGATAAAAATTGATAAAAACATTTTAAATCATAGAAGATAGTAGATATCATACTCTACTTAACTCTTCTAATGGATTGCTTATTCATTGCAGATTAAACTTGATGTCTATTGTATTTTATCGGTTTAACATTGTTGAAGGCTAATGATAATTTATTTTGCATTATCTTAGTCATAATATTTCTTCTTGGGCTAGTTGAGCACACCTTTCTTTCACTTGTTCTCTTGAAAATGTGAATATAAGCCGGGATTAGTCGGGGAACGGAGTTACGGTCCAGATGATAGAATTAGTAGTCCTCACTATTCTGTTAAATAGTGTGACAATAAATGTAATGAGGACTCCATTGAGTGTAGATATTGTCTAGATGACAATATTCTTATTAAAACTCTTAGATTATGTTTTGTCGTATTTTACACGACTGTTGCATAATTAAGTTGTATTTGAATTTTGTACCATATATTTTCTGGCGACCCAAGATGGGTGATGTATACCTATTTTGGGGGTATCACAGTTGGTATCAAAGCTTAGGGATATGATCCCTGGCTGAGATGTGAGACAAGAACTAGGAGGGGAGAGACCGAAAATTCCTTTGCTAGTATGACATACCTAAGTTTATTTGGTATTTAATTGGTCGGTCAGAGTATATGGATAATATGTGATATGTTAATTAACCCTTGTTTTGTGGCAGAATTTGAAAATGGCATCTGAAAATATTGAGATAAGCAATGAAGCACATGAGACCATTGAGTCACCACAGATTAATACCCAGGATAATGTGCAACAGAAAGACAATAATCCTCAGGTAAACAACAACAATCAACTGATGAACGATGGGATGTTCAAAGGCTTTATGCAATTCATGCAACATCGATTTCAGGGCGGCTCTCACATCCAAAATGCAGGTGGAAACACTGACAACTCTCGGACGGTCACCGCTAAGCAGTTCAAGGAACTGGGACCACCGGAGTTTTTTGGAGAGCCAAAACCACTTAAGGTGGAGACGTGGTTAAAGCATATCACCAAGATATTTGATGTCTTGGGATGCTCCGAGGAGTAAAAGGTTCCCTTTGCCACCTTTATGTTGCGTGAAGAGGAAGAATCTTTGGTGAGAATCAGAAAAGCATTACGCACTGGCCTTTTCAAGATGTCTTGGGAGAAGTTCGAAGAGTCATTCAACGACAAGTACTTTCCCGAAAGTATTCGTCACATGAAGGAGGTGAAATTCATCAAGTTGGAGCAAAATAATATGACCGTGTCGTAATACGAGGCTAAATTTGCGGAGTTATCCCGGTTTGCATCCCATTTGGTCGATAATGAGGAGCAAATGACGCGAATGTTTCTAAGAGGTTTAAAACCCAAAATACTTCAATACCTCATTTCTTATAAACTATGTTTGTATTCAGATGTTGTTAATAGGGCTCAGTTATTAGAGCGCGATAATGAGTCAACCCAACCAAAAGAGAGCAGCCAGCAAAATGATAATACCAGTGATAGTAGTCATCGAAGCGGTGATAATAATTGTGGGGGAAATTATCATGCCAAGAATGGTAACCACTTCAGTGGTAATCATGGACAAGATAATAGGAGTGGAAATTTTAAAAAGAGAAGGTTTAACAACGATGGAAAGACAGCAGCACCAACACCCGTTTTCAAGGAAGGAGAACGACCATCAATTGTATGCTTCAAATGCCGAGGGGAGGGATATATCAGTCCAAACTACATGATGCAGTCCAAAGTATGTTACAATTGTGGAAAAGAAGGTCACCTAGCCCGATTTTATCGTGCACCAAAGTCAAGTCCAGCTAGGATGGTGGCACCAAAGGCGGATATGGACAAAACAAAGTCAATGGTTTCAGGAAGAGCATTTTTTATGACTTCTCTAAAAGCGAGTAACCCGAACCAAGTTAGCACAGGTTATTTAATTATAAATTTTTGCGAAGTCTATACCTTATTAGATACCGGTTCTACCCATTTTTATCTCTCTTGCTTGCGTTCAACATTTAAATTTGACCCCTGAGAAGTTAGAATTTGACTTATTGGTTGAAACTTCGTTAGTAGAAACCTTCGTTACCTCCACTGTTTATAAATCTTGTTGATTCAAATAGACACTTTCACGTTACCTGTCGATCTTATCTCTTTGAAAATACTTGCCTTTGATGCAATTTTAGGAATCGATTGGTTAACTACTCATCATGCTTTTCGTAAGGTTGTTAGCTTTCATATTCCTAACCAACCTGTTATGCGAATTCAAACAACCAAACCACTAAAAGTCAATCATTGTCATATCAAGCCATAAGTAAAGAGCCCCGAGCCTTTCGCTGGTGACTTCCTTGAGTGGAATGCACCGAAGCCAGACTTTCTATAGGCGACGTCGTGAATAACGATGGCAAGTTAATAGGTATCAATGTGACGTACTATCCAAGCCTTGGATGAGAGTCACAGTTTTGAATGATATTTCTATTGTTAATAAATCTCCTGACATATTTTTGAAGAACTTCCTAGCCTACCCCTAGAGCGTGAAATCGAATTTTGTATTGACCTCAGTACAAAACCCATTTCTAAAACCCTTAAATATTTCTACACCTAGAATGAACGTATTATGCGCCAAAGACGTTGGCTCGAGCAGTTGAAGATTACGACTATACCATTCAATATCATCGTGGAAGAGCGAACGCGGTAGCTGACTCGTTGAGTAGAATAACGTATGAGTTTACGAGTGCGATGTTGTTAACACAAAAACCCATTTCGTATAACTTACAAATGATGAAGATAGAGTTAAAGACTCTAGGGACCCACGTGAAGATAACGAATATACGAGTAGAATCGACTTTAATCGATAAAGTTAAAGTCGCTCAAGCTACACCCCCAAATCTGATGAATTTAAAGAAGAAGGTTCAAGAAGGCATTATCTCAACCCTCAATTTAATTGGCCCATTTGAAATCCTCTATCGAGTAGGAACTGTGGCCTATAGACTCGTATTACCGCCAAGTATGTCGCGTGTTCATAACATTTTTCACGTATCGTTGTTAGTAAAAACTTAGTCTTGGGGGACTTTGGAGAAAAATTTTAGAATAATTAATGAATCTGAAAAATTATGAAATCATGGAGATTTTATAGAGCATGTTACAAGCTTTCCATAGCCTCAAAAATAGACTAATTCCGATAAAGGATGAAGAAGTTATGAAGATTTTAAGTATTTGTGTCAAAAGTTACAAAATCCGAAAAATTGGAGTTAAGTGCCAAAGGTCAAGTGCCTAGGAACTAGGCTCGGCACTTAGAATCTGTTCTTGGGCGCCTAGGCACTTGCCCAAGGCCAAATTTGGGCCCCTAGGCGCTGGTCAAGTGTTAAGCCAAAATCTGTCCGGACATCTTTTAGTAAATTGGGCATAACTTTTTCATACAAACTTCGATTGAGGTGATTCAGGATGATTCAGAAAGATAGCGAGTAGACCTAAAACTTTCATTCTTTATATTTTGAGATTTGAGGTCAGTATCAAGGCCTAAAATGGCTTTTTTAGGGACTGATGTGCATTCAGAAGCAATCAGAGGACATCGGGCATGCACATATGTAACGTGTAATGTTTTCGACGATAAAGGTATTCAAGGTATCCTCACCTCTTCGGCATACCAGGTACGTACGTAAATTTCGAGGGCAAAATTTCATAAGGAGGGGAGATTGTGAGACCCCAGATTTTATGAATAAAGATTTAAATTTCTCGAAATAATTTTTTTTTAATATTATGGTGTGGATTCGATATAATGTTATAGTTGTGGGTAATATTTACAAATTTTGCAAAGTAAGCAAGTGGTTATATAATATTCGATTGGTCGGGGAATATTCATTTTAACAGGGAATATTCGTACGACGGCACAATCATTGGTGGACCCCACAACGAAAGTATTATCGTAGTAAGAAAACGACATAATTATCTTTTATTAAAAATAACGGCGAAAGTGTTACCGTTAAAACTATTGAACTATTCGGTAGTAAAAGTACAGTAATACGCGTGGTTGTATAGTAGCACACGGTATTGATTTTTGATGCTTACGTGAGAAGTCACTCAGTTATACTCAATTATTGCTATAGTAATTGATGCATCATATCTCTCATATTATTGGTTCGATTATTGTCACAATATCATCTGCATAATATGTTATATTATTAAATCAATAATTGAGACGACAAATTTATTCATATTATTAAATTACAATATTTACAATGTCTAGAAGTTTTGTCAAGGAGAGGTTTGGTCATCTAATTGCACGCCAATAAGGAGAAATCCTTATCGAAAAGCCCCCTCTTTCCTAGGAACGACCTGGTTGTTAAATATTGTGAATTATAATATTAATGATGAATATGTTTGTGTTGATTAAAGATGAAACTGATAGTTCCATTGTGTTAGAATTATTAGTGTTAGTGGAAATTGACTTTTATTTTGATATTAATTGATGTCTGGAAGTTATACTGACCAGTCGAGTAATTAACTGGACAAATGAGCAATTAATTGCTATTAATTCACATGATTATAACTATTTATTCACATGTGTGTACTATTGATTCACATTCTTGTACTATTAGGGGAGTTGGTGCAAGATTGATAATACTTGTATGACTAAGTTAAAAATAGAGGTACTATACTGTAATTCGTATTTTCACATGATTATAACTATTGATTCACATGATTGAACTATTGATTCACATTATTTACTATTAGGGGAGGTGGTGCAAGTTTAATAATACATGTTGGACTAAATTAAAAATGAAAGAAAAGTTTAAGGTATTGTACTGTAATATTTTGAGCCCCAAAATGTGCAATTATCGAAACTATATTTTTCTATAAATAGAAGCTCATTCTTCCTTCATTTTTCACCAATTCACTAAAGTTGTAGAGCAATTATTATAGAGAAAAATTATAGAGAGAAAGAATAAGAGAAGTCTGCTACCTCACTATTCTAGTATCCATTCTTCTTTTGAGGTAAGGGGTATTATTCTTTCGTATTTATGAAGAGAGTTATTTTCTTTCAATACTCGTAAAAGTTGTTATTCCATTCTTTATTATTATGTTGGAATAACCTGTCTATACGAAGTACCACATATATGGTAAAATTCTTCTGTTATTCCATTCTTTATTATTCTGTTGGAATAACCTATCTGTGCGGTCTATCGTATGCCTGGTGAATTCTATTGTTATTCCATTCTTTATTATTCTGTTGGAATATCCTGTCTGTGTGGATTAAGCATGACCTGGTTCATTTCTTTATGATTTTGTTGGAACATCTTGTCTGTGTGGATTACGCATGACCTGGTTCCATTCTTTATTATTCTATTGGAATATCACATGCATGCGGATTCTGCATGACACTGGTTCCATTCTTTATTATTACATTGGGAATAACTTTCATGCATGCGGTCTATCGCATGCTGATGAATTCTTACATTATTCCATTCTTTATTATTTCTGTTGGAATAACATGTCTATGTGGATTACCGCATGCATGGTGAATGATCCTTCGTATTCATTCCTTATTAAATTGTGGAAATGATATGTCTACGTGGATTACCGCATTGATAAGTAGGTTTTATACCTACTTATTCGGTATCTATTACTTGAATTATTTGCTTAAAATCGTGTTTCTTAGTTACTTTTCATGCATTTTGTGTCCATTTTGTAGATTATATGTTCGGGAGCTGTGTGAGCGACTATTGGTATGAAAACGTAAAGAAAAGTAATCCGTACATCATTTGTGCTTTCATGTTTATTTCATGTTCTTGGCTTTGAACTTGGACTATATTTTAGAGCTTCTTCTTAGCTTTTCGGAACATCTTGAATCATTCCAATCGGAGTTCGGATGCAAGAGTTATGACATTTATACCAACGGACGTTGAATTTCGCAGTTTTGCGTGGTCATTTACATAGCAGTCACTTCCAGTCCAATTTCGACCTCCATCCGTTCGTTATTTCTCAAAACTCAAAGAATGAAAGTTGTAGAGCTCGTTGATAGCTTCGATTTGCTTGGTGGCAGGTCCCGTAACTCCTCCCAGATCAAAAGTTAACCATTTTACTAGAGGACACTGCAGCAAAAAAAAAACAATTAGAAGCTTGCACCTAAGCCGGGGCTTGCTCTTTTAAGCCTTATACCCAAGCCAGGGCTTGGGGTCCTGAGTTCAAAATCAGTAGCATAGGAAGCTGGGGCTTGCTATTTACAAGGCAATACCTAATCTGGGGCTTGGGTATGCGCAAAAAGAGTAGATTTTGTCCGAATTTGATTCTGATAAGGATTGATTCGAGCTGTTTGACTCAAGGACTCTCAAGAGGACTTAAAGACATATAAAGAGGCATATAAAAGGAGGAGAATTACAAGGATTAGAGGAAGTTTTTGGAAGAATTCTATTAGATTAGATTAGAGTATATTAGGAAAAACCCTAGTTCTTATTAGATTTGGAGATTGAAGCAACTTAGAGACCGTTGAAGATTCAAAGTAGGAGCAAGGAGGGAGCATCAAATCTACAGACAATAGATTCTATCTTCTTATCTTCTTCTATCTTTGTCTTTTAATAATTATTCAAGTGTGGATTCTTAGTTTTAATTCAATGAACTAATTCTTTGTTTGAGATTACAATGGATCTTATTGTGTAGTTTATTTTAATATGCTTCGCTATCAATTATTATGTTCTATTGTGAGAATTGCCTATTGTGATTTGGACTTAATTGTTTATTTGATTGGTCATTAATTACCGTGATAATCTATATGAACTCGAGAGATGAAGTATAGATTTAGATCTGATCATGATAGCATGTGTTTGTGATGTCTGCATAGATGGAATTCATGATTCGTTTTAGGATAGAGATATGCCTTTACGCCATATGTAATCTTATAGAGAACTTGTGCTTTAAATCCTTTATAATTGTAATTCACATAGAGATATAGTGGATTAGTTAATTAGGATGTCTTGCTTAATTCTATCATCTGTGGATTTAAGTTAGTATGGGTATTATGCATCGAGAGGTGGTATAATCTACTTTAGTGTTCTTGATTAATAATTCAGGATAAAAATAATTGATGAGAAGTGTGTTAACTTAAATGAAGCAATAAGTGAAGCTGTGATCTTAATTCTCCATAATCAGATTTGTAATTAGTGGTAATTAGAATTAGTTTAATTAAATAATTTACTTTACAATCTTAAATTGTTTGTTTAAATAAAATTAGTTTGATTAAGGGTTAGTACTTGGTAATTTGTATTAATAATTCCTCGTGGGAATGATACTCTACTTTCATTGTATTACTTGTTAACCATGTATACTTGCGTGTTGTGCGTAATTAGATTTTACACAACAAGTTTTTGGCGCCGTTGCCGGGGGATTAGTTTAATATATTTTTGCCAATATTAGCTTCAATCAAATTAGTCTTAATTTATACATTTTTTTCTTTCTTTATTTTTATTTTATTTTATTATCATCTTCTTTTTCTCTCGTTTGTGTACCACATTTGGATTCAATTATCAAAGGCCATATTTGAGTATGACTCAACCAAGGGGAGCGGGGATTGATGGACTCAATGTATTTTCTGCATTATCCGCACAACTTGAGACACTTTCGAGGAAGTTGGACGTTGTTGCAGCCCAACGTAATCGAAGGATAGCAGTTAATTGTAATTATTGTGCTGGTAATCATCCGAGTCATCAATGCACCATTAGTTTTGGGTCGGGACAACATGGTGGTGAATACCTCAACGATTATACATATGCTAATTATCATCAAGTTTGGGGGTATCACCCGGATTCTTCGTGGAGATATACTTATGAAGACCAATACTACGCTTCAAATCCAACATACACACTGAAATTTTCATGTCCACCTTCATTGCCACAAGAAGAAAAGCCAAATTCGAGGGATGTAATATTGAAGGGCATATCAAACCTAGAGAATATGAGGATTAGCTAAGAGCTGTCAACCCAAAATTTTAATAATCAGATGGAACAACTCATCACTACCTCAACCAATGGTCCTCAATACATGGCTTCCGAGACTGAGACAGATAATTCAAAGTTGGAGGAATTGTGGCCCAAGTTCGTAGCATCAAATGACGAGATGAGGATTAATCGAGAGATATCAATTCAAAATCTGCAGAACCAGATGGATCAAATACTCAAAGCCTTGAACATTTGTCCTCAAAATAATTGGTGTTATGACGAGGATTCCAAGATTGATGAAGTGCCCGAGCCAAATCTACAACTGGATGACACACAAGATGTTGAAAAAGAGGAGATAAGTGGGGATAATGAAAATAAGGTCGGTGAAGAACTAACTATGAGTACCAACGAGGATGAGCCGATGTTATTAGTGCCCCAAGTTCCTTCTCCACCAAAGATCAAGGGTCTAGTTAGATTTGCAAAATCGTGCCCACTTGGTAGTCATGTCGTCGGCAAAGCTCTTTATGACATAAGAGCGAGTGCAACAATGAAGCAATGGTGGGACGAGAAAGAGAAGATAGACGAAGAGCCCATTGTGTTTGACACACTTCCATGCCCAAATATGATTACAAACACAATGGAGAAAGCACGTAGTTATTTGCCCTTCTTCATGGAGATTATATCGAGTCAGAGCATGCTAGGTGACTTTGATGCTATGGCTATCGCTTGTGGGAACTTCCCAAAGGATTATTTGCTACTGATGGATGGAGGATTCCTCAATTACCAAAGAGGAATTAGATAGCATTGACCAGACAAAGTCAGGCTGAAAGACTATAAATCAAACGCTGACTGGGAGGCAACCCATGATTTTTTTATATATTTATATGTTTTCCTAGTTTATTTAGTAGATAGGAATGTTATATTCTAAAGTGCTAATCTAATCCATGTTGTCTCTCTTCGTTGCAGGTATTGGAGGTTCAATGGATAGGAAAATGATCGTCACCGCCATCGCCACCATCACCTCACGCTTAGCTGATTACAGGGAAGTTCTCTTCTACTTACCGCTATATTCTTACAATGAGGACATTGTAATTGCTAAGTTTGGGGGAGTTTAGTTTACTTCTTTATTGCATGTTTAGTTTCATGTTTATGTTATGTTATGTGCATATGTTGTTAATTTAGTTTAGGATCATTATGTTTGCATTCATGTAGTACAACTTCATAAGTAGTTGCATAGTAGTATAGTTTGAATAGCATTATATTCAGTTTCTTGTTTTAAAAAAAAATCAAAAATTCAAAAATAACAGTTAGTTACTATGTTCATCTTGCATGATTCCAGTTGTTAGATGGTTCAGTTTATTTTGGCCAAGGATGAGAATGGAATTGAGTAGGCAAGTATAGTACTGAATATTAGAGCTTTGATGTGATTTCGTGTTATGAATTGAATCTTTTCCTGTTTGAAACTGGTATAATAAGGTTAGCACGTTAGAGACAACTTTGTTGACTGATTAAGTTTAAATTGATACATAATTGACTTCTTAAGGATAATATTAGTTTGAATAAATGAAAGACATGAATAGACGGAGATGGCTAAATTTAGACAAAAACTTAAGTTTGGGGGAAAAATTTAGGATATATAAGCTTGAAAAAAAAGGAAAAAAATAAGAAGAAAAAAACAATAAAAAATGATGAACAAAAAATATTGTGGCTAGTCTTGTTTCGAGGCCTTTGTTACTTGAGCAAGTACGCCCAAGGGGATTGTCTTTACACCTAGCGCCCTAAGGTCTTATATGGTCTGGGAGTCGTTGGTCGAAAGCTCGCTAAGGGGTAGCACTGTTAGCCAAATGGAATGAGACATTGCACAGTCATGGTAAAAAAAAATAATAAAACAATAAAACGGAAAAAGAGCAAAAAGCCCCCGTAATGCAAAGTAAAGCATAAGTATCCCGGATTGGACTCTTGAATTTGGTGGAAGTTTGACTTTAGTTTGATCTAGCTTGTTCGTGAATTTTATGAGTTTGCACTGTATGATGCCTTTAAAGAGATCTATTATGTGTTGTATTTAGCATTATATCAGTTAGCATGGATGTTGAGTACACACACACTATACCAGTAATAACAGTTTAAGATTTGATGATTGACTAGGAAATTATTGATTGGTTTTGATATGAAGTATTATCATGTTTACTTTATTTCTTTAAGGCTGGTTAAATATACTTGTCTTTGTTATTACTGCTAGAATCATATGCATATAGATTTTTTGCATTCCATTTCATTGAATAGCATTTTTGTTTTGTTTTTGCTTGAGGACAAGTAAAGGTTTAAGTTTGGGGGTATTTAATAAGTAGGTTTTATACCTGCTTATTCGGTATCTATTACTTGAATTATTTGCTTAAACTCATGTTTCTTAGTTACTTTTCATGCATTTTGTGTTCATTTTGTCGCTTATATGTTTGGGAGCTGTGTGAGCAACTATTGGTATGAAAACGCAAAGAAAAGCAATCCGTACATCATTTATGCTTTCATGTTTATTTCATGTTCTTGGCTTGGAACATAGACTATATTTTAGAGCTTCTTCTTAGCTTTCCGGAACATCTTGAATCATTCCAATCGGAGTTCAGATGCAAGAGTTATGACATTTGTACCAACGGACGTTGAATTTCGCTGTTTTGGGTGGTCATTTGCATAGCAGTCACTTCCAGTCCAATTTCGACCTTCATCCATTCGTTATTTCTCAAAACTCAAAGAATAAAAGTTGTAGAGCTCGTCGATAGCTTCGATTTGTTTGGCGGCAGACCCCGTAACTCCTCCCAGATCAAAAGTTAACCATTTTACTAGAGGACACTGCAGCAAAAAAAACAATTAGAAGCTTGCACCCAAGCCGGGGCTTGCTCTTTTAAGTCTTATACCCAAGCCAAGGCTTGGGGTCCTGAGTTCAAAATCAGTAGCATAGGAAGCCGGGGCTTGCTATTTACAAGGCAATACCCAAGCTGGGGCTTGGGTATGCGCAGAAAGAGTAGATTTTGTCTAAATTTGAGTCCGATAAGGATTGATTCGAGCTGTTTGACTCAAGGACTCTCAAGAGGACTTAAAGACATATAAAAAGGCATATAAAAGGAGGAGAATTACAAGGATTAGAGGAAGTTTTTGGAAGAATTCTATTAGATAAAATTAGAGTATATTGGGAAAAACCCTAGTTCTTATTAGATTTGGAGATTGAAGCAACTTGGAGACCATAAAAGATTCAAAGTAGGAGCAAGGAGGGAGCATCAAATCTACAGACAATAGTTTCTATCTTCTTATCTTCTTCTATCTTTGTCTTTTAATGTTTATTCAAGTGTGGATTCTTAGTTTTAATTCAATGAACTAATTCTTTGTTTGAGATTACAAAGGATCTTATTGTGTAGTTTATTTTAATATGATTCGCTATCAATTATTATGTTCTATTGTGAGAATTGTCTATTGTGATTTGGACTTAATTATTTAAGTGATTGGCCATTAATTACCATGATAATCTATATGAACTCGAGAGATGAAGTATAGATTTAGATATGATCATGATAACATGTGTTTGTGATTTCTGCATAGATGGAATTCATGATTCGTGTTTAGGATAGAGATATGCCTTTACGCCATATGTAATCTTATAGAGAACTTGTGCTTTAAATTCTTATTAATTGTAATTCACGTAGAGATATAGTGGATTAGTTAATCAAGGTGTCTTGCTTAATTCAATCATTTGTGGATTTAAGTGAGTATGGGTATTATGCATCGAGAGGTGGTTTTATCTGCTTTAGTGTTCTTGATTAACAATTCAGGATAAAAAATAATTGATGAGAAGTGTGTTAACTTAAATGAAGCAATAAGTGAAGTTGTGATCTTAATTCTCTATAATCTGATTTGTCATTAGTGGTAATTAGAATTAGTTTAATTAAATAATTTACTTTATAATTTTAAATTGTTTGTTTAAATAAAATTAGTTTGATTAAGGGTTAGTGCTTGGTAATTTGTATTAATAATTCCTTGTGGGAACGATACTCTACTTTCACTGTATTACTTGTTGACCACGTATACTTTCGTGTTGTGCGTAATTAGGTTTTACACAACACGCATGGCGGGCGAAAATCTATTTGCAGTTTCATATATTCTAATATACTCAGTTGGTTAAAGTTTTGGCTTTTATACTACATGAAATTAGAAGAATATCCTGGATATATGCGCTTCATCCAGTATCTTTTCATGGAAATATTCTTCTGAGCATTCTTGAATTTTACTCCACAAAGCAGTATCATGTTGACAATTTGGACGTAATTGATTTCAGGATAAATTAACTTATAAATCTTTAAATTTTATTCTTGAACTTGTTTTATTGAATTATTATGTCATTGTCATCAACCTCATACTTATATTGTGAGAAAGTCATCTTTGGCTTACATGCATAGATGGAGTTGGCATGATTATGATCAGGGATTATTCGGTATAATCATGACCGTAATGTGACGAATGATGTGGTGAAAGTCCTCAGTGGCCTGTAGTGCATTGATGGACAGTTTTTGGTATGATTATGACCAGGGATTATTCGGTATAGTCATGACCATGGATGATTTAATGAATATCCTTGGCCCGTAGTGCAGGGAAGATTCGATGATATGATTTATTTATTAAGCTAGTCTCAGCGATAAAAATTGATGAAGACATTTTAAATCATAGAAGATAGTAGATATCACGCTCTACTTTACTCTTCAAATGGATTGCTTATTCCACTACAGTTAAACTTGATGTCTATTGTATTTTATTAGTTTAACATTGTTGAAGGCTAATGATAATTTATTCTGCATTATCTTAGTCATAATATTTCTTACTGGGCTAGTTGAGCTCACCCTTTCTTTCGCTATTCTCTTTAGGAAATGAGAACGTAGCCGGGACTAGTCGGGGAACAGAGTGACGGTCCAGATTATAGCATTAGTAGTCCTCACTATTCTGTTAAATAGTGTGACAATAAATGTAATGAGGACTCTATTGAGTGTGGATATTGTCTAGATGATAATATTCTTATTAAAACTCTTAGATTATGCTTTGTCGTATTTTACACGACTGTTGTATAATTAAGTTGTATTTAAATTTTGTACCATGTATTTTTTGGCGACCAAAGATGGGTGATGTATACCTGTTTTGGGGGCGTCACAGTATGTCTGTTTGTATGTTCATCATGAACAATGACGTGTATGCCTGACATCATCAAGGCGATGTCATGTTTACGTTTTCGCTCCTTTTCTTCCACTTCAGGATCAGGAATCATCATCTCTTTTGCTTTGAATGGTACTAGTTTGGGAAACAGCGTAGCCATAACATGGGCTGACACCTTTACTGGAGACTGTATCAGCTCATGCGGTGCGGATGGAAGAAATTGTCTTATGGCGGAAACTTGAGGAACCTACTTATGCTTATGAGGATTCCTATGACTAGAATCGCGGCGATAGCCTAGTCTGGTTTGTCCCCATTTGTTGGACACTTGAATAGGGTGCTTAATACCCTGCTGATTTTTACCAAGCCCTTGTCCAAGCTGATGACCCAATGACATCATTTCTTGAGTGGCCGACATAACCTTGAGAAAAATATTGGGTACGGGAAGTGGTGCTCCAATAGGATGGTATTGAGTGTTACTCACTTCCAAGGTATAAAAACTGGTCGGCTCAACTTTTGAGTTGAAGCTGATAATTGGTAGATCTCCTTGTTCAGGACATTCCGGCTCAGTGTTAACAGTGACTAGGCTGTTGTTGATAATGTATTTAAGTTGTTGATGTAGTGTGGAGGGAACAGCTCCAGCCATGTGTATCCATGGTCTCCCCAATAGCAGGTTGTATCTCGAATCTATCTTGAGGACGTGGAAGGATACATTGAATGTATTTGGACCAATCTCAATTGGCAACTCAATCTTTCCGACGGAATTTCGTCGGGATCCATCAAAAGCTTTGATAACCGTATGGTCTTTGGATCCGTTTGAGATTGACATTCATCTTCACCAAGGTGGCATAAGGACAGATATTTAGAGACGAACCTCCATCTATCAAAACTCCAGCTAGCATATACCCGGAAGATAAAACTATAATGTAAAATAGCTTCCAATGACCGGTCCCTTCGGGAGGTATGTCATCATCAGTGAAGGATATCACATTATTGTTGAAAATATGATCAACCATATGTTGAAATTTTTCCACATCCACTGATTTCGGTAAGTAGGCTTCTTCCAAAACCTTCAATAAAATCTTTTGATAATCCTCAGAAGAGAAAACCAAGTCCAGTATTGATATCTGATGTGGAGCTTCTCTTAAGCTTAAAACCACCTTGGCTTCATTATGGCCCATAGTGCAGAGGAATTTTTCAATCTTCTCCATGGGAATCTTCCTTTTTTTCTTTGAGAGTAGGCTTTATCACCCTCTGAGGAAGATATAGTGGATTTTCCTTCGACACTATAGCAGTAGTATGAGACATGGATCCTTCAGCTTGTCCATAATTCCATGGAACTTTGTGTAAGCTGACAACATGATACTGTGGTCTGAAAGGTAAAGAAATTGGCTCTAGTGCGGCCACTTTTAAAGGATTGTCAGCTCCTTTGAGTTGAATTGCTTGTATGGGAAATGCTTTGACAGTTTCATAATCCTTGTCGGATATAACTGCTACTGATCCCTTCCATTTGGTAGGACATGTACTCCCACCCTCAAGTCACACAGTATTATCATCTGCCATTTGCAGGACACCACTATTAATAATATTTTGAATGAGATGGCGGAGTGCCCAACATTCATCTGTGCTGTGACCGCGAGAATAAGAATGATACTGACACACTCCATCGTAGTTAAACCGTCCTGCACGGGGATTAATTGGAGGTAGAAGGGATGTAATTCTTCCTTCATTGATCAACATTTGAAATATTTCCTCCATAGGTTGGCCCAGATAGGTAAACTCCCTCTGATTAGCAAAATCCCGACAGGCTTTAGCATTGGCTCTCTTTGCAACCTTATCCTCCATAGCTTCGCTTTTTGAAGGTGATGGTGGAGCATTCATAACAAATGGAAGGAGATAGGCATGCTCCTGTCTAATTAATTGGCGTGTGACTTGATGATGGTGGGTCACCAGTTCTACCAATTGCTCAATTTGTTTGCAAAGAGCTTTCATCTTTCGTTCCATAGTAAACTAGAACTTTGCGTAATCCCATTTTTTAACACCATCTTTGATGGTCGGGGATGATTCACCGTTAAAACTGAAACTCTGTCCAGTGCTCCAACTGATCATGTCAACCACTTCTTCTTTGTGTTGAGGAAGAGGGTTATCTTGCACATGAGGTTGATCTGGTTTGGTTACCACGATCTCACCGTTGTCTATTAAATCTTGGATCTTGTGTTTCAAGGCCCAACAATCTTGAGTATCATGACTAGGTGCTCTGGCATGATAAGCACACTTCTGCGTAACATTAAAACCCCTGCCATTATGGTTGGCTGGTGGAAGAAGACGTGTGATTTTCTTCTGAGTAGTCAGAAGAGCAAGAATATTCTCGAGCGAGTCCCCTAAGGGTGTGAACGTTCGAGGACGTTTTACTTCTCCACTCTTAGGCGATGGAGGGTTTGAAGACTGTGCTTAAAAAGGGGAGTGGTTTCTCCTCTATATAGGCATGTTCTGACTGCCTTTCTGTCCTTGTAGTATCAAGGAAACATCCTCCTCTTTCTTTTTATGGACCCTCCGGTGGTTGTTTCCATAAGATCCGGATTGGATGTGCTCAGCAACTGCTTTAAGAGCGGTTAGGTCTTGAATCTTACAAGACTTCAATCCTATCTCAACCATTTCTCTGTGTTTAATAATTTTAGAGAATGGTTTGCCGATACTAGCTAAAACTCTTTCATAGAAAGGAGCTTCCTGTATATCTATGAAAGTCATGACCATTTTTGTGAAGCCCCCAAAATAGGTATACATCGCCCATTTTGAGTCGTCAATAACATGGTATAGAAACAACTACAACTTTATTAATACAACATGAAAACTGTGAGTTTAAATACAAATATTATCGTCTAGACAATATTCACACCCAAATAAGTCCTCATTACAATTATTGGTACATTATTTTACAAAAATGGTGAGGACTACTAAAACAACTTTCTAGAATCATCATTCCACACCCCGACTAGAACTCGCTACATTCTCTCCTCCTGAGAAGAAAAATGGAACAAAAAGAAAAAGGGTGAGCTCAACTAGCCCAGTAAAGAATATTATGACCAAGATAATATAGAACAAATTATCGTTAGTCTTCAACAGGGAAAAATCTAATAAAATACAATAGATAACAAGTTTTCGGATCAATATTACAAATAAATAATAATTCATAGAAGAGTTAAGTAGAGAATGAAATATATTATTATCTATGAATTTAAAAGTCCATCATCAATATTTTATCCATGTAACATCAATCAATATACATCTTGAATCAAATATTCATCTTTGAACTACAGGCCAAAGATATTCATCGATTAATCATGTTCATCTCAACACTGTTCATCTTTGCACTACGGACCAAAGATATTCATAAGAAAATCAACCATCTTTTACTACTGAGGCCAAAGATATTCAAGAATATCATCATTTAGGACTGAGGATGATGAAAAATATTTTAAAGAAAACGAATCTAGTGAAACAAAAGAACAAATACTAAGGATTCGTACTATAAACAATCCGAGTTCAAAAATACTTCATAAATACTCATAGTGAAGTAAAATTCAAGAATGATCAAAACATGGATTCAATCAAAGCTAGTATCCATAATAGATATTTTGGACAAAAAACGAAAATTTAATTTTCTTGTGAATCGTATTCATGGATAGTGTGGTATACGTGAATAATGTCGTATTCGTGAATAGTGCCGTATACGTGAATAGTAACCCCGATACTAAAAGACAAGAATTTTACAAGAAAAATCTTACCAATAATCCGGTATAATGATATTAGAAGAAATAATATCATTTTAAAATAAAATATCCCTTACCTTGAAAAGACTGTACTTTTAGCTGCAATACCGGATATAGTGCTGAAGGGAACTTGCACCGTATAGCAACACTCAAAATATCAAAATACTCACAAGAATACGCTCGATAATATAGAGAGATAAAGGGAGAGAAAACTTCAGTTTCTGGTGTGATTTTCAATTCTAACCTAAGCACCCTATTTATAGAAAATTGCTTAGAACACCAAAGCAGAAAATTTAATAAATATTAATATTATTTTCCACAACTTCCTACGCACACTAATTGAGCAAAACATGAGCCACACATGTAGCCCACCTCTCAAAAAACATTTTTCTCACATAAATCATTTAAAACTCCAAAAAAATCAAAATCAATTAATCCGAAACTTCAATAATTCACAATAAATAGCTCTTTTATTAGAAAAATTCAAACCTCATGTCTTTTCCATAGAAAATTTCATTCTCTACAATTTTGCAGAAGAAAGTTTTTCCAAATTCCAAACAGAAATTGACTGAAATCCACAAACGGGCGATCTTACAAGCTATAATCATATTTCAGTCAAGAAATGGGGTCTACAAACATGAAAAACAATGTTTTAAATATTTATTGCAACAAAAATACTCTTCCTCCTCATTTATTCATATATCCCACATTCATTATAAAAATATCACCATTATTATATTATTAAAATATAATAATATATTTAAATGAATTAATTTATCAAAAAAGATAAAATATCAATTTTCAACAATTGTCACATTAAAAATTTTCTCCATTTATATCCACATAAAATGAATATTTTCCTTATCATATAAATCAATAATTAATTATTCATAAATAATATTACAAAATCACAATACTTACAACCAGGCAGTTCCCAGGAAAGAGGGGACTTTCCAATAAGGATTTCTCCTTACTGGCGTACAATTAGGTGACCAAACCTCTCCTTAGACAAAACTTTCTAGACATTGCCAATAATGTTATCTAATAATATTATTCAAATAATATGAATTATTAATCTGGTAATAAAAATACTGTGTAGTGACAATTATTGAAACAACAATAATATAAAATATCAATGTAGCAATTATTGAATCAATAAAATAAAATATTGAACAGTAACTACTGTAACAATTATTGAATAATGCCTTCCTACGTAAGAATCAATAATTGGTGCAATCTGGTGTCTTCTTGTGTTTTAACCATCGAGTATTTTAACGATATTAATCTTGAATAACTACTGCTGCTATTGTTTATAAACAACTTATACTTGTAGTTTTCTTCATCCAATCACTTTTCGTTATGGGGACAACCTGAGGTTCTTGTGCCGTCATCTGAACATTCCCCAAACGATAAGAATATTCCACGACCAACGAATATTCTCAGATAAAATGAATATTTTATAACCACTTGCATATTTAAAATATTTACGCATTTTACCCATAACTAACCACATTAATCAAATCAACCCTTACGATTTCAAAATAATAAATAGAGGAAATTTGATTTTATTTAATAATAAGTTGGGGTCTTTCAATTTCTGATTATGTCATGAAAGGAATAACTTGAGCAGCAAGGCACCTCCACCTTTGAGAATACTCTCTGAATGACTCATTAGACTGTTTCTTGACCTTGGTAATTTTGTACCGGTCAGGAGCCATCTGAGATTAAAAACTTAATTAAGTGAGGAAGGCGTGAGCTAGCTCTTCCCAGCTGTGGATCTTTGAGTTGTCTAATCTGGTATACCATGAACGGGCTTCTCTAGTCAGACTCTTTTGGAACAGCTGCATTCTGAGCTTCTCATTTTCCACATAAGATCTAAGTTCTCCAATGAATACTTTCAAATGTGTATAAGGATCCCCTAATGTAAGACTCCAACTTCTTAATAAAGATAATTTTTCTATAAATATCATTTTTGAATATTATAGAATGAATTTGATATAATGTTATAGTTGTGGGTAGTATTTACAAATTTTTCAAAGTACGCAAGTTGTTATATTATATTCAATTGGTGGGAGAATATTAAATCAAACAGACACAATCATTGGTGGACCCCTAGCGGAATTATTGCGGATTGAGAAATCGACAAAAAATATTTTTATGAAAATAACGGCGGAAGTTTTACCGTTATCTTGTTGAACTACTCGGTAAAAAAAGCTCTGATGTCTGGCGTGGTTGCATAGTAGCACGCGGTATTGATTATTGATGCTTACGTGAGAAGTCACTCAGTTATACTCAATTATTGCTACAGTAATTGATGCATCATATCTCTCATATAATTTATTTGATTATTGTCACAATATCATCTGCATAATATGTTATTTTATTAAATCAATAATTGAGATGATAAAGTTATTCATATTATTAAATTGTAATATTTACAATGTCTAGAAGTTCTATCAAGGAGAGGTTTGGTCACCTAATTGCGCGCCAATAGGGAGAAATCCTTATTGGAAAGCCCCCTCTTTCCTAGGAACGACCTGGTTGATAAATATTGTGAGTTATAATATTAATGATGAATGTTATTAAAATTCAAGTTGTACTCGGAGTTGAATTTGGAGACGCGGACGTGATATTTGAGTCCGGAGCGATGAAATTAGTAAAAATGGACTATAAACACAAAATTTTCTGGGTTTTACTATTTGGTCAAAAAAGTCAATAGTTGACTTTTTCGAGAAAAGTCAAACTTTGAAATTTCAAAATTTATATTTTTTATAAAAATAGTTTCATTGTGTTGGAATTATTTGTGTTAGTGAAAATCGACATTTATTTCGATAATAATTTATGTTTGGAGGTTATATTGACCAATCGGGTATTTAACCAGATAAATGAGCAATTGATTGCTATTATTTCACATGATTATAACTATTTGTTCACATGTGTATACTATTGTTTCAAATTCTTGTTACTATTAGGGGAGTTGGTGGAAGATTGATAATACTTGCATGACTAAGTTAAAAATTGAGGTATAGATGGAGGTACTATACTGTAATTCGTATTTTCATATGTCTAGAACTATTAATTCACATGATTTACTATTGAATCACATTATTTACTATTAGGGGAGGTGGTGCAAGTTTTATAATACTTGCACGACTAAATTAAAAATAAATAAAAAGTTGGAGGTATTGTACTGTAATTTTTCGAGCCCCAAAACGTGCAATTATTGAAACTATATTTTTCTATAAATAGAAGCTCATTCTTCCTTCATTTCTCACCAATTCACTAAAGTTATAGAGCAATTATTATAGAGAGAAATTGTAGAGAGAAAATCTATAGAAGAATAGAAGCATGCTACCTCACTACTCCTATAACCAGTTTCTTTCAAAGGTAAGGGGTATTATTTCTTTCTTTCATCTTTATGAAGAGAACTTATGTTATTCCATTCTTTATTACTATGTTGGAATAACATGTCTATGAGAAGTACCGCATACTTGGTGAAATTCTTCTGTTATTCCATTCTTTATTATTACATTTGGAACATCACATGCATGCATTTTACGTCGGACTGGTTTCCGCTTCTTTATTATTCTGTTGGAACATCACATGCATGCGTTTCTGCTTGGGACACAATTACGTCTTTATTATTCTATTGGAACATCACATGCATGCGTTTCACGCCGACACAGTTCCGTCTTTATTATTACATTGGAATATCACATGCATGTTTTTCTGTGGGACTGGTTCCATCTTTATTATTACATTGGAATAACTCGCTTGTGTTGGTCTCTGGTATGCTTGGTGATTTCTTTTGTTATTCCATTCCTTATTATACTCAGTTGGTTTAAGTTTTGACTTCTATACTCCATGAAATTAGTGGAATATCCTTGATATTTTTGCTTCATCCAGTATCTTTTCATGGAAATATTCTTCTGAGAATTCTTGAATTTTACTTTACAAAGAAGTATCATATTAACAATTTGGACGTTATTAGTTCCTCAATAAATTATTTCTTGAACTTGTTTTATTTAATTCTTATATCATTGTCATCATCCTCATGTTTATATTATGTTGAAAGTCATCTGTGGCCTGTATTACATAGATGGACTTGGTATGATTATGACCAGGGATTATTCGGTATAATCATGACCGTAATTTTACAAATGATGTGGAAAAAGTCCAAATTGGCCCGTAGTGCATTGATGGACAATTTTTGGTATGATTATGGCTATGGATTCTCTTCGGCTAAGGGAGCAAAGATGAATTGTTTTATGGCATGATCATGACCATTGATGAATACACGAATGTCCTTGGCCCGTAGTGCATGGATAATTTGTGGTCGTGATACTAAAGAATATCCTTGGCCATAGTGCAAGGGTGATTCAATGATGTGGATTATTTATTAAGCTGAGTCTCAGCGATAAAAGTGATGAAAACCTTTTAAATCATAAAAGATAGTAGATTTTATTCTCTACTTGACTCTTTTAATGGATTGCTTGTTCTGCTGCAGTTAAACTTGATGTCTATTATATTTTATCAGTTTAACATTGTTGTAGACTAATGATAATTTATTCTGCATTATCTTAGTCATAATATTTCTTACTGGGCTAGTTGAGCTCACCCTTTCTTTCACCGCTCTCTCTTGAAATGAGAATATAAATTTGGACGAGTCGGTAGCGCGGAGTGATGGACCGATGATAGTATTAGTAGTCCTCACTATTCTGTTAAATAGTATGATAATAAATGTAATGAGGACTTATTTTGAGAGTGGATATTGTCTAGAAGACAGTATTTGTATTAAAACTCACAGTTTGTATTTTGTCGTATTTTACACGACAGTTGTATTATTAAGTTGTATTTGAATTTTGTACCATGTATTTGGCGACTCAAGATGGGTGATGTATACCTATTTTGGGGGCGTCACACCTAATCCGTCATATTTTTAAAATCAGGGGTTTTGAATTTCTGTGGATAATGAATCCTAGGAAATATGCAAAGGTCAGCATATGAAACACTTCCATGTGTTCCAATCCCTTTGAGAACACGGATAGTTTCCTCCATTTGGAGGACCTTCTTCTTGATGTCACAGGTGTCTGGATCTCCTTTGAGATGGGTGTTTTTAGGGTCTTTGTTCGTTGTATCCAACTGAGGTTTTGGAATTGTTTTTTCCAAACCTTGAGTTCCTCCTTGTGAAGAGGATTCTGCATGTGTAGGCATCTTTGTACCCTGAGCAGATTGATGCAATTCTTTCAGCAGAATAGCTAAATCCGTAATTTGTTTACTCAATCCGTCAAATTCTTCTCGGGAAACAGTATTAGACTGGTCAGAAGAAGACATGATTAGCTGTAGGCTCGTGGCCTTTTTAGATTTTGAGCGGGTAACAGGCCCAACTGCTTCCCTACAAAAGACTTATATAGTTTAGTCTTAGGGATAATGTAAATATTACCATGATGTGCCCGTTTTAGGAATATGGTCCTGCAAAAACAGTTGTTAATTGATAACATGTCATGTATGCACAGATATCCTTCATATTTTCCATTACATATAGATGATCATTAAATAAAATTATAAGTAAATGCTTTTACAAGTAATTGAAAATGGAAAGTATGAAGAGACTTTCCTCCGCGTTTGGTTTATCAAAGGTTGACCTATCTTAGGGTTACTCTCGCGGCTTTTTGGCATGAAGGTTCCCAGATCATCGCAATCTACTTGACGGGAAGTTAATCCGGTCTTTCAACTGGAGTGAATCTGGGTGGTGCCTTTCCTGAGCCTCGTTGGAATTAGTCTTCCTACGAGTCCAGTAATCAAACACCGAGGATAGCCTCCTGGTGGAAGGACCACACAACATACATTCACATACAACGCGTCTCACCGTTTATGCAAAATGATGACATGTGCGAAGCACTAATATCACAGATAGATATTTAGTAGTGCAGTAAGTAAAAATGCATTCGTACACATTCATCATAAATGTAAATGCAACATTCACGCACAAGCATATAACAGTTTTGAAAAGCTTACATTAGCGGCTTAAACCCTCTTACTGGTGTCCCCAGCAGAGTCGCCACCTGTCGAAGTCGAAATTTTTAAATGTCCCTTTTCATTACTTGTTCTTTGGTGTTCTCATGTTAATGTGAGAATTGTTTGAAAAAATAAGTGAAAAAGGTCTGAAATGTGTAATGTCGACGTTTTAACTTTAAGAGTCGCCAGTTGGTGTTTTTAACTGGTTGCACCAACGCAACCGAAAAGGTTTGCACATTGACTGTGAGATCCCAAATTTTATGAAATAAAAGTATTCAATTTTTCTATTTTGGTAAATAGTTAAATTGATAAAAGTTTAAAGTTAAGGGTGATATTTGAAATTTTTCAAAGTAAGCAAGTTGTCATAAAATACCCGATAGTAAAAGTACAGTAATATGCATGGTTGCATAGTAACACACGGTATTGATTTTGATGCTTACGTGAAAAGTCACTCAGTTATACTCAATTATTGCTACAGTAATTGCTGCATCATATTTCCCATATTATTGGTTCAATTATTGTAATAGTATCATTTGCATAATATGTTATATTATTAAATCAATAATTGAGACAACAAAGTTATTCATATTATTATTTGCAATATTGACAATGTCTAGAAGTTCTGTCAAGGAGAGGTTAGATAATCTAATTGCGCGCCAATAGGGAGAAATCCTTATCGGAAAGCCCCCTCTTTCCTTGGAAGGACCTGGTTATTAAATATTGTAAATTATAATATTAATGATGAATAAGTTCGTCTTGATTAAACATGAAATTGATAGTTCCATTGTGTTGGAATTATTAGTGTTAGTGAAAATCGACATTTATTTCGATAATAATTGATGTCTAGAGGTTATATTGACCAATCAGGTAATTAACCGGATAAATGAGCAATTAATTTCTATTGATTCACATGATTATAACTATTTATTCACATGTGTGTACTACTGATTCATATTCGTTTACTATTAGGGGAGTTGGTGAAAGATTGATAATACTTGAATGACTAAATTAGAAATGGAGGTATAGTTGAAGGTACTATACTGTAATTATTTATTTCACATGATTAGAACTATTGAGTCACATGATTTACTATTGATTCACATGATTTACTATTAGGGGAGATGGTGCAAGTTTGATAATACTTGCAGGACTAAATTAAAAATGAAGGAAAAGAGGAAGGTATTATTCTGTAATATTTTGAGCCCCAAAACGTGCAATTATCGAAACTATATTTCCTATAAATAGAAGCTCATTCCTTCATTATTTTTCACCAATTTACTAACGCTATAGAGCAATTATTATAGAGAGAAATTATAGAGAGAAAGAAGAAGAAAAGTCTGCTACCTCACTATTCTAGTATCCAGTTTTTTCTAAGGTAAGGGGTATTATTTATTTCATATTTTGAAGAGATATTATTTTTCTTATTATTATGAATATTATTTTTTGTTCAATATTAAGTAAGAATATCATCTTCGATTCAATATTAAGTAGGAATATTATTTTAGTTCAACAATCGTAAATTATTATTCTTTCAGATTAATGAAGAGAGTTATTTTCTTTCAATACTCGTAAGGGTTGTTATTCCATTCTTTATTATTATGTTGGAATAACATGTCTATCTGGCACCGCATATCATGGTGAAATTCTTCTATTATTCCATTCTTTATTATTCTATTGGAATAACTTTTATCTGTAATGGTCTATCGCATGCCCGGTGAATTCTATTGTTATTCCATTCTTTATTATTACATTGGAATATCTTGTATGCATGCGGATTACGAATGACTGGTTCCATTCTTTATTATTACATTGGAATATCACATGCTGCTTGCGGATTCTGCATTGACTGGTTTCATTCTTTATTATTCTGTTGGGAATAACCTGTCTGTGCGGTCTATCGCATGCATGGTGAATTCTTCTGTTATTCCATTTTTATTATTCTATTTGAATAACCTGTGTATGTGGATTACCGCGTGCATGGTGAATAATCCTTTGTATTCATTCCTTATTAAATTGTGAAAATGATCTGTCTACGTGAATTACAGCATGGCGGGTGAAAATCCATTTACAGTTTCGTATATTCTATTATACTCGAATGAGATATCATTTCTTTTGTACTCGTCATGGAATATCATTTTCTTTGGTTTTTTTTACAAGTTACTATTCACGAGTTACTATTCACCCAGTTACTATTCACTCTGGTATTATTCACTCGGGTATTCGGGGCACTTTTTGTGTCGGAGTACTATTCACAAGTTACTATTCACCCAATTAATATTCACTCTAGTATTATTCACTCGAGTATTCGGGATACTTTTCGTGTTGGGGTACTATTCACGGGGTACTATTCCCGAAGTACTATTCACCCGAAAAATATATTTTTTATCTGTCCAAATTATTTTTGGTACATGAATATTATTCTTGAATTTTACTCCACAAAGCAGTATCATGTTGATAATTTTGATATTTTTAAGCTTTGGATAAATTTAAAGTCTTTAATATTTATCCTTGTTTTCATTTGATTAATGCTTATATCATTGTCATCATCCTCGTGCTTATATTGTGATTAAAGTCATCTTTGTCTTACGTGCATAGATGGACTGTTGATTTTTGGTTTTACAGTTGTATATTTTTGGCTTACGTGCATAGATGGACTATTGATTACTGGTTGTATATCTTTGGCTGGCGTGCAAAGATGGACTGTTGATTATTGGTTTTATAGTTGTATATTTTTGGCTTACGTGCAAAGATGGACAGTTGTATGACATGATCATAACCACTGGTGATAATAATGAATAGCCTTGGCCCGTAGTGCATGGATAATTCGATGATGTGATTGGCAGGATCATGACCATTAGTTAACAGTTGAATGTCTTTGGCCGTAGTGCACTAACAGACAATTGATTGGTATGATCATGACCATTGGTTTTATAGTTGAATATCTTTGGCCCGTAGTGCAATGGTAGACAACTGATTGGTATGATCATTGTTATTACATTTGAATATCTTTAGACTTTGGGGTAAGGATATTGAGTAAACGTTCTATTAAGCCTTTGTGGCAAGGAGAAACTGTTGATTCACATTATTATAAATATGAATTGTGAATTTAACTTAACATCTTTGGTGGTTCAGGTAAAGACAGTTGATGAAAGTTCTATTTGTCTTGGGTATAATAAATAACTGTTGATGGGTATTACATCGATAAAATTAATGATAAACTTTTAAATCATAGAAGATAGTAGATATCATGCTCTACTTGACTCTTCTAATGGATTGCTTGTTCCGCTGCAGTTAAACTTGTTGTCTATTATATTCTATCAGTTGTTATACTGTTGAAGGCTAAGGATAATTTGTTTTGCATTATCTTAGTCATAATATTTCTTACTGGGCTAGTTGAGCTCACCCTTTTCTTTCACTGTTCTCTTCAGGAAATTAGAATATAGCTGGGACGAGTCGGCGAATGGAGTGATGGTCCGAGATGGTGGCTTTAGCAGTCCTCACTATTATGTGAAATAGTGTGATAATAATAGTAATGAGGACTCCATTGAGAGTGGATATTGTCTAGAAGGCAATATTCTTGTTTAAACTCTCAGCTATGTTTTGTCGTATATATTACCCGACAGTTGTATAATTAAGTTTGTAGTTGAGTTTATGTAGTGTGATATCTGGCGACCCAAGATGGGTGATGTAAACCTATTTTGGGGACGTCACATTAACCCAGTGATATGACACTACTAAACGGGTCTGTGAAACCGAGATTCATTTGGGTTCGGGGGCTTGATTATACGGAGGGAAGGTGTTAGGCACCCCCCGACATCCGTGTTGCCACAGTGACCGCCACTTCTCAAAGAAACTATTATATGAATATGTGTGTCTGGATCAATGTACAATTATTTGAAAGTAGTGCGAGGCCTCGTTCGCATCTATATACAAAGGGTTTGAATTTATAGAAAATTCAATTTTAAGCAAGATATAGCAATGAAGTTTTGTAAAAAGAGGTTTTTCAAACCCTGTGCTCAATAGGAATTGAGACCTTTTCATACTTCCATTTTATTATTAAATGTTCAGCTTGTTTGCTTTTATTTTTGAGATGCGAGGCATCTTCGAGAAAATAATATCTGATGAGTCTTTGAGCTCCTTATGGGCATAACAGGTCATCCAAGGAAATTAAGTACACTATAAATAATATACAATTTGCTTACAATTTGAAAAAAGTCCATCACGGGAATCGAATCTAGATTTAGTAGACTGAATCTGTGATCACATAATTCCTAGGCTCACATGATACTGCAGTTTGTATGGAAAATAGTATGCAGTTATATATATATATATATATATATATATATATATATATAATAAGTCATAAATATATATATGTGTGTGTGTGTGTGTGCATGATCATCCACCACGAAGCAACTCCATGGGGGATCAGAAATGTAAATATATAAAAGCAGTAAATATATATATGGACATGATCAACCACCACGAAGCGACTTCATGGGGGATCAGAAATATAAATAAAGTAGTAAATATGATCAACCACCACGAAGTAAACTCCAAGCGGGACTAAATGTAAATAAAAGCGTAAGCATACGCCAAGTAAACTCCGAACTTTGACAAATGTAAATATATATATATATATATATATATATATATATATATATATATATATATATATATATATATATATTTACACATATAAAAAGTAAACGCATATAGGATTTAAAATCCGGCTCATCGGATATGTCCGACAACAATTATATATATATATATATATATATATATATATAAAAGCAATAAACGCTCTGGATGTAAAATCCAGGCTCATCAAATATGTCTAACAACAGTTATATATATAAGAATATATATATATATATATATATATATATATATATAAGCAAGTAAACGCTCCGGATGTAAAATCCAGGCTCATCTGATATGTCTGACAACAATTATATATAAGTATATATATATATAAGCAAGTAAACGCTGCAGACATAAGTCTAGGCTCAATCGAGGCAGAACTCCATAATGTTAGTCCATATATAAATATATACATATATAAGTATATATATACAGACAGAAATGAAAACCACGGACCGAAGTTCGGGCATACACACACAACACGACTCTCAATGTGTAGAATAGTGTGTGCAACGATGAAGAGAAAGGCTTTATAGAGTGTGAGAAGGCTTACAGTGGGCTGCCAATGAAGACTTCTATGACTCTAAATGGATAAATACTCAGCTTCCGCCGGTAAATGTTTAGCTATATGTGAGCTAACAGGTGTTTAAAAAAGAGGAAACACTCAATATGGGTGTGTAGAAAGCAAATTGGGCAGGGATTCCTTGCCTTTTCCTTTTTTTAAAGTGGCTACCTCAAGCCCTCTATTTATAGGGGGTGCGGAGTGTACTGCAGATGGCATGAGCACCTCTACAATTACTGGGGTGCCCCGGGTTTCGCGAGTCCTGTTGTCTCAAAGTACGTGCACTCATACATTGTAATGTCCGCTCGAACTTGCAGAACTTCAATCCGAGCATCCGAAGGAGGTATATACGACCTTCTTCGGACTGCTTGTGTCGAAAGTTACGCAATGATATGGATTAGAGTTTGTACGAAGTCAGGAAGAGGGGACCATGCCCATGGTCTTCAAGCTTCAAATTTTATCCGGTATGCTGCCACGCGTAATTGTCACTCAGGATTGGAACTCCTTGGTTCTTGTAGGACATTATTGTATGTATATATGTCTGAAGTGTTGAGATGACACGCAAGTTGAGGTAGCAAGATGACATGTGACTCTTCATCGGGGTTATCACCGGTTTGAGTTGAAATCAGACGTTGTTCAGGGTTACATCTGAGATTGGACTGCTTGTTTGAATGCCGCAATATCATCTGCAAGTGTGCCTATCTGCCCGATGTTAGCTTCGGGTCTGAGGTATGAGTGCCTCGGCAGGAGGTCAGATTGAAGCTGATCGCATGCATTTGAAACAAGCATTTTTGGGGTTATTGCTGGAACTACAACAACATTCCTTAGGGTTATTGCCAAGGACGAAACTCGGGGTTATCTCTGAGGTTGGAAATGATGTTCCCAGTATGTGTTCTGGGGTCAAAACTGATACTCCCGGTGTGTGTTCCGGGGTTGAGGCTGAACTTCTGGTAGTATCCAGAATGGATGTGAGCTATCTTCCAGGGTTATCTCCGAAAGACGAATCTGCCCTCCTACAATGACAGTAATAGGTGTGCAGAAAAATTTCGAGTATCTACAAGTTAGAGTCCTTTTTGCTTGACTAAAAAGGAGGCAACAAGTTTTTGGCGTCGTTTCTAGGGAAAGGCGTTTAATTTTATTATTATTATCATCAATTTTAAGCTCAATTTGTATGACTTAGACAAATCTAATCTTATCTTATTTCTATTTTTGTTTTTTTTATTTCAGGTACTTGTATATATTTTATGCACACATAGTCATCCAATTCCGAGTTGACACCTGCTCAGGATAACATTAACGGAAGAGGTTGGAAAATGAGAGTGCATAGGAATTTACAAGCAGCTTAAGAGACCACAACATCTAAAATGGCAACAGAAGAGCAAAGAGAGGAGCACAGGGCATTAAGAGATTATTTGATGTCGAACATTAATGGATTGCAGTCAAGTATAGTCAGGCCAGCTATAGCAGCCAACACTTTCGAGATAAAGCCGGGCACTATTCAAATGGTACAGTTTGGGGGTGCTGTTACAGATGATCCGAATGAGCATCTATTGAGTTTCATTGAAAAATGTGACACCTTCAGATATAACGAGGTGACAGAGAATGCAATCAGACTTAGACTATTTCTATTTTTGTTACGGGACAAAGCAAGAAGTTGGCTTCACTCTTTACCTTCAGGATCTATCACAACATGGGAGGACCTAGCACAAAAATTCTTAGCCAAATTTTTTCCAATGGCTAAAACTGCTAAGATGAGGACAACAATTTCCCAGCTCAAGCAGCAACAGGGTGAATCTCTATATGATGCTTGGAAAGATACATGGAGATTCTGAGGAAGTGTCCACACCATGGTATGCCAGATTGGATGGTGATTAATATGTTCTATAATGGATTGGGATAGAAGTCAAGGCAAATTATAGATGCAGCTGTAGGAGGAGCTTTATGGACGAAGGGCTATGAAGAGGCCTACAATCTTATTGACATGACGGCAGTGAATGATTTCCAAAATCCTACAGCAAGAATGCTACAACCGAAAGTTGCAGGTTTGTTAGAGGTGGATACTATCACTCAGTTGTCAGCTCAGATGGCATCTATGGCAAATAAGATTGACTCTTTGGCGAAAAGTAAGGTGAAGTCAGTTGCTTTCGTGTGTGAGATATGTGCAGGGTCGCATTCAACTGACCAATGTGCTATTAGTTCAGAGTCTGTATAGTATGTCAGCAACTACTAGAAGAATCAAGGTCAATTTCAAAATACATACAACTCCAACAACCGCAACCATCCAAATTTTAGTTGGTTAAATAATCAAAGCAATCAACAAAGTCAGTTTCAACCACAAAATCAATTTCAGGCACAACCATCTCAGCAACAATTTGCACCAAGACCACCTTACCCACCTGGATTTTCTCAACAACAACATCGTCCACCACCTGTACCTTAACAAGAGAAGAAGTCAAAGATGGAGGAGATGATGATGAAGTACATGGCAAATACTAAAGTAATGATTAAAAGCCAAGCAGTGGTTATCAAAAACTTGGAAACTCAAATGGGTCAGATGGCTAGCATGCTTAACAACAGACCTCGGGGTTCATTGCCAAGTACAATAGAGGCTAATCCAAGATGGGAAGGGAAGAAACAATGTCAAGCAATTACACTTAGGTCTGGGAAGAAAATTGCAAAAAATCGAAATAGCCTTTTTAGCGCCACTTTGTAAGCGAAGCTAACATGTGCGTCACATGCCATGTGAAAATTTTCTAAGGATTGTTTGTTTAATGAAGGTTCAGAACAGCAGCAAGAGAAGAAGAATAAAGAAGATTCTTTTGAGAGGCCCGTGAATAAGATACCAGTCGTTCACCCTCTTGTACCTTATCCACAGAGATTACATAAACAGAGGGAAGACAAGCAGTTCAGTAAGTTTTTGGTGGTATTTAAAAAGCTACAGATCAACATACCTTTCGCTGAGGCATTGGAACAAATGCCTAGTTATGCAAAGTTTATGAAGGGGATCATGTCAAGGAAGAAGATATTAGAAGACTTTAAAATAGTAGCCTTGACGGAAGAATGTAGTGCAGTCCTACAACGCAAATTACCTCTAAAGCTAAAGGACCCGGGCAGCTTCACAATACCTTGTACAATTGGAAATATGAGCTTCAGCAAATGCTTATGCGATCTTGGGGCAAGTAATAATTTGAATCTGGATAATTCACTGAGGCACATTGGATTAGAATTCCAATTTAGCTACAAAAACTTGGGACTCATTTGAATCATAATTTAGTTTGCATAGCATTTAGTTGGATTTCATTGTTTAATGTCGTATGCATTTCTTGAGGGCAAGCAATAGTTCAAGTTTGGGGGTATTTGATAAGTAGGTTTTACACCTAATTATTGGATGTCAATTCACGAGAATTATGCTCATCTCAAGTAGATTTTACTATGTTTTTGTGCATTTTATGTTTGTTTAGCATTTCTTGTAGTGGAACTTATATGGAAAGGAAAGGCATGGAAAAAGGCAAGAATGCACGGATAAGCACGGTGACATGAGCTAGCAAGGACTAGGCATGATGGACATGGGTAGATGAGGAACTTAAGTAGTGGATGAGTGCTATACAGAAAAGGAAAGATGAAGAACAAACAACAAAGCAAGAAGCAATAGCAGAAGACAGCCTAGTCACTATTAATGGTGAACTGGAATGTCCTAAACAGAGTGACATACTGTGACGTCCCCAAATCCTGGTACTTTTTACCTCAGATCTGCTACGTTACGATACATCATTTCTATAACTACTGCGGAAGATATAAACATAAATTATTTATACAATAAACTTTTACAACATAATCCCCAAGGTCTACAACCTTAACTTAATACATACCTTCAATAACTTAAAAGGTTTACAATGTTATTTGCATCAGATAACTTAATAGTTCTAAATGAATAATAATCTAAACTTGGAATTAAGCCTTTAACAATCGCCGTTCTTGAGCCTTCGTTTTAATCAAATTTGTTATCATGATATAGCAAGGGTGAACAACTATTTTGCCCAACAAGTTTAAGTACAATGAAGATATATCATGATTGAAAATGAATAAGCTTTCAAGTTTTCAACAATGTAATATAATTGAGGAAGAACATGAATCAAACTTCAATAACTGAAAAACTAAATAATTATGCTGAGTGGTCAACAATGACCATGAACAATTTTAACTGAACCTTATGATAATGAAGGTGATCAACCTTTCATACACGATGAACATATCTGACATACGCACTAAGTGCGAATCAATAATCAAATATGTGGAATAATTGTTAATAATTAATCCACTAGCATGTTTGAAACATAATAACTCGAATTTGAGTTAGAAGACTTGCCATAATGCTAATATTCAATAATAATATTAGATGTGGAATAATCAACAACAATTATCCACTAACATGATTTGAAAAGTAATAACTTTCGAGTTTGAGTTAAAGAACTTTTTGTTTGACGAGCTACTGACTAACTAGCTTTAATTAAAACTCTTTGAATGACCTAGCATTGACAATGTTGGTCTATTAATTAATCTTGCATATAATTATGCGTCTATACACTTACTTTTGCTATTATCCAACAAATAATTCAATCACATGTATACACATAGTATAATGTACCATCATTAACCCTATAAGATAATTAATAAATCTTAGGTTAATGATTTTATAAATTATAAGGTCTTTCTTAAGTAATAAACACTTATTAGATCCTTAAACAATTTATTATAATTGTTTAATTAATGAATCATTTAAATAATCTTTATTTATCTTCTTTTAATTACCATTTAATATTAGTTAAATAGTAATTAATTAATTACCTTTAGTTATTATTTAATAAATAATAGCTAATTAGATCTACTTATTATTTAATGTTAATTAAATATTGAATAATTAACATTATTTGTCGTTAATTATTCTTTCTTATTAACTTAAGATTAATTATCATTTATCATATTAATTATTTAATCTTAATTAAATAATCAATAATTACTTTATTAATACTAACTCTACTTAATTATCACCCAATACTACTTAGATAATAATTAAATAGTTAATTGTATTTAAATTTCATGTAATTAGTTTAATAATCAATTAATTACATCAAAAGTTATAAATTAGTAAGTTTAAAATGATTTTAAATGAGTTTAAACCACTAATTACTTAATAATTAGCTAAATGCCCAGAACAATTTTGGATTAAATATATTAATATTCTTCAGAATTTTATAAAAATTTGGGTCCCAGAACCACCATCGGAATCGGCCGGAAAGTGGTCGAACCGGTATTAGGAATGTTCCGTAGGTTGGGTTCTCTTTGAACCGGCAGTAGCTTTTTAAGATTTTTGATTTTTTTTCCAGATTTGGGGTCCTTCACTAAAACTTGAATAAAATGAAATTTATAACTCCGATTTGGGTCCAATCAGACTCGTTGGATTAGTATCTTCCCGAACTACAGTTTCCATTCATCAAACATCAAATATGGATCTGTTTTGGTCCCGGAATTGGTCCAGAAGTGACTGTTACTGCACATGAGTTCTTTAGTTGAGGTGTTCTAGTAATAAATCCATATTTAACTCATTTTTTAACATTTTTACAAGCTTCCAAATGGGTTTTACTCTTAACTCATAGCTCTAGCATACCAAGAAATAAAATCACAAAAACCATTTGTAGATTTCAAAATAAAAAGCATAGATCACCCCTTTAAATTAGGTTTTTCCCAAAAACTACTTTAGCTTCCTTTCTTTCAAAATTTTCCAACATAAACTATATAGATGGACATGTTAAACATATTATACTCAAGATTTAACATTCATATAAGACTCTAGCCTATTAGAACTTGCATTTCCATGAATCTCTCACAAGATCACATAGAACATACAAAATATAAAAACTAAAGTTTGATTTCTTACCTTGTCTTGTGGGATGCTCTCCTTCTCTTTCCAAAATAAGTTAGGAACTTGGGATGCATGAACAATATACTCCTCCCCTCTTACTAAGAACCAAACCTCTCTCTCTCTCTCTCTTTTCCTCTCTTTGTGTTCTTAGCTAATTGAGAGAAAATAGAAGAAGAAGAAGAAGAATGATGGAGAATGAAATGAAGTTGTAATGTTGGTGATTAACTAATATCCCCCATGTTCTTTTTGTCCCTTAGATAAAAGGGTTAGCCTTATCTCTTCCCAATCATGCCTAATCATACCATTAAGGTTACTAATTAGCTTTTCCACCAATGGTGGCATGACACACTTGTCCTTGTGTGTAAGACTTCCTACTTTTGGAACATGATTAGTTTAATTACTTTGCCTTAAAAAGCCTAATATGGCTGGTCCTATATGCCCAATAATCCATCCATTTTGCATTTATTTTAATGCACAAATTAGATTAATCAAGGTCTAAAATACCCTTAATAAAGTGGGCTAAATGTGGTCTTGTATTTTATTTCTTTTGGGCTTCTCCTTTAATTGTTTTGGGCTTTGTAATAAACATAGTTTAATAATTTTAATTTATATCACCCTAATTGTTTATTTAGGGTTTCTATTTCCAATCTTATGGAATTTAATTAATATACATGTAACTTTAACTCATAACCTAATTAGGGTTGCTTTAATTAGATTTAAAATTATTAATCACTTGAAATAGACCAAATTAATCTATTAGGATAGTATAACTTTTAAATACTAATATTTCCTCAATACCATAACCCTTAGGTTATTTAATTACCACACCTAATATATATATATTAGGTTACATAACAATTCTTAATTCACTTGAATTAATTATATGACCACTAAATAAAAGTAACCCTTTAGGTCATTTAAATCTCATACCATATTTAAATAACTTATTTAAGTTATACAATTTATATTGTATAATTAAATTAAATTTCCTCTTCCTCTTCATAAATTGTTTTAAACAATTTATTTATATATAAATATATAATTTAATATTTTCAATCATTTATTCAAATATGAATTTAATTTACTAACTGCTTCGATACCAATATACATATTTACATATTGGATCTCATCTCATATTTTTGCTTTACCTCCTTTGGTATAATATTATATATTATAGCATTATTCAAATAACATATTTCACTTCTCACACTAATTTTGACTTTTTTCCATAAAAAGTCAACTGTTAACTTTGACCAGAAGTCACCCTTTACACATTTTGTGTTTACTGTCCATTCTGACTAATCTTGGCATTCCGGACGCAACCGAGCAATCCATGCTTCAAAATTATATCTCTAACTCAAATTTTGAGTTTTAAATTACTCCCTTCTTATTTCTAATCGTATTAACTAATGACTTTATACTTATTCAAATTCTTATTTGTCAGTCAAGGCCAACGTTCAAGCTATGTTAATTACTAACATAATTTTATCTTGATCCTTATATCATTAACTTAATTCATCACTCCTCTTGTTAAAATATATATAGTACCTTACTAAGTATATATATTTCTATACATATACTCATCTTTGTGTAATCTCATAGCATCTCTTCATGTGAAATCTTATTTCCTTAATAAAATTTTCATATGTACTTATATAACATTTCTTAGACTATTCAATTCACATCGAATTTACAAGTATCGTAATACCGTATTCTTGATATTCCTTCAAGTACATATTAATTCATTTCTAGGGTTTAGAAATTTTATACCCCATATTTTCTCTATTCTCATTCGAATAGTAAACCATATAGGTTTTACTTGAAAATTTTAAATAAATCCTCAAATTCTCATCTAGGTTTTATTCTTTAACCTTTATTCTAATCATTCAAGATTTTATGAATTTTCGGGTTATTACACATACTACTCATCATCTTTAATTCAGAAGTTGAGCTGGTCAGTTTCCATGCCCTGGAGGTGAGCAACACACATTACCATCCCATTGGGGGCACCTCTCACACCCAGGATTTCTGCCAAGGTAATGTCGGCCACTCAAGAGATGATATCATTGGGTCATCAACCTGGACAAGGGTTGGGCAAAGATCATCATGGTATTAAGCACCCAATTCAAGTTTCCAGTCAAATAGGGACAGCTGGATTAGGTTATTCTGCTAGCTCCAGTCACAGGAATCCTCACAAGCACAAACAGATTCCTTCACTTCAGCCATACGGCAATTATCTTCACCTACCTATCATGAGCCTGTACAGTCTCCAATAAAGGTTACAGCCCACGTTATGGCTATGTTATTCCCCAATCCGATACTGGTTAAAGCAAAAGAGGTCCTAATTCCTGATCCCAAAGTGGAAGAAGAGGAACGGAGACGAAAACAAGACATCGCCAAGAGATTGTCTCATCTACACATCCTTTTTCATGATGAGCACACAAATAGATACACTCCAAACGACGATTGTCCCAACATTATGGTCATCATTCGGGAAAAGGAGAACGATGACAGTCACTTTATTACTGCCGTCCACCAGGACTTCACCCTTGACAATTGGAGTAACACTCCTTGCATTTGTCGTCAAGGGTAAAAAGGGCAGAATCCCTCTGCCCTGTAGATAGCTTTAAATGTTTACTTTGTCGTATAGTATTAGCAATTGTGTTATCAGAACATGCTTACACTTTTGTATGATTGAACAGTTTCATATATTAAGTGAAAGCATATTTTTTTTCAAGACTCTGAATTTAGATGTGTATGTACTTGCTGATGAGGTGCCTTTTCTCCATAAGGACTGTAACTTTGATGAAAAGTTGGACTCAGACTTGATGGAAATACAAGATGACATTGAGATACCTCAGGAGATCAAGGAATGGGTCAAAGAAAAACCTAAACCAAATCTTGATCAAACCACCTCATTCAATCTCAGAACCTTAGAAAGCCCTAGGTTAATCCAGATTGGTACAGACCTCACTCCAAACCAAAGGAATAACATGGTTACATTATTAACCCGATTCCAGGATGTGTTTGCATGGTCTCACGAAGACATGGTGGGTTTGTCCATGGACATCGTCATCCATCGCCTTCCCATTAAAAAGGGATTGAAGCCAGTCAGGCAGAAGCTCAGGCGATTAAAACATGAGTGAAGTTTAAAGGTTAAAGAATAAATTGTGAAACAATTTCAAGCTGGCATCATCATGATGTCCACATATCCTGAATGGCTATCAAATATAGTCCCCGTGCCTAAACCTGGAGGAAAGGTGCGAGTTTGCATGGATTACCAGGATCCGAATAAAGTTTGCCTTAAGGATAGCTTTCCCGTGCCATTTATCCACATTCTCGTTGCCAATAATGCTTAATACGACATGTACTCATTTGCTAATTAATTTGCGGGGTATCATCAAATCATGGTTGCTGAGGAAGACCGTAAGAAAACTGCATTCATCACGCATTGGGGAACCTTTTGCTATACACGATTGTCGTTCGGCCTCATTAATGCCGGAGCAACCTACTAGCGAGCTGTTATGGTTCTTTTTCATGACTTAATGTACAAAGAGATAGAGATCTACATGGATGACATCATTGTCAAATCCCGAAGGGAAGAAGACCACTTAGACCATCTCAAAAAGTTTTTCAACAAGTTGCGAAAGTACAACTTGAAGTTGAATCCAGCTAAGTGCACCTTTGGCGTTAAATCAGGCAAGTTACTAGGTTTCCTAGTCAGCCACAAAGGGATTGAGATGGATCCCACCAAAATTTAGGCCATCAAGGAAATGCCCATTCCTCAAACAGAGAAGGAAATACGGGGATTTTTGGGAAGAATCAACTTCATTAGTAGGTTTATTTCTCAACTCACAGCAACCTGTGAGCCTATCTTCAAATTGTTAAGGAAGAACTCCTCCATGAAATTGAATGATGAGTGTCAGAAAGCCTTCCTTACAATCAAAGAGCAACTGGTTAATGCTCCTGTTTTGGTACCACCCAAGGATGATATGCCCATGTTCATGTACATGTCCATTAATGATAATGCCATGGGCTGCATGCTGGGACAAAAAGAAGATAGAGGCCAAGAGCGAGCTATCTATTACCTCAACAAAAGATTCAGCAGCAGTGAACATAAGTACACTCTGATTGAGAAGATGCACTCTACAAAAGAGATGCCGGACAAGGTCTCCTCGGATGTCTAGACAAGGACCAAGCTTAGAGGCTCGTGGATGAAATCCATGGTGGAATATTTGGCCCACACATAAGCGACCCCTTACTTGTTAAGAAGATCCTCAGAATAGGGCATTACTGGATCTCACTTAAAGCTGACTGTGATGATCACGTCAAGAGGTGCTATAAATGCCAAATTCATGGGAATGATATCCACTCCCCTCCCAGGGAACTCTACAATATGAGTTCACCTTGGCCCTTCTCAATGTGGGGAATGGACCTGATCAGGCCCATCAAGACCAAAGCCAGTAATGGGCATCAGTTTATCTTCACCATGATCGACTACTTCACCAAATTGGTAGAAGCAGCCTCCTTCCCTAGGGTTACCAAAGAAGTCATCATTGTTTTCATCAGAAACAATGTCATTTGTCGATATGGACAACCAGAGGTAATTGTGTTAGATAATGCTAAGAAACTCAACAACAAAATGATGGAGGAGTTGTGCAGTAAATTCCACATCAAACACCTTAACTCCATCATCTACCGTCCAATGATGAATGGTACTGTTGAAGCAGCTAATAAAAACATCAAGAAGATCATTCAAAAAATGTATGCCAATCATAAAGGATGGTCTGACCTCTTGCCTCTGACTCTATTAGCCTACAGAACTTCAATGCGTACTTCCACTGGGGCAACACCCTACTCATTGACTGTGATGAACGAGATTTTTTAAATTAATTTTTAATATTTATTAAATTAAATAAATATTTTTTGATGATTTAATTATTAGATTAAATAATTAATTGATGCAATTGTGGTAGATTAATTTAATTATATGTGTTACATTTATTAAATTAATGTAGAGAATAATTATTATTCAAATATGTAATTATGTGAGCTTATTGTATTAAAAGAAATATTTAATTAGGCATGATGTTATTTAATTAATTTAATTATTAATTAGAGAGTTAATAATTTGACATTATTTATTAATGAGAAAATTATTTATGTTACTATGTGGATTTATGAGAAATTATTATATTTTATTTAAAATATATTAAATAAAATATTGGAGTTATTTTATAAGGAGTGTGACATTAATTAAACTATAGTATAAGAAGTTTATCAAATTAAATGAGAATAAATTATATTGAATAGCCAAACAAGGCAGTAGTAGTAGTGGTTGAGGCGCTTAACCACGAATTAATTGGTAGCTCGACCACAACTACGCCGGTTTAATTATTATATGTGACGTCTTCTTCTTCATTCAATCCATTATTGCTAAGTCTGAGAAATTATCACGGAGAGAGAATTAAGAAATTGAGAGAATTGTGAGTTGTTTGATTGATTGAGAAAGTTTAATCCCTCCTATCTACACTAATCTGTGAGTAATTCTCTTCAACCCAAATTCTACTTTTACGTCATTTAGTTTTTTATGAAAATGGCTTCAATCAAGTTCTGTGGAATTTCTGTAAATTAGGAAATTGAGTTAGGAATATATGTAATAATTCGAGTAGCATAACATGTTTTATATATATTTTATATGATTCCATATCATAAGTTTCAGTAAATGATGACTTGCTATTTCAAAAATTTATAGAGTTTGGGTTTTGGCCATATGGCCTTATACGTGATATTTCATGTATTGAACGTATATTATCCATAAATTTTACATTCGTATGTTGTTATGCATGTTGATACGAAGAGACCAAAGTTTAAATAAACGGATTCAGTGTTATAACGAATCTGTAGTGACAATTTTCATGTTTTATTTTCAAAACCTTCAAGAACATCAAGAACTGTGGAAGTAAATGTGTTGATTTTGCAAATTATGTGTTGTAACTTGTTAAAAATCATGCTAGATGGGTTAAGTAATGATTATATATGTATTACAATGATTGGGTAAGTTTAAATTCGTGTAAAAATAACTAATTGGAAGTTATGGCCATGTATAATTTTACATGTGAGTGATTTTTGGCCTTGTTATGTTCATGACTAATCGCAGAATCGAGAAAATGAGCACAGGTAACTTCGCTTCAAGCGAGTTACCAAACTAAATTACCCCGCCCCGACGGTCAAAAAAATAATAAATAAAAAAATAAAAAATAAAAAAATTAAAATAAAAAAATAAAAAAAATAAATATTTGATGAAAATTATTATTAAAATATTTATAAAATAAATTAAATATTTTAATTGAGATATTTATGGAATAAAATAAATATTTGATGAACATTATTATTAAAATATTTATAAAATAAATTAAATATTTTAATTGAGATATTTATGGAATAAAATAAATATTCGATGAAAATTATTATTAAAATATTTATAAAATAAATTAAATATTTTAATTGAGATATTATGGAATAAAATAAATATTCGATCAAAATTATTATTAAAATATTTATAAAATAAATTAAATATTTTAATTGAGATATTTATGGAATAAAATAAATATTCGATGAAAATTATTATTAAAATATTTATAAAATAAAGTAAATATTTTAATTGAGATATTTATGGAATAAAATAAATATTCGATGGAAATTATTATGAAATAATTTATTCGAGTGTAATAATAGTAAGAGAATGTAAATATTCTAATTTAATTAAGTAATTAAATTAGAAGGGTAATGATTTGTTAAATAAAGTGGAGTTTATATTAAATAATTAAGTGAAAATGTAACTAATGAATGTCGTGAATACATATGGTATGTGTGTAGGATTTGTGGTGAACGGAAGTAGTAATCGTTTAGCCTACGCACGAGGCAAGTTTCCTAATCCTACTTGTCATTATTGTTCAAGTTATTAGTTACCTCGAGTAAATTATCGTTACTATTATTAAAGTTCAATTGTTATATTAAAGATTTATTATCTTTTCAAAGCATGATTCAGTTATACAATAATTGTTCTATTGTATACTTCTTGAGATTATTATTCAAATCGAATATTATTATTGTTGAACCTTATTAGACTAGTGAACTTTATTGATTCAACTAGTCCTTAGTTGATGAACGTTCTAAATTTCAGAACCCTTATTGAATTATCCAAAACAAACTTCCTTTGGTGCGGACTCGAATGTCAAACTGAGATGAACAACCCTGCAAAGGGATTTACTTATGCGTTAGCGTTAAGATATTGTGCACAGTATGGTACTAAGGGTTGATCCCCTAAAAACGAGAAAGAAAGGTCCATAGTCTTATTCTTTGTTAAAGGTTTCAAGTATAACCCTTGATAACCTAGGACATAGTTCAAGGTCTTATGACCCTCGAATTCTTTTGATTCTTGTTATTCATTCTTGATTCAAAAGTTGAGCTTTCATTCGGATGTTTTGATTTACTCGCATGTTATTATATATCGTTATTTCATTATTATACTTGTGGGAAATAGTGCTCATTCTTGCTTAATAATAACATTGCAGTTAAGAACGAAAGAACCGATGAACCTTCTACTAGTAAAGGCAAGGGCAAAGTTAGCAAGTGATGAAGACTTGTTATTTTTATTATATGATGTATTTATGTTTAAGACTTGAGTTAATGATGTTATTTAAGACTTATTTGTTTATGATTCCGCACAGATGTTTAAGGTTAGTTTAACCTGGGATTGTATTATTATTATTTGGATGTTGTAACCCTTAAGGGGAAGATTTTTATTCTATCTATTGCATGGTTTGCATTTATTATGGGTAGATAGATAGATGATATTTGTACAGTGAACACCAGATCCCGTGGAATCGAAGTACCCGGATTTGGGGGTGTCACATTGACCTATGAGATGGAAGCAGTGCTCCCCATAGAGGTGGAAATAGAATCCCTCAGAGTGTTGATTGACGCTCAGCTGGATGAAGACCAATGGTTACAAGGTAGATATCATCAATTGTCTCTAATAGACGAAAGGTGAAGTGATGATATCTTCCATGGTCAGTCATACCAACAAAGAATCGCCAGATCCTACAATAGGAAAGTTCAGCTACGGTAGTTTAAACAACATGACTTGGTTTTAAAGAAGATCATTGACAACCAAGATCAAGCAAAGGGAAAATTCACTCCAAACTGGGAAGGCCCATTTATTGTCAAGGAGGTATTGACAGGAGGTGCTCCCAGATTATAGGAAATGGATGGCGATGAATATCCACAGCTCATCAACTCAGACACCGTGAAATGGTACTATGTCTAAAGTTACCATCAAGCAAACATCCTGGTTTTGGATCACAAGATCACCAGTCATTTCAGGTTTTCGAACCCTTACTACACACAACCCTTTCTTTATACCCATTTTCCCATCGAAACACACTCTCTGTAAAGCCAATGACTGGTTTTAGATCATCAGATCTTTCATTTCACACTCCATACAATTTCGGTTATCCCACTAGGGATTGAACCCTTCCCCTAAAGTTTTTCCTGAACATGGGATCAAAATTTTCCACACCCACAGTTTGTCCTGAACATGGGATCAAACTTTTCCCCACAGTTTATCCTGAACATGGGATCAAACTTTTTCGGCTGCAAATTATCTTGAACATGGGGCGAACTACGTCGACCTGATCTCCCCGATACCCGGGAGTACGTTGGCAACCATTTTATATGGCCTGGTCGCAATAAAAAAAATAACAAAAACATTTCTACACTCTTCTCTATAAACAAAAATAAAAAAATACTCCTACACATTTCTACCCTTTACATATAGCGTTGAACCTTTTACACCGGGTTCGAACTACGCAGACCTGATCTCCTCTTCAATAGGAGTATGTAGGCAACCATTTATGGTTCGGTCTAACCCCCTACCAAAACACAAATACTTGTCAACGGTACTGGGATCATACTTCAATCCACCACATTTAATCGGCTTCAAACCAAAGGGATGGAACTTCCTGGCCTCCCCATAAATGGGAGAGTTGGCGACCATCTAAGTTACGGTTGATTCCTTGAAGAGAAACACCAATCCATAAGAGATGGAACTAATTGGGCTCCTCTCAAATAGGAATACTGGCGACCATCTATGGTGCAGTGAATCTCAGAGAGGAAAGTCACACTCCTCTACACATTTTCATATAGAAACCAGTCCCAACACACTAAAGAGGGTAGGAATATACACATATCAATGATCCATTCTGAAAGATCCTATAACGTCTCAATGTCTCAATGTCCATAAATCAAGGATGAGTTCATAATACATCAAGATCACAAGCCCTGAAGAAGCAGGCAAATATCAAGCAAGTATCAAGGCACAACTAAAAGGGAAGTGAATCAAAATATATTTCCCTGCCATATATAATGTTATTTGATATATACAATATGTGTTATACATGACAAAATAGCTAAGCTAGTCTGTGCTAGAAAATACAAGTCTATCTACGGATCTATATGTATGCGAACTATCAGATTTAACATAGCATCTCTCTCCGAAGAAAGAGGTAACACTGCAAGCTCCTGCCCAATGGTATCTACACGAGCTAGCAGATCCGAGGCCAAATGCATGGTGGCATGATGCTCATCAATATATGCACTAATATCTGCAAGGATGCCAGTCATAAGGGATCTCGCTAAAGTACTATCTATAACGGCTACATCCCAGGAAGATAAGGCAACATCCCTCTCAACAATTAATGCATCTCTGGCTGATCTGGCCCCATTTCTCTTCAATAGAGCGGTGTCTCTCCCATCAAGAGCTGTCAACATCAAGGCCCTAGTCTGATCTCTCTCAAAGGTCATCAGATGAAGACTCTACTCCAGATACTGTGTTGAATGCTGAATCAGAGTGGCACTCGTACTAGTAGAATTTGCAAGAGCTGCTGGAAACCCAGTAAATGGCTCATCCTCCATGTGAATATTAATGTCCTCTATGGGCTCGCCATCATCAGAATCAATCCCCGGTAATGTGGATACTACCGCAGTCGATGTAGTCTCTGTCTCCATCCATGCGAAATTCTCTATAAAACAACCCGGATGGCTAACAAAAAATATAGCTAGCTCACGCTGATCCCAATAGGAATTCACCCTGGATCTGTCATCTGCTGACAAATGGCGGGAAGCTAAACGCTGACTCAATACCCCCTCAAAAGGATGGAAATCCTAGAACTGGTCAAACTGACACATCACGACCAGTGGGTGGTAAATAGTCATGCCCCTCAGACCAGCTAGATGGAGATAATTCATGCCCAGAGCATGAGTAATGAAGTTGTAAGGTGAACAAATCCCCATACACGGCAATACATCAAATGGATATCCAATCCCTGCTATGAAAACGGACCAAGATGTAGGATCTGTACACTCCGCAGGCTGAAAGGAGTATGACATGGCTATCTCATAGGTAAAACAATATATGTGCCATCGGAATGTGCCAATCGGTCTCAAGTGTGACATGAACCATACGTACAATATGACCGAACGACCTGTGAATACCCCTGCAAGGTAAGTGCTGCAATATGAAGCCGATCTCAGCGTCTCTACTACAATCATTGGTACGATGGTCTGACCCTCCCTGAGAGCTCTCACTGCCATAATGATGCCAATGTCTAGCTCATCCATGTACCATGGCATGTATACTTATGATAATACGTACAATAGCAGTACATCTACTCTGGATGAATGCCAATGATCCTCTGGCATGGTAAAATCCCCAGAATGCCATGTATAACTATCCTTTAAGACAAAACTATTCATCAAAAAATGCTGGGATATAATGTGATCGGATGTGATCTTATCCTACACAACTCTACGCCTCAGCCCGTTGAGGGTCATAAACTGTTGGCTCATATCGCCGATAGCCATCCGTGTGCAAGGTCTGTCTAGTGGGAGTGCTATCGACCGTGCGTACTCCTCCAAAGTAGGAGTCAACTCATGGATACCAAATTAAAAAATCATTTCTCTCAGTTTCTAATGCTCCAAAGATACCTTCTACAAAGCTCATGGGAACACAAACATCGGAGAGTCATAGTATGATATAATAACTGATCTACAGTCACCATGTCTGAAGGTGACATACTATCATACCACGATCTCATACGCGATGCCACCAATACTGGTGGGGTATGATCAATACGGCAAATTGTCGAAGAAGACATCTGTATGGGCCGTGTTATAAAACCATCTAGGGGTCAATGCTGAATATCTTTGGACATATATATGCATAACATAATACATACATGATCAACAATAGATGGCAATATGATTTAGGGAATAACAATAAATACATTCCTAAGTACATCATCATCTAATACATCTCTGTACAACTAAAATACAGGGAAATGGGGCACAGACGCCGAATTACTAACAGAGGCCTATTAAAAGATATAAAGAGAATGGGGCCCACCCCTCCGGCTCGGTCCAGTTCGAGTTGAAATGGAGTTCTCACAAGCTAAAAAGGCCAAATTAGGAATAAAAACGCTACGTGATTGAGCAGAATAGCCCGAAATCCTGGTTTTCATGGGTCAAGTTGTGACTTTACATATCATTCATTGGTATTCGCCCAAACATAGGGTACACTATACAAATGATCTCAGCTGTTGCAAACTATATTCGACAATACCTCACGAAGGTCCGATGCCATTAATGTTAGATCGTAACCATAAAACCTTTTCCCTAGCGGGTTTTCATACAATCCATCCATTGATGCACATGTCAACGAAGGTCAAGCAGTCTTGACATTATCCTCAGCAAGGATCTCATCCGTTGATGCACATGTCAATGAAGGTTAGGCAACCATGACAACACCAACTGTTGGCAGTAACTCTAACAGAGCAGCGAAAAGACCTGGCGGTACAAACTAGGGAAGAACATCCTCATCGGGGAGGACCAATGATGGAATATGTTATACACATCCTCAACGGACAAAGCTCTATCCCCACAGAATCTTTTATACATGAGAGATGCATCTTCAATGTGAAGTCTGTATCAAGGATTAAGGACTTTGGTAATAACCCCAACGTCAACATCCTAGAAGCTCCTGAGAGCATTGGATTGCACGTCCAAGATAGTTCATCAGGGTTGTCAATAATAACTGTCAACACCGATAGAAGTCAATGGGAGCCAACAATCATCCCACCATGTTGGAAAATAATTCAACAAAACCACATACATTTGCATCATGTTGTTGTACATGGCATCATGATCATCTTGTTGCATTTCAAGTGTCTAGTATTCTTTATCCTATCCATGCCATTGCATTGCATGAGTATGATAAAGAGGGGCATCTGTAGACACTCGAAATTTTCTGCATACCTGCTACTAACATTGCAGGAAGGTAGAATTGTCTTTCAGAGATAACCCTGGAGGACAACTCAACTCATTCCTAAAAATAACACTGGAAGTGTCAGTTTTAACCTCGGAGATAACCCCGAGGCATGTAGTTCCAATACCGGAAATCACACCGGAGAAGGTCGTTTCATCTCGGAGATAACCTTGAGATACTCAGTCTCAATCCCAGAAATAAAACCGGGAAAGACAATGTCAACCTTGGAGACAACCCCAAGGAGTGCAGTTGCTGTGACGGAGATAACCCCGGAGATGCTCGTTCTAACCTATGAAGTTAGCTTCAACCTCGGGACTCACACCGAGACACTCATCTCCAAACCTGGAGATAACCCCGGGAGGTCAGGCATACCTCAAAGACAAAACTGAGGACATCCAGTACTTGCAGCAGCCCAATCTCGGAGATAACTCTGAACAACGACTGCTTTATCAGCCCAAACCGGAGAAAACCCCGGTGAGGGGCAAAATCATCATTTTGCCACCTCGATCCCATATTGCGCCATCTCAACATAATAATTCAACATACATTATACACAACAGTGTCCCACAAGAACCGAGTTCCAATCCCGAGTGACTACTACGCAAGTCAACACACCGGATAGAATTTGAAGCTTGAAGACCAAGGGCATAATCCCATCTTTCTGACTTCTGACAACCTCTAATCCCATGTCATGGCGTAGCTCTCAACAACAGCACTTCGTAAAAGGTCTTATACACCTCAATTGGAAGCTCAGATTGAAGTTTTGCAAGTTTGAGCGGACATCACGTTGCACGTGTGCACGTACTATGAGACAGCGGGACCCGCGGAGCTCGAGGAAGCCTCAGGTTTACCTACGGCTCCCCCCTCTATAAATAGAGGGCTTAGGGTGGCCATATTTTAAGAGAAAATGGCAAGGAAGCCCTGTCCAATTTGCTCTATACACACCTTATATTGAGTGCTTTCTCATTTTAAACACTTGTGAGCTTATATTCAGTCATATTTTTACCAGCGGGAGCCAAGTGTTCATCTATTTAAAGCTATAGAAGTCTTCTTTGGCAGTCCACTGTAAGCCTTCTTACACACTTTAAAGCCTTTCTCTTCATCTTTGCACACACTTTTCTACACATTGAGAGTCGTGTTGCGTGTGTATGCCTGGACTTCGGTCCGTGGATTTTATTTTCTTTTGTATATATATATATATATATATATATATATATATATATATACACACACACACACTTCTATATATGGACTAACATTATCTGCTTATAGAAATATATATACTTATATATATGAACTGTTGTCGAACTCTGTTCGATGAGCCTGGATTTTACATCCGGTGCGTTTACTGCTTATATATATATATATATATATATATATATATATATAGCTTTTATATATAAAACTGCTTACTGCTTTCATATAAATTGCGGCATCATGTGAGCCTAGGAATCATGTGATCACAGATTCAGTCTACTGAATCTCGATTCGGTTCCCGTGATGGACATTTTCACCTGTAAGCAGCTTGTAAATTATTCATGGTGTTTAAATTTCTTTAGATGGCTTTCATGCCCATGAGGAGTTCGACACTTCTATATACTATTTTCTCAAAGATGCTTCGCATCTCGAAAATAAAAGCAATCAAGCTAAACATTTAATAAAATGGAAGTATCAAAGGCCTCAATTACTATTGAGCAGAGGGTTTTAAAAAATCTTTTTTGTAAAACATCACTGCTATATGTTGTTTAAAACTGAATTTTTACATAAATTCAAACCTTATGTATTTAGGTGCGAATGAGGCGTAGCACTACTTCCAAATAACTGCACATTGACCCATATACACACACATATTCATATAACAGTTTAATTTAAAAGTGGCAGTAACTGTGGTAACATGGATGTCAGGGGGTGCCTAACACCTTCCGTCCGCATAAGAAAGTCCCCGGACCCTAATGAATCTCGGTTTCACAGACCCGTTTAGTAGTGTCACATCACTAGGTCAATGTGCAAACCTTTTCTCGGTTGTGTTGGTATAACCATTTAAAAAACCAACTGGCGACTCTTACAGTCAAATCAACGATATATAAATGTCGGACCTTTTCACAACTTGTTTTTTCAAACAAATCTCACCTAACATGAGAACACCAACAGACAAGAACAGAAAAGGGAACAATAAAAATCCCGACGTCGATAATCATGTTAGAAGGCGACACTCGATATTCCAAATATCTTTGAACGTTACAACTTAACATAATTCATTCAGGGGTTTGTTATTATTTGTCTCATCTTGTTTAGTGCACATGCCCCCCCCACACATATATATATAATACTAGCATGTATATTATAGAGTACTATATTCTATCCGGATTGATTATAGACTTTTATTCTAGTTTGGTTCATTAACCCACCAAGTGAACTAAAAGGTCAAACCCTAGAGTGCAAGAATAAACATTTAAATATAACTATTACATTTAAATTAGGGCTCCATTACAAACGGGTCTTATGGCACTCCTTTCTCCTTGATCTCCGGTTCTTCAAGGAAAAAAATTTCTAACTAATCCTATTACATAAACTATTTAATTTAAATAGAAACCTTGATCAGCAGTCAAAGGAAAGTACATAGGAGAGAGATAAAAAGTACATCAAGAAGAAAACTTAGAAAAGACAAAGTACACAGATCCCATTTAATAAAATCCATTCATTCAAACATCCAACCAAAATAAATTCAATCACATTGGTCAATAGTCCATAATCAACCCAATTTATTATCATACATATCATCATATGTATCAATAAATAAAACATTCATCTCATGAATTAAAATAATTCCATATATATATGAGTATCATTTAATGGGCATTTTTAAATTGCATGAAATCCAATTTCAAGATTAAAATAAACTCTTTATTTTAATTATAAAATTATTAAGAGTAATATATATATATATATATATATATATTGTTAGGTTTGTAATATTCATGAACGCAATCAAATTGCAGAAAGTAAGCGGAAGCAAGGAAAATTAGAGTTTTAAAAATTTTATAAACCATATACTTGGATCATCCTTTATGCGCAATTATTAATTAAACGAAAAGATAAAGAACAAAAATCATACCCTCGAAGATTCAAGCTTCCTCAAGTACAAGTTCACCTTCAATCTTTTTCACGTTCAACTTGAATCCACCGGGTTTGGTTCCTTCCTTTGACCAACGTTAGCCACCCAAATATATGGCCTCTAGAGGTGATCCACCAAGAAAGAAGAAAGATTTAAGAAGGTGGGTATTTGGCAAAACCCTAGTTTTTCTCTCTCATAGAAAAGGGTGTACTCTCCCAACTATTGAAATTACGCATGTTGTAAAAAAGTAAACAACAACTTTCACCCATCATAAGACTCCTCTTATTTATAGATGTAGACAACCCTCCTTAACAATTAAGGAATTGGATTTTATTTTCATTAATTAAACTTCTTTAATTAATTAGGTTCCTAATCTTATTAGGAATAATTAATTAAACTCTTTTAATTAATTAGTCTCTTAATATTATTAGCAATATATGAGAGTACTTTTATTAATTAATTCCCAAACTCCTTTAGGAATTAAATAATATTAATAGTAATAATAATAATAACACACCTCTTATTAATTTATATTTAATATTTTCAAAATATTAAATAATAAATATTAAGTTATTTAATTTATTCTATCACCATAGATTAAATTAAATATACTTAACTTATTATTACGATTATGCCATTATTTTCTTAAATAATTATTCTTCCTTTTATGGTGTGACCCTTTAGGTTCTCCATATTAAACCCATGTGAATAAATCAATTAGAACAATTCTAATCTTATTTAAATAAATAAATTAAACTATTAATTTATTTAAATAAATAATATTTATTCTACAATAGGGATAAGCCTCCCTAGCGATTAACGACTTTCCAGATAATATAGATTTTAACTTAATCATGAAAGAACCTTTGAGTAAATAGTTACCGTACAATTCAATCCTTCCACCATACAATGTCCCAATTAAATATAAGACATGGAATTACTGTCAAGTCTTATTTTATTTAATTATATGTATTTCGACTCTTTAAATGCACAACTCCAAATAATGCAAATTAAAAACTCCTTTCTAATTTCATTCTGCCTTGGCCAAGGACTACTGGATTTTCATTTATCGAATCACATAGGACATTTCTCTTCTTTTACTAGAAGCAGTAGATTCTTTTTTTTATCATACATTATCTCCATGTACGACTTATTATACTCAAGCGTACCCTTTGATATACCCTAAGGGTCTTAAGGAATAAGTCAAAGTATAACTCATCATACACAAGATACTATGATGATCTCAAGTTCAAGGATCATTTGTACTACTATCACTACAGGAATTCCTATTAAGAGACAAGTAAAACTCCATTTGGTATTCCTTAGTGAGCCACGTTCAGTGAACTTATTCTCTAATAAGCACCTACATACTTGCTTTAGTGTCTCCACACAAATGATCATGAGATCAATCATCCTCATCCAATGAGCAAGCAACGTATGTACCAATCTATCCAGATTTACTAATCCCCAATTTAGTAATCCAACGATTGGGAACTATTATATTTTTAATCTTTCAAAGAATTTAGATCTCATTAGAATGATCATCATCATTATTCTAAAAGCATTGCTTAAACCTATGAATTTATCACATATTATAAAGCAGCATCATGTAGATAATTAAAAGTCTTTAATTAATTAATACTTTTTATTAATAAATGAATAAGATTGTTACAAAGTATATGCTTTATCATCAAACATGATTGGCTTGTGTGCATACTACTTTCAATCTCCCACTTGCACTAAAGCCAATCGTCATGGTATCTCATACTCTTCTTCTCTAAGTGACGATTATCCTGCTGTTGGATAAGCTTCAGTAAATGGATATGTAATGTTGTTCTTAAGAGTCCACTATCTCTATAGTGATTTCCCATCTTTCAATGATTCTTATAATCTAATGAAAATTCCACAACATATGTTTAGATCCAAGATGAGACTTAGGAACTATTCTTAGTTCTGTAATGAACTTTTTCATCCAAACAATCAACTTGCAGCTTCATGTATAGCTATATACTTTGTCTTTATCACTAAACCAACAACTCTTTGCTGTTTGGAACCTTTCCATGGTAACGCTTTACCATAAAGTGTATTTTCTGTCGTCTTGGTCTGTCTAAAAAAACTCGAGTCTATTAAGCCCTCTAGTTTTAATTCAGACCCACCATGTATATAATCACATCCTTAGTGTCATTTAAGTACTTTAAGATGTTTTTCACTGACTCATAGTGAACTTCTCCAGAATATGACTGATCAACATCAGGTCTCGTATATTTCATTGCATACATGATAGTTACTTATGTGATCTCTCTTTTATGAGTCTATGGGGACTATTAAGAGAGATACACTCCATGGCTCATCAACATGAGACATCTCTTGGAGTTTGCATGCTAAACTACTTTAGCATCAAATGAATATACATTCATTGGGTTAAGTCGAGCATCCTCTTGAATCTATCTATATAGATTTGTATCCCCAATTATGGTACTCTTCCCAAATCATTCATGGAGGAATGTTCAGACAACATTATCTTTACTGGTTGTAGCATTGGTATGTTATTCCTTATCCGTAATATATCAGCATATAATACTAGGAATATCACGACGCTCTCACTGACCCTTTTGTACACACTAGGTTCATTCTTATTTTTGATAAAATCAAACTCTTTTAATTGTCTCATCAAAACGAATGTTCCATATTTGAGAAACTTGCTTCAATACATTTCTCTAAGTGTCTACAACTCTTACCTCGTCGTATGTAACTGGATCATCATCTTCTATGATGTGTAACTCATCATCATCATATATGATGAATCCATACCTCCTAGGTATCTTCGGTACTGTTCCAGATTTACGATTCAGTTGTGGTACAATAGGTCTATCTACAGGTTCCTCTTATTTGACTTATAGTGATTTGTAGTTCTTGAACTCTTTAAGATCTATTATCCTCCCACTAGCTCCTTTAATGATAAACACCTTTATCTTAGAAGGTAGCGTGTTTCGTAACAAACACCTTTTGCTAAGTAGGATTATAGAACATATGCCCTAAACTTACTTTAGGATGTCCCACAAATCTGTATATGTCAAATCTTGTCCCAAGCTTATCCTTTGAAATATTTTCACATAAATTGGATAATCCCTTATCTTAACATACTTAATATTAGGAATCCTCCCTATCCATAACTTTTATGGAGTCTTGGGGCCGGATTTTGAGGTTACCTTTTTCATAGATATGCAGCCATTTTTAAGGCATTATCCCAGAAGGATACTGGAATGTCGATAAAATCATTATGAATGCACCATGTCCAACAAGGTATGATTTTTCCTTTCAGATACATCAATCAATTATTGGGTATCATTAGGTGTCTATTGTGAGAAAACCATTTGAGATGATCTAAAAACTTATTACACAAGTATTTCTTCCTCGATCTAATCAAAGAATTTTAATACTTTTCAAATTAGTTTCACTTTAAAATTCTTTGAACCTTTCAAATAATTCACACTTGTATTTCAGCAAATACACACATTCAACTCTTTGAATGATCATCTCCTTTTTCTTATACTAGTTTGTTCAATTTGCAAAATAATTTTTCACGTAAGTCAAGTATACAAAATCCATTAAGTAATATTCCAGTTCTATTCAAAACATTATTATTATAAATAGAAAATAATTGTTCTTAAATATAATACCAAAGATTTCATTGTCCAAAAACAAAATATAAATAATGGTTCTAACAAGAACTGGAATATAATAACAACTTATTGAATTAATTAGATTTGTCCGCAGGCAGTGCTAAACTATAACTTCCTATGGTTAATGCAGCAACCTTTGCTTCATTTTCCACACATAGGATTACTTATCTTTGTTTAGCTTTCTACTTCTGTTTGGACCCTTCATAAATCTATATTTATGATAACCAAAGTCGGTATCCAATACCCAAGTAGAACCTTGACTTAAAGAACAATTTATTTTAAATCATTAACAAAAGCTATATTTGTAACCGAAGCTTCACTAAGCTTCTTCTGGTTAGCCTCTACAAGATGCTTCTTATAGTTTCCTTTCCAGTGTCCAGGCTTATTACAGTGGAAGCAAACTCCTTTGCTATCTATATCAGTTTTGTTCTTATTATCCAATTTTTTTGTCCTTTTTTTATTTACCTTCTTAGAATCGTTCTTCTTTTAAGAAGATCCTTTGGCCCCTACCAGTAAGACATGGTCTTTCTTTGTTGGAAAGTGACTCTCAACATTTTTCAACATGTTAAGCAAATCAGCGAGGCTGATATCTAGCTTGTTCATATGAAAAATTCATAACAATTGTGAAAGGAGTCCGGGAGTGAGTACAAGATCAAATCTTGGCTCAACTCTCCATCCATGACAAAACCTGTTGTCCTAATTGATCAATCAAATTGATAATTTTAAGGACTTTTATATGTACTGTAGTGTCATCGGTCATTCTAGATCGGAAGAGCTCCTTAGATATCTGATATCTATCAGTCCTACTTTCCTCACCATCAACTACTTGATGTGCAGGAATATAGTAAGAGCATCCATAGTTTCATGCTGACGCTCAAGCTCGTTACTCATGGATGTGAGCATGATGCATTGAGCCAACTGTGCATCATCTTGCCACTTTCTAAAAGTAGCAATCTCTTCCTTAGAGGGATTGTCTGCAACCATTGCAGGGATAGGCTTATTAAGGACATAAGATAGTTTTTTAGTCGTGAGACCTTTTCTCAATTTCCTTAACCAATCCGTTTAATTCGGTCCGGTTAATTTAGCATCTATTATGCTACGCAGTGATAGTAATTTTAGACATTGTAAAATTCTATAAATGAATTTGTAATTAACAACATTTTAGCATACATTCTTTTATTAATTACCAAAATAAATTAGGTCTTGTCTTAAATTGGTATCTCCCACTATTTTCTTCAAACTATAATACCATCAATATATATAGTTCGACAATATCTAATTAAAAATATGCAAGTGAGAATAAGGATCCCATTTTAAATGTATATAGCCTTGTGTGTGCACAACAAACTATATATAAATAAATAGGTAGACAACTCTTGTCAATTACATCAACTATGTAACTCTTTGTATTTTGCCTCTTAAATCATAATGGTCAAGTGTGTGCACATCCGAACTAAAATAATTTAAGTTAAGTCGACCCAAAGATTTTCATATAAGTGAAGAGAAACTACTGACCCTTGTGTGTGCACAACAAAGCAGTAATGTTCAATTCTTTATAAACATCATATGTAATAAAGACAACATCTTAAATATTTAATACTTGTCTTGTGTGTGCACAACAAACTCATATTAAATATTCAATACTCTATTATTTCTATCATGCTAGAAGGCGACGTTCGATATTCCAAATATCTTTGAACGTTACAACTTAATATAAAATATTTGAGGGTTTTGTTATTAATTTGTCTCATCTTGTTTAAGCGGCATTTATATATATATATATAAAATACGCGTCATATTAGTTAACATGTGAAGCATGTTTGCATAATATATAATATATATAGTATAAGCATGCACATATAGAATATTATATTCTACCTGGATTGATTATGGACTTTTATTCTAGTTTGGTTCACTAGAGCCACCAAGTGAACTAAAAGGTCAAACCCTAGGGTTGTAAAAATTAATATTTAAATATAACTATTACATTTAAACCCGGACTCCATTACAAACGGGTCTTCAAGCGCTCCTTGCTCCTTGATCTCCAATTCTTCAAAATTAATTCTAACTATTTCTATTACAAAACTATTTAAAATAAATAGAAACCTTGATCAGCAGCCAAGGGGAAGTACATAGGAGGAAGATAAAATTTACATAAAGAAAAATTAGAGAAGACGAGGTACGTAGACCCCATTTAATAAAACCCATACATTCATGCATCCAACTAAAATAAAATCCAATCACATTGGTCAATAGTCCATAATCAATCCCATTTAATATCATACACATCTACATATGCATCAATAAATAACATTCATCTCATGAATAATAAAGATTCAATATATATATTAATATCATTTAATGAGCAAATTTAGTTAGTATAAAATCTAATTTTGAATCAAAATAAACTCCTTTATTTTAATCCAAATTTAAATCAAAATAAACCTCTTTTATTTTAATTTATCCTATTTTGAATAAAATAAACTATTTTATTTTAATCCAAATCTTTAATCAAAATAAACTCATTTATTTTAATTAATTATGGAATCCAATTCAATAAAAAAAAAACTCCTTTATTAGAGGAAACATGAGATTATCTTTACTATTCACAAATAAACTATTTTATTTTGAATAATATGATATTTTATTTCATATCTAAATAAACTCCTTTATTTAAGGAAACATGGATTCTCTTTCCTATTCACAAATAAACTCTTTTATTTTGAATAATATGAAATATAATTTCATATATAAATAAACTCCTTTATTTAAGGAAACATGGAATCACATTTCAACTCCAAATAGTTATCATGGAATCTAATTCTAACTCTAATTAGTTAGCATGAAATTCAATTTTAAATTAAAATAAACCTTTTATTTTAATATTAAAATAAACTTTTATTTTAATTATTAAATCATTAAAATATATATTACATATACATAATATATACATTACGGTAATATATATTATATATTTATATAATACATATAAGTAATCATATATATAAAAATGAAATCACGTGATCCCGAGTACCAAAGATTTGATTACTATGATAACCAATATATATATATATATATATATATATATATATATATATATATATATATATATCATATGATATCTGGGCCGGCCATGTACATCACCTGAAGGAATCAGGATTAACGTTTTTTAAAACTAACAGATGATCATATATATATACTAACGTTATAATATAAATTATAATAATCTGAATCACGTGAATCACACAAAATAAAAACAGATTTCGCGAATTTTTTATTTTTAAATAAATTTTATATAATAAATTATGCCCAAAAAATTTGTTCTAAACACATATCAATATACATATTAAATTAAAATAATTAATAATTCGCATAAAGGTTTGGCTCTGATGCCACTGTTAAGTTTGTAATATTCATGAGAGCAGTCAAATTGCACAAAGTAAGCGAAAGCATTGAAAATCAGAGTTTTAAAAATTTTAAAAACCATATACTCGGATCATCCTTTATGCACAATTATTAATTAAACGAAAAGATAAAGAACAAAAATCATACCCTTGAAGATTCGAGCTTCCTCAGGTACAAGTTCACCTCCAATCATTTTCACGTTCAACATGAATCCACAAGGTTTGGTTCCTTCCTTTGATCAACATTAGCCACCCAAGTGTTTGACCTCCAGAGGTAATCCACCAAGGAAGAAAGATTCAAGAAGATGGGTATTTGGCAAAACCCTAGTTTTTCTATCTCTCATAGAAAGAGGTGTACTCTCCCAACTATTGAAATTACGTATGTTGTGAAAAAATCAACAATAAATTTCACCCATAATAAGACTCCTCTTATTTATAGATGTAGACAATCCTCCTTAACAATTAAGGAATTAAATTTTATTTTAATTAATTAAACTCCTATAATTAATTAGGCTCCTAATCTTATTAGGAATAATTGATTAAACACTTTTAATTAATTAGTCTCTTAATACTATTAGGAATATATGAGAGTATTTTTATTAATTAATTCTCAAACTCCTTTAGGAATTAAATAATAATAATAGTAATAATAATAATAAGACTCCTCGTATTAATTTATATTTAATATTTCCAAAATATTAAATAATAAATATTAAGCTATTTAATTTATTCTATCACCATAGATTAAATTAAATATACTTAACTTATTCTTACGATTATGCCATTAACTTATTAAATAATTATTCTTCCTTTTATGGTGTGACCCTTTAGGTTCTCCATATTAAACTCCTTTCTAATTTCATTCTGCCTTGGCCAAGGACTACTGGATTGTCATTTATCGAATCACATAGGACATTTCTCTTCTTTTACTAGAAGCAATAGATTCTTTATTGATCATACATTATCTCAATGTACGACATATTATACCAAAACATACCCTTTGATATACCCTAAGGGTCTTAAGTAATAAGTCAACGTATAACTCATCATACACAAGATACTATGATGATCTCAAGTCCAAGGATCACTTGTACTACTATCACTACAGGAATTCCTATTGACAGGCAAGTAAAACTCCATTAGGTATTCCTTAGCGATCCACGTTCAGTGAACTTATTCTCTAATAAGCACCTACATACTTGCTTTAGTGCCTCCACACAAATGATCATGAGATCAATCATCCTCATCCAATGAGCAAGCAATGTATGTACCAATCTATCCGGATTCACTAATCCCCAATTTAGTAATCCAACGATTGGGAACTATTTTAGTTTTAAGCTTTTTAAGAATTTAGATCTCATTAGAATGATCATCATCATTATTCTAAAAGCATTATTTAAAATTATGGGTTTATCACATATTATAAAGCAGCATCATATAGATAATTAAAAGCCTTTAATTAATTAATACTTTTTATTAATAAATGAATAAGATTGTTACAAAGTATATGTTTTATCATCAAACATGATTGGCTTGTGTGCATACTACTTTCCTATATATATATATATATATATATATATATATATATATATATATATATATATATATATATATACTAACTAAATCGTGATTCGCGGTCTGCGTAATGAGGTTACACAAAATTGATTACATTTTTTTAAATAAATTTTATACACTAAATTATGCCTAATAAATTATTCTAAACACATACCCATACATATATGTAATCAAAACAAATAATAATTCGCATAAAGTTTGGCTCTGATACGACTGTAAAGTTTTTTGAAGATCAAAGATGCAACCAAATTGCAAAATTAACGGAAGAAAAGTAATATTAGATTTTTAAATTTTTCACAAACTAATTATCCGGATAATCCTTTATGTATATGATAAGTGGATTTTATATCCACGAATCAATTTCTAATTCAAGCTTATTCGTTGTTAGATCCTTGTTTTTATGTTCATTTTTATTTGTTTCTTGTTATTTTATATGTAGGGTGGTTGGTGTGGCAAGTGATAAGGAAAGAAGGCATTTGGAGCATCATTTTAGCAAGTATGAAGATTAAGTAATATCGAATCGTAAGAAGTCTTAGTTTGAGCGATGTATATATATATGCATATCCTATTCACGTAAGGAGCCATTTATATGTATACACCCCCGCCGAGATGGGGGGTGCCGAATCCTGACACTCCTGGCTTGTTGCAAACTCTGTTGGAATTAGGATTTTGAGCACTTGGATAGCGTTTGGACTCTAATTGACATGGGACTTCGACCAAAACTTGTGTGTTGGATTTATATTGAGTAACAAACAATGAAATCAAGAAGATCTAGAGAGCAATTATCAGAGATTAATTACAGATTTTCTTATTGAGCATTGGAGTGAAGATCTTGAAGGAACGTTCGTATCGATTGCGGATTAAGGCTAACGTGAAGGGTGTTCTACATTATTCTTCTTCTTAGTTTTATATTAGTAATTGAAAGGATGTTATCTTTAATTTATTTAGTTATTATTTCATTGATGATGAACTAATTTACTTTTTATGCTTATGATGGATCTTTAAGTGAAACGATGATTATGTAGCTTTGATTTCCAGTTTAATAAGTTATTATCTAGTTTATCTATATTAATTTGAGCTTCAATTTATGAATTGCCTGATCAATAGCTCTTTGTGGACTTGTATGAATTCGAGAGAGAATGTACGAGTCTAGATTTAGTTAATATAGAATGTGTTCTTGAATTTTGTGAATAAACAGAATCTTGATGAATGTTAAGGTAGAGATATGCTTGACATCGCATGTAATTGGATAAAGGCTTAAACTTAAACCTTCTTCAATTATAATTCGCATAGAGATATAGTGAGTTAGTTGATTAAGGTATTTAACTTGTTTCTATCTAATTTGTTGATTTAAGTTAATACGTTATTAGTACATCAAGAGGTAGCTAGTGCTATATTCGTGTTCTTGATTAATAAACTGGGATAATGAATTGAACTGGAATAGAGGTGTAAAAATTAGAGTGGAGCTTAGGGTGAAATCGTAAGCCTAATTCTCCAATAATTGTTTCAATTTTAGTTTTTAAGATTTGTGATTTGTTTGTGATCATATATTTATTAATAATTTAGTTTTTATAATTTTAATCATTATTTTCGATAGTTTAATCGAATTAGGATTAATACGAAATTGATAATTGTGAGGTTAGCATTTTTACTAAATTTTCTCTCTGGGAACGATACTCTACTTACTATTATATTACTTGTTGACCACGTATACTTGCGTGTTGTGCATAATTAGATTTGACCCAACAAGTTTTTGGCACCGTTGCCGGGGAAAATTTTTGTATAGATTTTAATATTTTACGATATCAGTTTAATTAGTCCAGTTTTACTTAAACAATTTTATTTTTGTTTTGTTCGTCCTATTTTAGGTTTTTGAAGTGGTTTTTGCAAACGCGGTCCAAAAATCCAGACTTGCTTCCTTTTGAGGACGACATTGAGAAACGGTTCCAAAGGCTAAGTAAGTGGATCAAGGAAACAAGAGAAGAATACAAAAACTCTGAAAAAGAAGAAGTAATGGCTGCCGAAGATCAGAAAGTGTTGAGAGATTTTCCTACACCCAAGGTGACTGAGCTGTAGTCAAGTATCACCAGGCCTGCTATGTAAGACCCCAAATTATTAATAAATGAAATTTGTTTTCCTCTATTTATTATTTTGAAATAGTAATGGTTGATTTGATTAATGTGGATAGTTATGGGTAAAATACGCAAATATTTCGAATAAGCAAGTGGTTATAAAATATTCATTATTGTCGGGGAATATTCGTTTGGTCGTGGAATATTCAGATCTTGTCGTGAATATTTATGCGACGGCCATGATCTTTTTATGGGCCCCATAACGGAAAGCGATTGGATGAAGAAAGCGACAAATATAAGTTGTTTATAAATAACGGCGTAGTTATTCTGAATTAATACTATTGAAAATACACGCTGGTTAAAAACACACTAATACACGTTGTTGAACAAGAGAGCACCAGTATTGCACCAATTATTGATTCTTACATAATTGTATGTAATTACTTGCTTCGGTATTTTATTTTATTGATTTAATAATTGTTGCGTTGATATTTTATATTACTGTTGTTTCAATAAATTGTCATTACACAGTATTTTCCATTATCGGAGCAATAATTCATATTATCTGAATAATATTATTAGAAAACATTATTGGCAATGTCTAGAAAGTTCTATCTAAGGAGAGGTTTGGTCACCTAATTGCGCGCCAGTAAGGAGAGATCCTTATTGGAAAGCCCCTCTTTCTGAGAACTATCTAGTTGCCAATCTTGTGATTCTGTAATATTATTTGTGAATAATTAATTATTGATTTATATGATGAGGAAAATATTGATTTTATATGGATATAGATGGAGAAAATTTTAATGTGACAATTGTTGAAAATTAATATTTTATCTTTTTCGATAAAATAATTCATTTAAATATATTATTTTAATAATATATTAACGGTGATATTTTTATAATGAATGTGGGATATATGAGTATCTGAGGAGGAAGAGTATTTTTGTTGCAATAAATGTTTAAAACATGTTAAACATGTCAAATGGACCCCATTTATTGATTTGAAATTTGATTATAGCACATTGTAAAATCGTCTGTTTGTGGATTTGGTCAATTTACATTTGGAATTTGGAAAAACTTTCTTCTGCAAAGTTGTAGAGAATTGGATTTCCTATAAAAAGTTGTGAGATTCGAATTTTTCGATAAAATGACTATTTATTATGAATTATTGAAGTTCAAAATTAAAAATAATTGATTTTTGGAAGTTTTATTTATTTTTATTAATAAAATGTTTTTTATATGTTGTGGGCATATTTAACATGTGCATGATGGCTGAATTCAGATTCAAGATGTGGGCGTATGAATTTTTTTTATAATATTATTATATTCAATTTTCGCTTTGGTGTTCTAAGCAATTTCCTATAAATAGGTGCTTAGGTTAGAATTGAAAATCACACCGAAGCTCAAGTTTTCTCTCTATATTATCGGCGTATTCTTGTGAGTATTTTGAGTATACTTTGAGTATTGCTATACTGTCAAGTTCAAGTCATAGCCTATATCCTGGTGTTTCAACTAAAATCTTGCCTTTTCGAGGTAAGGGATATTATTTTCTTCTCAAATGATATTATTTCTTCAATATCATTATGCTGAAATATTGGTTGGAACTTTTTATCAAATTTGGAACTTTTTCATGTCGGGGTTTCTATTCATGAGTTACTATTCACGAGTTACTATTCATGAGTTACTATTTACGAGTTACTATTCATTCACGAGTACTATTCACGAAGCGTGAAGATGTTTTTTTGTGAAATTTCTATCTTTTGGTGTCGAAGTTACTATTCACATATACGGTATTATTCACGTATACGACACTATTCACGAATAAGGCACTATTCATCGAAAAATAAAAAAATTTCTTTTCGTCCAAAATATCTATTCTGGATACTAGCTTTGATTGTATCCATGTTTTGATCATTCTTGAATTTTACACCACTGTGATTATTTTTGAGGTATTTTTGGACATGGATAAAACAAAGTACTAATCCTTAATCCTTAATCCTTGTCATTTTGTTTCACCGGATTCGCTTTCTTTAAAAATATTTTCATCATCCTCGGTCTTAAATGATGATATTATTGAATACCTTTGGCTGTGTAGTGCAAAGATGAATGATTTCAAGAATATCTTTGGCCCGTGTGCAAAGATGAACAGTGTTTAGATAAACATGACCAATCGATGAATATCTTTGGCACAGAGTGCAAAGATGAATATTTGATTCCGGATGTATGTTGATTGATGTTACGAGGATAAAAGATAGATGATGAACTTTTAAATTCATACATAGAAGATAGTAGTTTGCATTCTCTACTTAACTCTTCTAATGAATTATTATTTCATTGCAAATATTGATTTAAAATTTGTTGTCTATTGTATTCTATTAGATTTTTCCTGTTGGAGACTAACGATAATTTGTTGTATATTATCTTAGTCATAATATTCTTTACTGGGCTAGTTGAGCTCACCCTTTTCCTTGTTGTTCCATTTTTCTTCTCAGGAGGCGAGAATGTAGCGAGTACTAGTCGGGGTATGGAATGAAGGTTCTAGAGAGAGTTGTTTAGTAGTCCTCACTATTTTTGTAAAATAATGTATCAATAATTATGATGGGGATTTATTTGCTTGTGGATATTGTCTAGATGGAAATATCTGTATTTTAAACTCACAGTTTATATGTTGTAATAATAAAGTTGTAGTTATTTCTGTACCATGTATTTGGCGACTCAGAATGGGTTGGATGGAATGGACCTATTTTGGGGGCGTCACATGCTATAGCTGCGAACACCTTTGAAATCAAGCCTGAGAAAATTCAAATGATTCAAAATTCGGTTCAGTTTGGGGGTTTAGCAAATGATGATCTGAACAAACACTTAGTTAGCTTTCTGGAGATTTGTGACACCTTCAGGTACAATGGGGTGTCGAATGACGCGGTAAGACTTCGCTTGTTCCCATTCACTTTATGGGACAAGGGGAAGAGTTGGTTACATTCTCTACTGCCGGGATCAATAACTAATTGGGAAAATCTCGCTCAGAAATTTCTTGCAAAATTCTTCCCACTAGCGAAAACTGTAAAAATGAGTAATGAGATAACGATGTTTAAACAGTAACACGGGGAGTCACTATATGAGGCATGGGAAAGATACAAGGAATTGCTTAGAAAGTGCCCGCATCATGGATTGCCTAAGTGGCTGCAGATGAACACATTCTACAATTGGTTGAACGGAAATCTCTAAACCAGTATTGATGCAGCTTCAGGTGGAGCTTTTATGGCTAAGAGTTATGAAGAGGCCTACGAATTGATAGAGACTATGGCAGCTAACAACTACCAGTGGCCCACAACAAGAATGACACAGGCAAAGGCAGCTGGAGTGTTAGAAGTAGATGTTGTGACGGTAATACAAGCGTAAATTTCAGCACTCTCAAAGAAGTTAGATGTTATGTCAGGGGAACATGCACAACATGTTGTAATTATTTGTGAATTGTGCGCGAGAGAGCATCCTACAGATCAATGCATAATTAATCCATCGTCGGTGCAATTTGTGGGTAGCTACAATAGAATTCCACAGAATACATACCAGAATGCTTACAATCAAGGGAATAGGAATCATCCTAACTTTTTGTGGAGTAACAATCAGCATCAACAAGCTCCAAGACCATCATATCCCCCAGGATTCCAGAATCATCAACAACCAGCTCAACATCAAGAAATCAGATTTAGAGGAGTTGTTGACAAAGTACATAACAAGCAATGAGGTGGCTATGAAATATCAAGCAATGGCAATGAAATCGCAAGAGATAGACATCAAGAATCTAGAGAATCTGATGGGACAAATTGCCTTAGCATTGAATAATAGACCACAAGGGACTCTACCAAGTAACACCGAAAGAAAGCTGAAGGGAAATCATGAGTAGTGTCAGGCAATCATTTTGAGAAGTGGAAAACATTTGGATAGGAAAGGTGCAAAAAATTCAGCTATATCGGATGACAAAATTGATGACAACGAAGTGGTTGATGAAAAACAGGGTAAGGATAAGTAAATTGAGAAAACAAAGTTAGATGACAAGCCAGTTGTGTATCCTCCATCGCCGTTTCAGTAGAGAGTCCAAAAACAGAAATTAGATAAGCAGTTCACGAAATTTTTGGAAGTTTTCAAGAAACTTCAGATTAATTCGCAGAAGCCCTAGAGCAAATGACAAATTATGCAAAATTTATGAAAGAGATTTTGTCCAGGAAAAAGAAGTTGGAAGATTTTGAGACAGTGGCATTAACAGAAGAGTGTAGTGCGGTGTTACAGCAAAAATTGCCACCAAAGTTGAAAGTTTTGGGGAGTTTCACCATTTCGTGCACGATTGGGAACATGGCATTCAATAAATGTTTATGTGATTTGGGGGCAAGTGTGAACCTTATGCCGTTATTAGTTTATACAGAATTGGGTTTTCCAGCCCCAAAGCCTATGAATATCTCATTATAGTTGGTAGATACGTCAGTCACATACCCGAGAGGCATTGTTGAGGACATATTGGTCAAGGTTGACAAGTTTATACTCCCCACGGATTTCATAATTCTTGATTTTGAGGAAGATAAGAACATCCCAATTATCCTAGGGAGACCTTTTTTGGCTACGGTAGGACTCTCATCGACGTTCAAAAAGGTGAACTAACTATGAGGGTCCAAGATCAAGAAATAAAATTTAATGTGTTTAAGGCTATGAAATTCCCTACGGATGAAGAAGAATGTTTCAGAATGGATATTATTGACCCGATAATCAGCAAAGACATGGGTAAAAGTTTGGGGAACGATCCATTAGAAACGATACTATTGGGAGATGATGAGTTAGATGATCTGGAATTTGTGGACTACTTGCAGATGCTAGACTCCTTATCACGAGTTAGCAGATTTAAAACACCATTTGAACCATTGCACTCAGAGGAAAGATCCACAACCAGAATGAAACCATCATTTGAGGAGCCACCTTCTCTTGAGCTAAAGCCACTACCTAAACACCTCAGGTATGCGTATTTAGGAAATTCAAATTCTTTACCTATTATTATTTCTGTTGCACTTAACGAATTGTAGGAAGAAAAGTTGTTGAAAGTGCTTAGGGAACATAAATCAGCTATAGGATGACAATCATGGATATCAAGGGAATCAACCCATCCTTTTGCATGCACAAAATTCTGATGGAAAATAATGCAAAACCGACAGTGGAGCAACAGAGACGACTCAATCCAATCATGAAAGAAGTAGTGAAAAAGGAAATACTGAAATAGTTGGATGCGGATATCATTACCAAATTTCAGATAGTAAATGGGTTAGTCCGGTGCAATGTATGCCGAAAAAGGGAGGAATGACCGTGGTTCAGAATGATGACAATGAGCTAATTTTGACAAGGACAGTGACTGGTTGGAGGGTTTGCATGGACTACAGGAAGTTGAATAAGGCAACCCGAAAAGATCACTTTTCTTTTCCCTTTATCGATCAGATGTTGGACAGATTAGTGGGACATGAGTACTACTGCTTATTGGATGGATATTCGGGTTATAATCAGATTGTCATCGCTCTTGAAGATCAAGAGAAGACTACGTTTACATGCCCATACAGAATATTCGCATTCAGGAGAATGTCGTTCGGTTTGTGTAATGCACCCGCTACCTTCCAACGGTGTATGATGGTCATCTTCTCGGACATGGTGGAGAAAAATGTAGAAGTCTTCATGGACGACTTCTCTGTTTATGGGGATGATTGTGATACGTGCTTGAAGAATTTGGTAATGGTCCTACAAAGATGCGTAAACACGAATTTGGTCTTGAATTGGGGAAAATGCCACTTCATGGTTGAGGAAGGCATAATTTTGGGACACAAGGTTTCGGCTCACGAAGTAGAGGTTGATAAGGCAAAGCTGGAAATGATTGAAAAACTTCCTCCACCACGTTCAGTTAAGGGAATTCTGAGTTTCTTGGGACATGCCAAGTTTTACAGAAGATTCATAAAAGACTTCTCTAAAATTGTAAAACCTTTATGAAGACTTTTAGAAAAGGATCCGGTTTTCAAGTTTGATGAGGAGTGTAAATTGGTATTCGAACTATTGAAGAGGAAATTGACTTTAGCTCCCGTAATCGTTGCACCAGATTGGAATATGCCTTTTGAAAGTAGTATGCACACAAGCCAATCATGTTTGATGATAAAGCATATACTTTATAACAATCTTATTCATTTATTAATAAAAAGTATTAATTTATTAAAGGCTTTTAATTATCTACATAATGCAATTTTATAATATATGATAAACCCATAGTTTTAAGCAATGCTTTTAGAATAATGATGATGATCATTCTAATGAGATCTAAATTCTTAAAAAGCTTAAAACTAAAATAGTTCCCAATCGTTGGATTACTAAATTGGGGATTAGTGAATCCGGATAGATTGGTACATACATTGCTTGCTCATTGGATGAGGATGATTGATCTCATGATCATTTGTGTGGAGGCACTAAAGCAAGTATGTAGGTGCTTATTAGAGAATAAGTTCACTGAACGTGGATACCATGGCGATTGACTTTAGTGCAAGTGAAAGATTGAAAGTAGTATGTACACAAGCCAATCATGTTTGATGATAAAGCATATACTTTATAACAATCTTATTCATTTATTAATAAAAAGTATTAATTTATTAAAGGCTTTTAATTATCTACATAATGCTGTTTTATAATATGTGATAAACCCATAGTTTTAAGCAATGCTTTTAGAATAATGATGATGATCATTCTAATGAGATCTAAATTCTTAAAAAGCTTAAAACTAAAATAGTTCCCAATCATTGGATTACTAAATTGGAGATTAGTGAATCCGGATAGATTGGTACATACGTTGCTTGCTCATTAGATGAGGATGAATGATTTCATGATCATTTATGTGGAGACACTAAAGCAAGTATGTAGGTGCTTATTAGAGAATAAGTTCACTGAAGCTAAGGAATACCTAATAGAGTTTTACTTGCTTGTCAATAGGAATTCATGTAGTGATAGTAGTACAAGTGATCCTTGGACTTGAGATCATCATAGTATCTTGTGTATGATGAGTTATACTTTAACTTATTCCTTAAGACCCTTAGGGTATATCAAAGGGTATGCTTTGGTATAATAAGTTGTACATGGAGATAATGTATGATCAATAAAGAATCTACCACTTCTAGTAAAAGAAGAGAAATGTCCTGTGTGATTCGATAAATGACAACTCAGTAGTCCTTGGTCAAGGCAGAATGAAATTAGAAAGGAGTTTCTAATTTGCATTATTTGGTGTTGTGCATTTAAGAGTTGAAATACATATAATTAAATAAAATAAAACTTGACAGTAATTTCATGTCTTATATTTAATTGGGACATTGTATGGTGGAAGGATTGAATTGTACGGTAACTATTTACTGAAAGGTTCTTTTATGATTAATGTTGAAATCTATATTATCTAGAAAGTCATTGATCGCTAGGGAGGCTTATCCCTATTATAGAATAAATATTATTTATTTAAATAAATTAATAGTTCAATTTATTTATTTAAATAAGATTAGAATTGTTCTAATTGATTTATTCACAACCGATTTAATATGGAGAACCTAAAGAGTCACACCATAAAAGGAAGAATAATTATTTAAGAAGTTAATGACATAATTGTAATAATAAGTTAAGTATATTTAATTTAATCTATGGTGATAGAATAAATTAAATAGCTTAATATTTATTATTTAATATTTTAAAAATATTGAATATAAATTAATAGGAGGAGTCTTATTATTATTAATACTATTATTATTATTTAATTCCTAAAGGAGTTTGAGAATTAATTAATAAAAGTACTCTCATTTATTTCTAATAAGATTAGGAAGCTAATTAATTAAAAGTTTAATTAATTATTCTTAATAAAATTAGGAGCCTAATTAATTAAAGGAATTTAATTAATTAAAATAAAGCCCAATTCTTTAATTGTTAAGGAGGGTTGCCTACATTTATAAATAAGAGGAGTCTTATTATGGGTGAGGTTGACACTTTCACAACATGTGAATACATAATTTCAATAGTTGGGAGAGTACGCCTTTTTTCTATAAGAGATAGAAAACTAGGGTTTTGCCAAATACCTATCTTTTTGAATTCTTCTTCTTCCTTGGTGGATCACCTCTAGAGGCCAAACAAGTGGGTGGCTAACGTTGATCAAAGGAAGGAACCAAACCCGGTGGATTCAAGTTGAACGCGAAAAAGATTGGAGGTGAACTTGTACTTGAGGAAGCTCGAATCTTCAAGGGTATGATTCTTGTTCTTTCTTTATCGTTTAATTAATAATTGTGCATAAAGGGTGATCCGGGTTTATGGTTTGTAAAATTTTAAAACTCTGATTTTCCACGTTTCCGCTTATTTTGTGCAATTTGATTGCGTTCATAAATATTACAAACCTAACAGTGGTATCAAAGCCAAACCTTTATGTGAATTATTAATTATTTTAATTTGATATGTAAATTGATATGTGTTTAGAATAATTTAATTGGGCATAATTTTGTCGTATAATTTTTTTTTTTATAAAAAAACCGTATTGATCAGTTTCGCGAAATCCGTGACTGTATTATTTCGAAAACGTTAATCATGTTGCAGTTGTAGAAATTACCGAATATTGATCATGTTAAGGGAAATTACAAAGACTATTTTTTTTTTCCGAATAGAAGGATTCTCAGATTGCTTGTTGCTCCAATGATTGGCGTGAATCACTTTGATAATTGATTATACAGGATGATGATTTCCTATATTAACTAACATATATTATTAGTGGATGGGACCCACTTTAAAATCTTGTTGTAGCAAGTTTATATTTGTATGTCTACGGTTAATATCTATACCGTGCCTCCTTTAATATATTAAATTCTTATTATTTTATAATTAAAATAAAGAGTTATTTTAATTTTAAAATTGAATTTCATGCTAACTAATTAGAGTTGGAATTGGATTCCATAATAACTAATTGGAGTTGAAATTGGATTCTATGTTTCCTTAAATAAAGGAGTTTATTTAGATATGAAATAAGATTTCATGTTATTCAAAATAAAAGATATTTGTGAATAGAAAGAGAATCCATGTTTCCTTAAATAAAAGAGTTTATTTAGATATGGAATAAAATTTCATATTATTCAAAATAAAGAGTTTATTTGTGAATAGGAAAGAGAATCTGTATTTCCTTTAATTAATGAGTTTTTTTACATGGAATTGGATTCCATAATTGATTAAAATAAATGAGTTTATTTTGATTAAAGATTTTGATTAAAATAAAATAGTTTATTTTATTCAAAACTGGATAAATTAAAATAAAATAGTTTTATTTTGATTTAAATTTGGATTAAAATAAAGGAGTTTATTTTAATTCAAAATTAGATTTTATACTAACTAAATTTGCCCATTAAATGATATCAATATATATATATTGAATGTTATTTATTGATGCATATGGTGATGAGTATGATAATAAATGAGATTGATTATGGACTATTGACCAATGTGATTGGATTTTATTTTAGTTGGATGCATGAATGTATGTGTGTTTATTAAATGGGGTCTGCGTACCTTGTCTTCTCTAATTTTTCTTAATGTAAATTCTATCTCCCTCCTATGTACTTCCCCTTGACTACTGATCAAGGTTTCTATTTATTTTAAATAGTTTTGTAATAGAAATAATTAGAATTAATTTTGAAAAATTGGAGATCAAGGAACCGAGGAGCGCTTGAAGATGCGTTTGTAATGGAGCCCGTGTTTAAATGTAATAGTTATATTTAAATATTAATTCTTGCACCTCTGGGGTTTGACCTTTTGGTTCACTTGGTGGCTCTAGTGAGCCAAACTAGAATAAAAGTCCATAATCAATTCGGGTAGAATATAGTATTCTATATGTGCATGCTTATACTATATATATTATATCTTATGCAAACATGATTTGCATGTTAATTAATATGACGCGTATTTTATATATATATGTGCATGCGCGCTAAACAAGATGAGACAAATTAATAACAAACCCCTCAAATTTTTTTATATTAAGTTGTAACGTTCAAAGATATTTGGAATATCGAACGTTGCCTTAAAAGCATGATAGAAAACAATAGAGTATTGAATATTTAATATGAGTTTGTTGTGCACACACAAGGCAAGTATTAAATATTTAAGATTTTTTTTTATTACATATGATGTTTATAAGGAATTGAACATTACTGTTTTGTTGTGCACACACAAGGGCTGTAGTTTTCTCTTCACTTATATGGAAATGTTGGGTCTGACTTAACTCAAATTATTTTAGTTTGGATGTGCACACACTTGACCATTATGATTTAAGAGGCAAAATATAAGGAGTTACATAGTTGATGTAATTGACAAGAGTTGTCTACCTATTTATTTATATATAGTTTGTTGTGCACACATAAGGCTATATACATTTGAAATGGGATCCTTATTCTCACTAACAAATCTTTAATTAGATTTTGCCGAACTATATAAGTGAGAGTAATATAGTTTGAAGAAAATAGTGGGAGATACCAATTTAAAATAAGACCTAATTTATTTTGGTAATTAATAAAAGAATGTATGATAAAATGTTGTTAATTACAAATTCATTTATAGAATTTTACAATGTCTAAAATTACTATCACTGCATAGCATATTAGATGCTAAATTAATCGGACCGAATTAAACGGATTGGTGAAGGAATTTGAGAATAGTTCTCATGGCTAAAAAGCTATCTTATGCCCTTAATAGGCCTAACCCTTTAATGGTTGCAGACAATGCCTCTGAGGAAGAGATTGCTACTTTTAGAAAGTGGCAAGATGATGCACAGTTGGCTCAATGCATCATGCTCGTATCCACGAGTAACAAGCTTCAGCGTCAACCTGAAACTATGGATACTCCTACTATACTCCTGCGCGTCAAGTAGTTGATGGTGAGAAAAGTAGGACTAATAGATATCAGATATCTAAGGAGCTCTTCCGATCTAGAATGACCAATAACACTACAGTATAGACACAAGTCCTTAACATAATCAATTTGATTGATCAATTAGGACAACGGGTTTTGTCATGGATGGAGAGTTGAGCCAAGATTTGATCTTTCAGTCACTCCCGGACTCCTTTCATAATTGTTGTGAATTTTTCATATGAACAAGCTAGATATCAGCCTCGCTGATTTGCTTAACATATTGAAAAATGTTGAGAGTCACTTTCAAACCAAGAAAGACCATGTCTTACTGGTAGGGGCCAAAGGATCTTCTTCAAAGAAGAACGATTCTAAAAAGGTAATTAGAAAAGGCAAAAACAAAGAATAATAAGAACAAAACTGATACGGATAGCAAAGGAGTTTTCTTCCACTGCAATAAGCCAAGACACTGGAAAGAAACTGCAAGAAGCATTTTGCAGAGGCTAACTAGAAGAAGCTTAGTGAAGTTTCGATTACAAATATAAATTTGTTCACGATTTAAAATAAAATTTTCTTTAAGTCAAGGTTCTACTTGGGTATTGGATTCCGACTTTGGTTATCATAAATATAGATTTATGAAGGGACCATGCACAAGTAGAATGCTAAACAAATATAAGTAATCCTATGTGTGGGAAATGAAGCAAATGTTGCTACATTAGCCATAGAAACTTATAGTTTAGCATTGCCTACAGACAAATCTATTAAGTTAATAAGTTGTTATTGTATTCCAGTTCTCATTGGAAACATAATTTCCATTTTGTTGTTAGACAATGAAATCTTTGGTATTATATTTAAGAACAATTGTTGTTCTATTTATAATAATAATGTTTTGTATAGAACTGGAATATTACTTAATGGATTTTGTATACTTGACTTACATGAAAATAATTTTGCCAATTGAACAAACTAGTATAAGAAAAGGAGATGATCATTCAAAGAGTTGAATGTATGTATTTGCTGAAATACAAGTGTGAATTATTTGAAAGGTTCAAAGAATTCAAAAGTGAAACAAATTGGCAAAGTATTAAGATTCTTTGATTAGATCAAAGAATAAATACTTGTGCAATAAGTTTTTAGATCATCTTAAATGGTTTTCTCATAATGGACACCTTTTGATACGCAATAATTGATTGATGTATCTGAAAGGGAAAATCGCACCTTATTGGATATGGTACGGTCCATAATGATTTCACCGACATTCTAGTATCCCTCTGGGGTCATGCCCTAAAAATGACTGCATATCTACGAAAAGGTAACCTCAAAATCCAGCCCCAAGACTCCATAAAAGTTATGGACAGGGAGGATTCCTAATCTTAAGTATGTTAAGATAAGGGGTTGTCCAACTTATGTAAAAAGGTTTCAAAGGATAAGCTTGGGACAATATTTGACAAGTACAAATTTGTGGGACATCCTAAAGTAAGTTTAGGGTATATGTTCTATAATCCTACTTAGCCAAAGGTGTTTATTGCGAAACACACTGCCTTCTAAGATAAAGGTGTTTATCATTGAAGAGGCTAGTGGGCGGATAATAGAATCTTGAAGAGTTCAAGAACCACAAAACACTATAAGTCAAATAAGAGGAACACAGAGATAGAATTCTATTGTAGCACAACCGAATCATAAATCTGGAATAGTACCGAAGATACCTAGGAGGTATAGATTCATCATAGAAGATGATGATGAGGTACACAACATAGAAGATGATGATCCAGTTACATACGATGAGGTAAGAGTTCTAGTGTGTAAAAAAGGGTCAGTGGGAGCGTCGTGACATTCCTAATATTATATGTTGATATACTATGGATAAGGAATGACATACTAATGCTACAATCAGTAAAGATAAAGTTGCCTAAACATTCCTCCATGAATGATTTGGGAAGAGTATCTTAATTGGGGAAACAAATCTATCTAGATAGATTTAAAAAGATGCTCGACTTAACCCAATGAACGTATATTCATTTGATGTTAAAGTCGTTTAGCATGGCAAACTCTAAGAGATGTCTCATGTTGATGAGACATGGAGTCTATCTCTCTTAATAGTCCCCATTGACTCCAAAAAGAGAGATCACATGAGTAACAATCATGTATGCAATGAAATATACGAGACCTGATGGTGATCGGTCATATTCTAGAGAAGATCACTGTCAGACAGTGAAAAACATCTTAAAGTACTTAATCGGCACTAAGGATGTGATTTAAATTTATGGTGGGTCTAAATTAAAACTAGAGGGCTTAACAGACTCAAGTTTTTTTTTAGACAGACCAAGACGACAGAAAATCCACTTTAAGGTAAAGGGATACCTTGAACAATGGTGCAGTAAATTGGAAAGGTTTCAAACAATAAAGAGTTGCTGGTTTAGTGATAAAGACAAAGTATATAGCTATAAATGAAGCTGCAAGTAGATTGTTTGGATGAAAAGCTCATTACAGAACTAGGAATAGTTCCTAAGACTCATCTTGGATCTAAACATGTGTTATGGCACTTTCATTTGATTATAAGGATAATTGAAAGATGGGAAATCACTATAGAGATAGTGGACTCTCAAGAACAACATTACTTATCCATTAACTAAAGCTTATCCAACAGCAGGATAATCGTCACTTACAGAAGAAGGGTATGAGATACCATGGCGATTGGCTTTAGTGCAAGTGGGAGATTGAAAGTAGTATGTACACAAGCCAATCATGTTTGATGATAAAGCATATACTTTATAACAATCTTATTCATTTATTAATAAAAAGTATTAATTTATTAAAGGCTTTTAATTATTTACATAATGCTGTTTTATAATATGTGATAAACCCATAGTTTTAAGCAATGCTTTTAGAATAATGATGATGATCATTCTAATGAGATCTAAATTCTTAAAAAGCTTAAAACTAAAATAGTTCCCAATCGTTGGATTACTAAATTGGAGATTAGTGAATCCGGATAGATTGGTATATACGTTGCTTGTTCATTGGATGAGGACTATTGATCTCATGATCATTTGTGTGGAGACACTAAAGCAAGTATATAGGTACTTATTAGAGAATAAGTTCACTAAACGTGGCTTGCTAAGGAATACCTAATTGAGTTTTACTTGCCTGTCAATAGGAATTCCTGTAGTGATAGTAGTACAAGTGATCCTTGGACTTGAGATCATCATAGTATCTTGTGTATGATGAGTTATACTTTAACTTATTCCTTAAGACCCTTAGGGTATATCAAAGGGCATGCTTGGGTAAAATAAGTTGTACATGGAGATAATGTATGATCAATAAAGAATCTACCATTTCTTGTAAAAGAAGAGAAATGTCCTATGTGATTCGATAAATGACAACCCAATAGTCCTTGGCTAAGGCAGAATGAAATTAGAAAGGAGTTTCTAATTTGCATTATTTTGTGTTGTGCATTTAAGAGTTGAAATACATATAATTAAATAAAATAAGACTTGATAGTAATTCTATGTCTTATATTTAATTGGGACATTGTATGGTGGAAGGATTGAATTGTATGGTAACTAATTACTCAAAGGTTCTTTTATGATTAATGTTGAAATCTATATTATCTGGAAAGTCATTGATCGCTAGGGAGGCTTATCCCTATTGTAGAATAAATATTATTTATTTAAATAAATTAATAATTTAATTTATTTATTTAAATAAGATTAGAATTGTTCTAATTGATTTATTCATAACCTAGGTTTAATATGGAGAACCTAAAGGGTCACACCATAAAAAGGAAGAATAATTATTTAAGAAGTTAATGGCATAATTGTAATAATAAGTTAAGTATATTTAATTTAATCTATGGTGATAGAATAAATTAAATAGCTTAATATTATTATTTAATATTTTAGAAATATTAAATATAAATTAATAAGAGGAGTCTTATTATTATTATTATTATTATTATTATTATTATTTAATTCCTAAAGGGGTTTGGGAATTAATTAATAAAAGTACTCTCATTTATTCCTAATAAGATTAAGAAGCTAATTAATTAAAAGTTTAATTAATTATTCCTAATAAGATTAGGAGCCTAATTAATTAAAGAAATTTAATTAATTAAAATAAAGCCCAATTCCTTAATTGTTAAGGAGGGTTGCCTACATTTATAAATAAGAGGAGTCTTATTATGGGTGAGGTTGACACTTTCACAACATGTGAATACGTAATTTCAATAGTTGAGAGAGTACGCCTTTTTTCTATGAGAAATAGAAAACTAGGGTTTTGCCAAATACCCATCTTCTTGAATTCTTCTTCTTCCTTGGTGGATCACCTTAAGAGGCCAAACACTTGGGTGGCTAACGTTGATTAAAGGAAGGAACCAAACTCGGTGGATTCAAGTTGAACGCGAAAAAGGACTGAAGGTGAACTTGTACCTGAGGAAGCTCGAATCATCAAGGGTATGATTCTTGTTCTTTCTTTTTCGTTTAATTAATAGTTGTGCATAAAGGGTGATCCGGGTTTATGGTTTGTAAAATTTTAAAACTCTGATTTTCTATGTTTTCGCTTATTTTGTGCATTTTGTTTGCGTTCATGAATATTACAAACCTAACAGTTTTCGAGTTAATGTGTGATGCGAGCGACTATGCAGTTGGGGTTATTTTGGGTCAACGCCGAGAGAAAGTATTTCATACCATTTATTATGCAAGTAAGACACTTACGGATACCCAATTGAATTACACAACTACGGAAAAAGAATTACTTGCAGTAGTGTATACGTTCGATAAATTCTGAGTATACTTGCTTGGCACAAAGGTGGTAGTTTATATAGATCACTCGGCTATTCGGTACTTAATTTCGAAAAAAAGATGCTAAGCCACGCCTTATCAGATGGATCCTCCTTCTATAAGAATTTGATTTAGAAATAAAGGATAGAAAGGGGACGGAGAATTAAGTTGTCGATCATTTGTCTAGGTTGGAAAATCGGGGTATAAAGGAAGAAGACAAGTGTGTAATCAATGAGTCATTCCCGGATGAGCAATTGTATGGGATAAATACAGAATTTCTATGGTACGCGGACTTTGCGAATTATCTAGTGAGCAACATTCTTCCTCCTGATCTTACAATACAACAGAAAAAGAAATTTCTTCATGACGTCAAGTGGTATATGTGGGATGAGCCTTACCTATTCAAATAGTGCGCCGACAAGATGATTACAAGGTGTGTGCCCCACAGTGAAGTAAAGAACATACTGCATGAATGCCACTCATCTGCGTATGGGGGACATTATGGTAGTGAAAGAACAACGGAAAAGGTGCTTCAAGCCGGGTTTTATTGGCCCACATTGTTCAAGGACGCCCACCAGTTTGTTAAAAGTTGAGATAGATGTCAAAGGGTGGGCAACATATCGAAAAGGAATGAGATGCCACTACAAACAATTTTTGAAGTTGAATTTTTTGATGTTTGGGGCATTGATTTTATGGGCCCATTTCCATCATCATTCGGTAATCAGTATATATTGCGTGCAGTTGACTATGTCTCAAAATGGGTTGAAGTCGCAACACTCCCAACTAACGATACCAACTAATGTGTTGTTTCCTCCCAACACACATCGGACATGACCAAAGAAAAGGCACTACTTCTATATGCAATTGTGCAAGATTTCATCATCGATGTCGGGGCCATAATCAATTTTTCCATTCGCCGATGCTTACGAGGAAATTTTTTGGGCGGCTTGCCACACCCATCACTCATATGTGGGTTGTGTCGCCAAGCGGGTGTTAGATGGTCCGATGATGAACCCACTCAGATTCCACTTCAGCTACTAGATTATAGAATGATAGCGCGATATTCAGTGTGGGCTGGGGGTGAATCCCATCCTAGAGTTTTAGGCTTTATTTTTCCATCGGCTTCAGAAGAGGAAGTTGACGTTGCAGACACCTCGGAGGATGAGGATGAGACTATGGGAGAGCAAGGAAGAGAGGCGGAACCGCAATTCGTTGCCATATCTAGCCCTCAATTCCTTATATTTCAACGTCAAATGGATGAGCACAACAAGGCAGCACGATGGGAGATGCAGCGACTCACAGCAAGGCAAGACCACATGTTTGAAGCTATGAATACATCTTTCACTTCATTGAATGCGACACTCCAAAGCTTCAATCCAACTGCCCAATTCCCATACCAGCAACCTAAGCCAATGCCATGGTTTCCACCAAGTGACTCGAATGAAGAAGAACAACAACCACCACCACAGACTTAGGCAATTGCAAGGAACTCCTCATATTTTAATTGTTATATCTACACAATGAGGGCATTGTAATTCTTAAGTTTAGGGGATGTATTCTCATGTTTGCATGCATAATGTCATTAGTTAGGTTTGCATTTGTTATTGCACTTTAGTTTTGCATGTTATTTGCATTCATGTTTGCCATATAGTTGCATAGTAGCTTAGGTGCATAAATAGTTTACTTATTTTTGTTATTTCTGCATTTTATTATGTTATGTTTGCCATATATTTATCTAAAAAAAATTTAGTTAAATATTGTGTTAGTGCATATGTCTAGCAGTGTTGTAGTTCATTTTATTTAGGCCAATGATGAGATTGAGATTAAGTCGACAAATACACCACTGATTATTAGAACCTTGATGTAGTTTCTGTTATGATTCGGATCTTGTGCTTGTTTGAAACTGGTATAAAAAGGGTAGCACACAATAATGTCTGTGTTGACTGATTAGTTTAAATTGGTACATAAATGGTTTCTAAAGGATAATGCTAGTATAAATCATAGAATGACAAGAATAGGCAGTGAAGACGGCGAATTAGACAAGAACCTATGTTTGGGGGAAAAAGGTAGGGTATATAAGCTTCGAAAAAAAAGAAAAAAAAAGAGAAAATAATATCTAGTTGAGTCTTGTGGTGGGTTGAGAAAAAAATACTCCCCATAAACACGAGCGTGAGATGGAGCGTAAAATGCACTCACCAACCATCTATTGAAAAAAAAAAGAAAAAAAAAGAAAAATGAAGAAAAGATGGGGAATAAGGGCAAAGAGCCCCCGTCAATGAAAAGAAATCACGAATACCATATTTGGACCCTTAATCTTGCTAAACGTTTGATTTTCGTTGGAACTCATCTGTTTTTGAATTTTTTGAGTTATTCTGTATGATTCCTAATTGGGAATTGATTATATGTTGAATTTGAATTTGAATTTGAACTAGAATTAGTCGGTATAGATGTTGTTCACACACACACTATATCAGTGATGACGGTCTAAGATTCGAGGATTGATAAGAAACGATTGAGTGGTTTCGATATGAGGTGTTGAAATGTTTGCTTGATCTTTTTGAGGCCGAAGGAATAAATTTGATTCTATGATACTATTGGATTTGTAGACATATAGTTAGATACATTACATCTCATTGCATTGCATAGCATGTAGTTTGTTTTGTGCTCGAGGACTAGCATGGTTTAAGTTTGAGGGATTTTGATAAGTGGATTTTGTATCCACGAATCAGTTTCTAATTCAAGCTTATTCGTTGTTAGATCCTTGCTTTTATGTTTACTTTTACTTAATTCTTGTTATTTTGTGTGTAGGGTGGTTGGTGTGGCAAGTGATAAGGAAAGGAGTCATTTGGAGCATCATTTTAGCAAGTATGAAGATTAAGTAACATCAGAATGCAGTGTGCTAGCCCGCCGGGGCCGGCATATATAAGCTTTATTCCCCCATAGGGGCGGGGGTCTCTCCAACTTATTTAGCAGTAGCCTAGCCTGCCAGGGCAGGCCATTTATAAGTATACACTCCCGCTAGAACAGGGGGTGCCGAATCCTGACACTCCTGGCTTGTTGCAAACTCTGCTGGAATGAGGATTTTGAGCACTTGGATAGCGTTTGGACTCTAATTGACATGGGACTTCGACCAAAACTCATGTGTTGGATTTATATTGAGCAACAAACAACGAAATCAAGAAGATAGAGAGCAATTATCAAAGATTAATTACAGATTTTCTTATTGAGCATTGGAGTGAAGATTTTGAAGGAACGTTCGTATCGATTGTGGATTAAGGCTAATGTGAAGGGTGTTCTGCATTATTCTTCTTCTTAGTTTTATATTTGTAATCGAAAGGATGTTATCTTGAATTTATTCAGTTATTATTTCATTGATGATGAACTAATTTACTTTTTAGGCTTATGGTGGATCTTTAAGTGAAACGATGATTATGTAGCTTTGATTTCCAGTTTAATAAGCTATTATCCAGTTTATCTATATTAATTTGAGCTTCAATTTATGAATTTCCTGATCAACAGTTCTTTGTGGACTTGTATGAATTCGAGAGAGGAAGTACGAGTCTAGATTTAGTTAATATAGCATGTGTTCTTGAATTTTGTGAATAAACATAATCTTGATGAATGTTAAGGTAGAGATATGCTTGACATCGCATGTAATCGGATAAAGAACTTAAACTTAAACCTTCTTCAATTATAATTCACATAGAGAAATAGTGAGTTAGTTGATTAAGGTATTTAATGTGTTTCTATCTAATTTTTGGATTTAAGTTAATGCGGTATTAGTACATCGAGAGGTGGCTAGTGCTACATTCTTGTTCTTGATTAATAAACTGGGATAGTGAATTGAACTGGAATAGAGGTGTAAAAATCAGAGTGGAGCTTAGGGTGAAATCGTAAGCCTAATTCCCCAATAATTATTTGAATTTTAGTTTTTAAGATTTGTGATAATATATTTATTAATAATTTAGTTTTTATAATTTTAATCATTGTTTTGGATAGTTTAATAAAATTAGTATTAATAGGAAATTGATAATTTTGAGTTTAACATTTTTACTAAATTTTCTCTGTGGGAACGATACTCTACTTACTATTATATTACTTGTTGACCACGTATACTTGCGTGTTGTGCGTAATTAGATTTGTCCCAACAGTATATTATTAATTAAAACGAAGAACAAGAAGTTATGGAATCATACCCTTATAGATAAAAGCTTCCATAGGTACGAGTTCAACTCCTACTTCTCCGCGATCTCCTTAAATCTCTAGGTAGATTCCTTCCTTTGATCAATGTTAGCCACCCAAGTGTATGACCTTTACAGGTGATCCACCAAGGAAGAAGAATTTTCAAGAAGAAGGGTGTATTGGCTCAAACCCTAGTTTTTTCTATCTCTATAGAAAAAGGGGGCGTACTCTCCAACTATTGGAATCACATATATCTGATATCTGATATAAGACTCCCCATATAAAGATATCAGATAACCCTATTTAATATAATAAGGTATTATTTATTTAATTAAACTTATTTAATTAAATATGCTCCCCAATCTAATTAGGGATAATTAAGTAAACTCTTTTAATTAATTTACCTCCTAATCTTATTAGGAATAAATGAGAGTACCTATATTAAATTAATTCCTAAACTCTTTTAGAAATTAAAATTAATAATAATTGTAATAATATTAATAAGACACCTCTTATTAATTTATATTTAATATTTCCAAAATATTAAATAATAAATATTAAGGTATTTAATTTACTCTATCACCATAGATTAAATTAAATATACTTAACATATTTTTTACGATTATTCCATTAACTTCTTAAATAATTATTCTTCCTTTTATGGTGTGACCCTTTAGGTTCTCCATATTAAACCAATTGTGAATAAATCAATTAGAAAATTCTATTCTTATTTATAAATAAATTAAACTATTAATTTATTTAAATAAATAATATTTATTCTACAATAGAGATAAACCTCCCTAGCGATCCACGACTTTTTAGATAATATAGATTTCAACATTAATCATAAAAGAACCTTTGAGTAAATAGTTACTTTCAATATTTCTACCATACAATGTCTCAATTAAATATAAGACATGGAATTACTGTCAAGTCTTATTTTATTTAATTATATGTATTTCGATTCCTAAATGCACAACTCTTAATGAATGCAAATTAGAAACTACTTTCTAATTTCATTCCACCTTGGCCAAGGATTCATGGGTTGTCATTTATCAAATCACATAGGACATTTCTCTTCTTTTACTAGAAGTGGTAGATTCTTTATTGATCATTCATTATTTCCATGTATAACTTATTACACCCAAGCATACCCTTTGATATACTCTAAGAGTTTTAAGGAATAAGTCAAAGTGTAATTCATTATATATAAAATACTATGATGATCTCAATTCTATGGATCATTTGTACTACTATCACTACAGGAATTCCTATTGACAGACAAGTAAAAATCCATTAGGTATTCCTTAACGAGTCACGTTTAGGGAACTTATTCTCCAATAAGCACCTACATAATTTCTTTGGTATCTCCACACAAATGATCACGAGATCAATCATTCTCATCTAATGAGCAAGCAACTTATGTATCAATCTATCCAGATTCACTAATCCCCTTTTTAGTAATCCATTGATTGACAACATTTTAGTTTTAAGCTATCTAAGAATTTAGATCTGTTGGAAGAGTGCATATTTTGATTTGATGTTTAAAATAAATGCTCATGATTATATGTGAAGTCCTTCAAGGAATATATGTACAAGAACTTAGTGATAGATCAAAATTGTTAGGTTGATCTAAGCTTTTAATGTTTATCATTCTGTAAATGAATGTATAGATAAAAAGATCAAAGATGTTAGGTTGATCTATGTCTTGAAATGTAATAGATAGGCTTCAACATGATCGTAGTCTATTGAGCTGATCAAGAGTTTGCAGAAGTCAAGGCATAATCGTAGAGCATCAATGATCGTAGTATGACTGCCTTGAAGGACCTCTCCAGAGATCATAGAGTGATCCAGACGTTTGCCGAAGCGAACTCAGAGATCGTAGTGTGCTATTGGAAACGTAGAGTCTTCAAGACAAGGAAGAGAAGATCGTAGTGTGCCAATCCTTAAGAGAAATTGTAGTGTTCTCGTTTGCTAGCATCAAGCACCAAGGTGGCAAGACACCACGATCTGAATCATAGAGTATCATTTGCCTGTGTCAGAAGCATCGAACCTTGCACATTTGTTTAAAGATAACTTCCAACAAATGTGGAAAAAGTTATAAACATTGAAGTCTTCGCCAGTCCCAATGACATAGAAAATATCCTTAGTATGCAATAAAGAAACGTATTGAAGAAGCTAAGGAAAAGACAATGGGTCAGAGGGAAACACTTTTTCAGGTGTTAGGTGAGAAAGAAGTCTGCTATGTCAGTGGGCCAAAATGCAATTCAGAAGATATGCATTAAAGTCTCCATCAAAGTTCAGAAACGTCAAACGCATTAAATGCTTCAACGGATGGATTCAACGAGCAGATTTCAAGGATCACATATATGCAAGACATTTGCAGATGATTCAACTAAGCAAGCATTGAACAAAAATTAAGAAGAACACTCAATGCTTAACTCTACGATCTGAGAAAAAGAAAGCTTGCTTAGCTACTCAGTTATTTCGAACAAGAGCTTAACGACAACTGAGTATCACCAATCAAGAATACAACAACTGCCAAACAAGTGAAGTAATTAGTTCCAAGTCAGAAGGACTTGAAGAGTTCTAAAGTGAACTGTGAAGAACCAACTCTGCTGCACTTAAAGAGTTCAAGAGTGAACTAAGAAGTTTCTAGACTGCTGATCTAGAAGGAATTTGTGAGATTCAGAAAGTGTAAAAGACATCCTTAGTGAATTTCCTACTCGAGGAGTAGAAGATTGGACTAGGAGCTTTAAGTGCTCTGAACCACTTAAAATTGTTGTGTCTATTGTATTCTTGTTATAACTGCTATAAGCTGCTATAATTATTATAACCTCTCATTAACTCACTATATCTAAAAAGGGAGATCAACTAATCTTAATTCCAGTGTGTTTAAATCATTATCAAAACTAACAAAGTAAAATGAAAAAATTTTAAATATCTATTCACACCCCCCTTACAGATAACTATTGTGCCTCAGGAAGTAATTGGTATCGGGCACACTTACTTAAAGTAGATCGATGGCACACTTACCAAGCGAATCAAAGACTGGAGGATGCAACAAGCCACCTATGTCCAACAAAGATAAATTCGCCAACTGGAAAGTTCAGATGCAAGCATATATGGATTCAATAGATGAAGATCTATTTAAAATTGTTCAAAATGGGCCCTACATTCCTACAAAACTTGCACCAACTATAAACGACCTAAACATGATACAGATCAAGGTCAAAGGAGAATAGACAGAAAATGAGAAGAGAGATGTTCAACTCGACAAAAAGGCCAAGAACATTTTATTCCAATCATTAGAAGATGATCTATTTGGAAACGTGGTCAACAAGAAAACAGCAAAGGAGGTTTGGGAAGCATTGCTCATCATGCATGAATGAACAGAAGAAGTCAAAGAAAACAAACAATCTCTCTTGACTCACCAATATGAGATGTTTGCACACGTTCAAGGAAAAAACGTCACTGCCACCTACAAGAGATTTAATGTTCTGCTCAACTCTCTACGAGCCTATGGAAAGATATATCCAAACAAAGATTTAATCATAAAGTTCATTAGAGCCTTACCAAGCAAGTGGGATGCCAAAACCACTGCCATTAGAGAGTCAAAGAATCTACATGAAATGACTATTCATAAGTTGTATGGCAACCTTCTTACATAAGAACTGGAGCTGACTCAACGAGCAGAAACTCTATTTGAAGGAAGAAAAAAGGATAAAGGTGTTTCTCTCAAAGCAACTAAAAACACCTCCAAAGTCAATACTGAAGTTGACTCTGACTATGATGAAGATGACGATGAGGACTTTGTAATGCTGGTGAAAAGACTCAGAAGGTTCATGTGTCAAGGCAAAATCAGCATGCCAAAGAAAGTAAACAACTATAGCAGCCAAGAGCAGATAAATGATCTATGCTACAACTGCAAAAAGCCTGGCCATTTCATTGCTAACTGCAACAAACCTCTCAAAGAAGAACTAAAGAAGAAATCACATCCAAAGAAGGAATTTAAAGGCAACAAAAGACCTCAGAAGAGAGATAAAGGCCTTGTAGCTGGAGGATCGTGCAGTGACTCAGACAATGATTCAACTCCCGAATCTGGAGATGATGAAGATCCTCAAATGGCAAATCTTTGCCAGATGGCCAAGCATGCAAAGGACAAATAGAATTCCAACAAACATGAAGTAAGTATAGATGAGGTATTTGACTTCAATTCTCCTGATGTAGACATTGATGCTTTACGAACTGCACTACATGGCATAACATCTGATCTGCATCAAAACATGAAATGGTTGAGAGTTCTGTCTAAGGATTATTCACTTCTTCAAAAAGAGAAAGAGAAAGTTCAAGAAGAACTGGAAACATCCCTTTTAAGTACTGACTCACTCTCCAAGTTTGAAGCTGAGAATAAGCTCTTAAAACAGACCAATGAGCTCAATGCACCAAGAGGGTCAAGTCTAACCTCTAAGATTGAGGAGCTAGAGATCTCTACATGGAATAAATCCTCTTCATCCATGGACTCCACGATCTCTAAAAAGTGTCAGGAGCAGGTTTAGGCTTTGGGGAATCCACCTCAGAGCCATGTGTGGAAAAGGTAAAGGAAACTAGCACTAGTAATGCTTCAAGTTTTAGTAGAGACATTATATTTGTGAAATCCTCACAGAAGGATGAGCCAGTCCAACACTGCTCTACTAATTCAATCCACATTCCAAGGAGTAAAGGATCTCATGTTTGGCACAGGTTTGAGAAAAAGAAAAGAGTAACTTGACCCACTCTTCACCAACCTCGAAGGATCGTGAGAGTCGAGTAAAATCAACTCCACGAACCAACTGGGAAGGAATAGTAGAGCTAAGGTACACTCCTCATAAATCATGAAACACAAAGACACATGGAAAAAGGAGGATCAGTTTAACAGAAACATGATTAAAGATCCACAAAAGTTTAAATGGAGGAAGAATCCTCACACACACACACGCATGCATCATATTAAATGTTTTGTGTGCAATAAGGTTGGTCACAAGGCTGCAATGTGCTATTATAATCCTATTATGTATGAAACCCCAAAATCAAGCGATTTGGGGTCCTAAGGGTACTAACAAAGTAGGACCCATGCAAGTATGGGTACCAAAATAAGAGTTTCATCTTACCACAGGAACCAAGCTCCACGATCACAACCTGGTATCTGGACAGTGGATGCTCAAGGCACATGACAGGGAACATAGCTCTTCTGTCTAACTATATAGAGAAGGAGGGTCCTGTAGTCATTTTTGGAGATAATGGATCTGGCAAAACAAGAGGATATGGCTCAGCTGGAAATGGTGCAGTGTCTTTCAGCAAAGTGGCCTATGTGGAAGGACTACAACACAATCTTCTGAGCATAAGTCAACTCTGCGATAAAGGTCATCAAGTAACATTCCTCAACAATCAATGTCAAGTCAGAGATCTAAAGACATCTGCCATAAAGCTAACTAGAACAAAAGAAGGAAATGTCTACATAGTAAATCTTGGACAACTAAGCTCAGACGAGAAAATATGCTTTCTAGCTAAAGCATCTAAAGAAATGAGCTGGCTATGGCATAGGAGACTATCACATCTAAATTTCAAGAGCATGTCCAAACTGGCCTCAAAAGATCTAGTTGCAGGCTTACCCAAGTTTAACTTCGTCAAAGAAAGGCCATGTAATGCCTGTTAACTTGAAAAGCGAACCAGAAGCTCATTCAAGAGAAAAATTGCCAACTCAATTGACAAGCCCCTGTAACTGCTCCACATGGATCTATTTGGGCCAATTCCAACAACGAGTCTTGGAGGGAAGAGATACTCACTAGTCGTAAAGGACGATTACACCAGATTCACATGGGTATTCTTTTTGACCTCAAAAGATGAAACAGGTTCTCAACTGATCAAGATATTCAGACTAGTAATGAACGAGAAAGAGGAGAAAATTAAGGCTATAAGAAGTGATCGTGGCAGAGAATTTGACTTCTCTGAAATGGACCAGTTCTGCACAGACAATGGCATCAGTTACAACTTCTCAGCTCCACAAACTCCTCAACAAAATGGAGTAGCTGAAAGAAAGAACACGGGACACTAATAAATTTGGAAGAACTCTACTAGCAATGACCCATCTGCTGAGTACTTACGGGCAAAAGTCATCGACATTGCATGCTACACTCAGAATAGATCACTGATACACTCTACGATTAAAAAGACTCCCTACGAACTGTGGAAAGGAAGAAAACCAAGTGTCAGCTATTTCCATATATTAGGTTGTGCATGCTACATTCTCAACAATGGAAAGCAGTATTTGACAAAGTTTCAACCCAAGTCAGACGAAGGAATATTTCTTGGGTATACCACAGACAGTAAGGCCTACAAAGTGTTCAACAAAAAGACACTGAGTGTTGAAGTCTCAATTCACATCATCTTTGATGAGACAGACTTAGACAAAACTATGCCTCAAGACACTACCGACAGTTCAGACACTACGAACGAGGTTGTCGAGCTCAACACTACGATCGTAGTCCTAGAAAATGAGATCGTTGAGCAAGAAGAGGAGATCTTAGAGAGAACTATGCAAGACAGGGAACCTCCACATCTAGAAGCTGAAAATTGATCTCGAAGGTCTCAGATAATAAGGCATCAGGACAGATGTTCCAACAGGAAATAGATGGGCAAGAGATCACACTCAATACTTAATTATTGGAGACCCAAATACAAGAGTTAAAACAAGAGCTGCCACCCAAAATGAGTGTTTCTATCTAAGCTTTCTGTCACAGATAGAACCCAAAAAGATAGAAGATGCTATGGAAGACTCCAGTTGGATAGAAGCCATGCAGGAAGAACTAAATCAGTTTGAAAGAAGCAAAGTATGGAGATTAGTTCCAAGACCAAAAAATCATCTTGTCATTGGCACCAAGTGGGTTTTCAGGAACAAGATGGATGAAGATGGAGTAATAACCAGCAATAAAGCAAGACTGGTAGCCAAAGGTTACTCTCAGGAAGAAGAAATTGACTACGATGAAACTTTTACACCTGTTGCTAGACTAGAAGCTATCAGAATATTCCTTGCCTTTGCTGCTCATATGAAGTTCAAAGTATTTCAGATGGATGTTAAAAGTGCATTCCTAAATGGTAAACTTCAAGAAGAAGTATATGTAGAGCAACCTCCAGGTTTCATCAATCCATCTCTTTCTAATTATTTCTATAGATTAGACAAACCTTATATGGTCTTAAACAAGCACCTAGAGAATGGTATGAAACATTAACTAACATTCTTATTGAAAATGGGTTCACTAGAGGTAGAGTAGATACCACATTATTTCTTAGAAAACATTAAGACAAAGTCTTATTAGTTCAAATATATGTTGATGACATTATTTTTGGATCTACTGATGAAAAGTTATGCAAGAGATTTTCCAAGCTTATGCAGAGCAAGTTTGAAATAAGCATGATGGGTGAGCTGAACTTCTTCCTTGGACTGCAAGTAAAGCAGACTGATGAAGGAATCTTCATAAACCAAGCCAAGTACATCAAAGACTTAGTAAAAAAGTATGGCATGGAATCAACTTCTCCAATGAAAACTCCAATTGCTCTATCAACCAAGCTTGACAAAGATGAAAAAGGTAAAAGTATTGACATAACTCAATATAGAGGTATGATAGGCTATCTTCTATATCTGACTGCTAGTAGACCATACATAATGTTTGCAGCGTGCATATGTGCTAGATTTTAAGCTAATCCTAAGGAATCACACTTAACTGTTGTAAAAATGATTTTCAGGTACCTTAAAGACACACCTCACTTGGGGCTTTGGTATCCCAAGGAGTCCCCATTTAAACTAACAGGATATATAGATGCTGACTTTGCAGGTTGCAAAATAGATAGAAAAAGTACCAGTGGCACATGTCAGTTGCTAGGAAATAGACTTGTGTCCTGGTTTAGCAAGAAGCAAAACTCAGTGTCTACTTCAACTGTAGAAGCTGAATACATTGTTGCTGGCAACTGCTGTGATCAAATCCGCTGGATGAAAAATTAGCTAGCAGACTATGGGTTTGAATTCAAATCTATACCTGTTCACTGTGATAACATAAGTACCATAGCAATAACATATAATCATGTCATGCACTCTAGGACTAAACATATAGAAATAAAGTATCATTTCATTAGGGATCATGTGCAAAATGGAACCATATCTTTACAATATATCCCTACTAAAAATCAACTTGTTGATGTCTTTATAAAGCCTTTAGATGAATCTAGGTTTTACAAATTAATAAGTGAGCTAGGCATGCTTAATTTACAACCATGAAATCTATGCTCTAGTTTGTGCTAACCATGCAGATATAAAGGCTATGTTCGAAATCATGGACATGATGAAAGGAAGTCCATGATCATAGAGCTGCGGTAACATGAAAGACAACGATCGCAGTGCAGACTCAACGATCGTTGTACAGACTCAACGATGGCAAAACAAAAGAGCATCCTGTGATGACAAAAGTTTAACAAATCAAAGTAATCTCTCTGTCAAGCGTCTCAGGAACAAACCTAACCCTTGATGCACTCTATGAGGTTAGCCCTTCCTAAGCTACCTTAAACCAAGAAGAATGCTAAGTCAAAGGTTCATCACAAGGATTCAGACAGATTCAATGATGCAGTTCAGACACGACGATTGCAGAGCAGACACGACGATTATAGAGCAGACTCGATGAATACAGAGCAGACTCGACGTTCATAAAAACTACCTCAACGATCGTAGTCTTTCCAAAGGACACATTAGCTCAAGAGGAGCAAAGGGGCAAATTAGTATTTTCTCACAAGTTAAAATCGTGGAGCTAAGCAGCACTCGACACATGTCTCTCTAATCAGATCGTGTGGAGGGAAGTTACAAGAATAGTTTAAAAACCTTTTTGAAAGCTCAGAAGTTCAAAAAGCTCATATCTCTCTCTTTCCAACAGCAGAAAGCCTAGATTTTAAAATCGCAAAATCATCCTAAGTACAAAGAAATTAATGGCAGCCTCAAATGTCATTTCTGGTTACAGACTCTATTTCGATGAGTTCGAGACAGCTGATCACAAGTTTCTCAAAACTCTATCTCTGATAAAGAAAGCTGGTCTTGAAGAGGCTCTGGGTACGAGAGCACGATAATCTACCCTAAGTCGATAAAAGAATTCTCTGAAAAATGGTGTGTTAGAGAACAACGTCATCACTATGAGGGTCGAGGACATGAAAATCAAGCTCGAAATTTGAGGATATAAATCTAGCCCTAGGCTTCAAATCGAAAGGGTTTCCATTCATAGATGGCATTAATTTCCATGAAGGACTCAAGGGAATGCACCACAAAAATTTCCCCACTGTCAAAGGGTACAAGAAGAAAGAGTTCCCTTAGAGGTATGAATTTCTGGAAGACATTGTTGGAAAATGCATACGCTGCAAGAGCTCTAGCCATGACTCTGTAAATGAAGTGCAGCTCAAGCTCATGACAGCCATCAGTTGTGGGATACAGCTTAACTATGGAGCCCTACTACTTGAATGGACTGGGAAGTGGATTTTTACTCGAAGAAGTCAAAGAGCTCTAGAAAGATGTTATACGTACGATTCATAAGTATTATCCTACAGTCTGCCTTGAGAGATAAGATAGGGGATGATGAAGGAGAGTCCATCAACCCGAACAAACGAATGACCCAACAACTATTCGATAATTGGAAAAGGAATCCAGCAGAAAAATCCAAAAAATGTCAATGATGCATAAGAAATCCGAAGGTGAAGAAACCATAAGGGATGCAAAGGAAAAAAGAGTTAGGGATCCCAGGGAATATACAAGCATTATTAAGGAAATGGTGAAGATGAAGACAAGAAGAAACCAATAAGGAAACCAATTGCTTTAGTCGGAAAAAAAGGAAAAAAAAAGTGAAAGCTCAAATGGCGAGAAGAACCCGAGGGTCAACCACGATATACCACAAAGAGCTTTCGATGTTGAAACTCACGGGGATATTGAGAAGGAAAGAATAATTTGGTGAGGCGAGATGAAGAGAGCTACCATCTCTCAAATTTCTTTGAAGAAGAATAAAAATAGTCCAAAAAGTGAAGAGGCCATCTGTCTCCTCGATCGTAGAATCTCTGCGATCGTAGAGACCCGAAATGGACGCCTCTCCCAAAGAGGTTGCTAAAAAGATACTCCTGATCATCGATGGTTCGAGAAATTTGAAGCTGAAGGAAGTATTGAGGCTATGGCTCAGCCTAAAATGTCAAGAAGAAAACTTGTCAAGAAATACATTCTTGTCAATGAAAAGGCCTTAAAGAAGGAAGATAAAAGGATAGCTGCAGAAAAGAGGCTATCCAAAGCAAGTCAAAAGAACATAGCTCAAATTAAGGGGGAGCTACTTGAAATTCTCACTCTAGAGAATGTTTCAGCTGAGGGGGAGCTGCGTGAAATACAGATGGATGATCATGTTGAGGGGGAACCTCATGATATCCTTATAGGAGAAGAGGCTGCTCCTGAAGAAAATGTGAATGCACCAGAGCAAGAAAGTCACAAGGAAGTGATTGATGTAGTGGAATCCTCGAAAGAAGATAGAGAAGAAGAAGAAGATGATGACATCAAAATCATAGCTATGGGCTGTGATGGGTATAGGAGAGCCAACTGTAATTAGTTTTTCTCCTATCTACCCCTGATGCCATTTCACAGAGCTCATTTTCTCAACTGCTGGGATCACATGCTCTGGAGCTTCAAAGTATATCCAACAATCTCAGGACTAGCTCATGGATTTCCAGGCAACTTCAACTTTGTGAAAAAACTGATCACAAATAACCCTTCTTCAAAGAATGAGCATGAGGTACTATCTATCCCAATCCTTTTCAGAGTTAATCACTATCCACCATCATTTTTCAGTCAATTTTATGAATTCCCAAGCTGGTTGGAAGTGATCCTAAATCCACTAAATCAATTCCCAGTTGCAAAATCCCAAAATTCTATAGCTGATGAACCAAATATGCCCAACTTCATTTTAATCCCATCTCCTCTCATCTCTACGATTACTGACTCAAGTCCAATCATAGAGTCAAATGCCCAAATCGTAGAGCCACCTACTCAAGAAGCCCAAACACAAGCCCCTCCACCAGATATTCCATCCTCATCCTCCAATGAATGTTTTAACCTTGATCTTGCTCTTTACACCTTGCAAGATCAATTCAAAAGAGCCCCTCCTCCAAATAATTCGCAACTCCTTAAACTCATATCAGATCTTCCCACCAAAGCAGAACTGTCTGAAGCATCCCAAAAAGTAACTAAGGACATACAGGAAGAACTTGAAGTTCACTCAGACCTTGTTCAACTAAGGCTAACTCATCTCATTGATGTTGCCAACTCCCTCCCAAGCACCCTAAGCTCTGAGCTCACAAAGAAGCTTCGGGAGATCATAAAGGAGATGATTCAGAGCATAAATGAACGGGATCAAATTCATTTTCAAGCTGCTAAAAGACACAGGGATGCTGTTTTGATCCTACAGACTACTTAGGAGTCCCAGAAGAATCTTATGATGAAAAGTCTTAGGAATTTATGAACCGCAGTGAAAGAATTTTAAGAATTCTCCACGGGCTAAATGAAGTAGATTGACAATGTCCTGGACATCCTCCAACAAAGGGAAGCTTGCTCTGATGCTCTCATTAAAGAGAACCATAAAGACATTGCTCAATCCCAAAGTCAGCTCAACGAGCTTGTTCAAGGCATGATACGCTTATCTGAAGACATTCGAGCCCTTGATGCTGACATAAAGGGGGAGAATAAAGGGAAAGGAGATCAAGGTAAGGTCAGAGGTAGAGGCGCTTTCTCAGCTCAATCATCAAGGAGTCCTACAAGGCAGTCTCACCATCAGACTCCACGATCTGGCCATCACACTCAACGATCTGATCAGCAGCCAATTATCATGGCTCAACCATTAAGGAGTCAAGGGCCTTCTCCCAGCTCACACGAGGTGACCACCACAGGCCTAAGAATGCCAATAGGAGATCCTATATTCATGAATAGGCACGATCATAATGAAAGACTAAGTCAAAGCGAGCTGGAAGAAATAGCACGGAGAGACGAAGCTAGCAGAAGAAGAAGAGCTGAGGAATATGCAAATCCTCCGAGAAGCAAAAGGCAAAAGAAATAGAGATAAGTTGAAACTCAATTCTTGTTGATGTAACTAAACTTAAATGTAATATCTACCTTTAAACATCAATAAATTCATGCTTATTCTCTAGAAATTTCAGATGCTCACTGAAATATTAAGTTATATTTACTTTGCTGCAACTGCATATAGAATTTGATAATCATGACAACAAATCTCCTGGTTATGTCAACATCAAATAGGGGGAGATTGTTGGAAGAGTGTATATTTTGATTTGATGTTTAAAATAAATGCTCATGATTATATGTGAAGTCCTTCAAGGAATATATGTACAAGGACTTAGTGATAGATCAAAATTGTTAGGTTGATCTAAGCTTTTAATGTTTATCATTCTGTAAATGAATGTACAGATAAAGAGATCAAAGATGTTAGGTTGATCTATGTCTTGAAATGTAATAGATAGGCTTCAAAAAGATCGTAGTCTATTGAGTTGATTAAGGGTTTGCAGAAGCCAAGGCATAATCATAGAGCATCAAGGATCGTTGTATGACTGCCTTGAAGGGCCTCTCTAGATATCACAGAGTGGTCAAGACATTTGTCAAAGCCAACTCAGAGATCGTAGTGTGCTCTCAAAAACGTAGAGTCTACAAGACAAGCAAGTAAAGATCGTAGTGTGCCAGTCCTTAAGAGAAATTGTAGGGTTCTCGTTTGCTAGCATCAAGCACCAAGGTGGCAAGACACCACGATCTGAATTATAGAGTATCATCTACCTGTGTTAGAAGCATCGAACCTTGCACATTTGTTTAAAGATAAATTCCAACAAATGTGGAAAAAGTTATAAATGTTGAAGCCTTCGCCAGTCCCAATGACACAGAAAATATCCTTAGTATACAATAAAGAAACGTATTGAAGAAACTAAGGAAAGGACCATGGGTCAAAGGGAAACACCTTTTCAGGTGTTAGGTTAGAAAGAAGTCTGCTATGTCAGTGGGCCAGGATGCAATTCAGAAGATATGTAGAAAAGTCTCCATCAAAGTTCAGAAATGTCAAACGTATTAAATGATTCAACGGATGGATTCAATGGCCAGATTTCAAGGATCACATATATGCAAGACATCTGCGGATGATTCAACTAAGCAAGCATTGAACAAAAATTAAGAAGAACACTCAACGCTCAACTCTACGATCTATGAAAAAGAAAGCTTGCTCAGCTACTCAGTTCTTTTGAACAAGAGCTTAACGACAACTGAGTAGCACCAATCGAGAACACAACAACTGCCAAACAAGTGAAGTGAGAAGTTCTAAGTGAGAAGGACTTGAAGAGTTCTAAAGTGAACTGTGAATAACCAAGTCTGCTGGACTTGAAGAGTTCAAGAATTAACTAAGAAGTTCCTAGACTGCTGGTCTAGAAGGAATCTGTGAGATTCAGAAAGTGTAAAAGACATCCTTAGTGAATTTCCTACTCGAGGAGTAGAAAAGTGGACTAGGAGCTTTAAGTGCTCTGAACCACTTAAAACTGCTATGTCTATTGCATTCTTGCTATAACTACTATAATTGCCTCATTCTCTTTAACTCAATATATCTAAAAAGGGAGATCAAATAAATCTTAATTCCGCTGTGATCATTATCAAAACTAACAAAGTAAAATGAAAAGAATTTTAAATATCTATTCAATCCCCCCTTCTAGATAACTATTGTGCCTCCGGGAACTAACAAGATCTCATTAGCATGATCTCATCACGATTTCTAAAAGCATTGCTTAAAATTGTAGGTTTATCACATATTATTAAAACAACACCATGTAGATAATAAATGCCTTTAGTAAATAATTCTTTATTAATAAATAAATAAGATTGATTAGAAAGTATATGTTATATCATCATACATGATTGGTTTATATGCATACTGCTTTCAGATGGTTGATCTCATGATCATTTGTGTGGAGACGCTAAAGCATGTATGTAGGTGCTTATTGGAGAATAAGTTCACTTAACGTGACTCGCTAAGGAAAACCTAATGGAGTTTTACTTACCTATCAATAGGAATTCCTATAGTGATAGTAATACAAGTGATCCTTAGACTTGAGATCATCATAGTATCTTGTATGTAATGATTTATACTTTGACTTATTCCTTAAGACCTTCAGGGTATATCAAAGGATATGCTTGGGTATAATGAGTTATATATGGAGATAATGAATGATCAATAAAGAATCTACTGCTTCTAGTAAAAGAAGAGATATGTCCTATGTGATTCAATAAATGACAACCCTAGAATCCTTGGCCAAGATGGAATGAAATTAGAAACGTAGTTTCTAATTTGCATTTATTCAAAGTTGTGCATTTGAGAATTGAAATACATATAATTAAATAAAATAAGTCTTGATAGTAAATCCATGTCTTATATTTAATTGGGACATTGATAGACAATAGTGGAACCTATTATTCACTATTTCAATACAAACATATAATTGAGAAAAATAGTTTCAATAAGAAGATAAATTGAGACTACATAAGGAGGAATATAATAAATAAATTTATAAATAAAATTTAAAATAGTGAAATTGTAGAACATATGGGATGTATGAGTAAGCACAAATAATGTAATACCAGTTACAGTAGAAGAAATCATCCATGAAGTGCTACAATAATCACATTTGAAAATTGATTTCCACTTATGCTAATGAACTTTGTAATATAAGTTCATGCTATTAGATATACTCATTGTCGACGTCGGGAAAATTGTACCCCTTCTCTATTCTTGCCCTTTTGTGTTCTCTATTGGTTGAGTTTTGTCTGAAAAGGTGAGTTTAAAAAAGGTCCGACATGTAAATATTGACGATTTGAAAATCAGAGTCGCCAGTTGTTAGATTTAAAATGGTTGTACCAACTCAACTGATTTTAAAATGGTTTACAAGGGCTAATGGTTGGACTCTATTTAACAGGCCTTGGAAACTGAGATTCATTGAGTTTAAGGGCTTGATTTAGCGTTGGGAAGGTGTTAGGCACCCCTCGATTTTCGTGAAAATATAGTTACCGTAACTTTTCAATTTTCTTAATTATCTGCATGTATGTGTGTGTTCATTGGGCCTATGTGCAATTATCTGGAAGTAGTGTTATGCCTTGTTTCAACCTATATACAAAGGGTTTGACTTGTATAAAATTTCAATTTTAACAAGATATAGTAGTGATATTTTGAAAAACGTTTTCAAACCCTTGTGCTCAATAGTAATTGAGGCATTTGATACTTTTATTTTATTCTGTATTTGGTTGGATTGATTTTATTTTTAAGATGCAAAGCACATTCGAGAAAATAAGTTATATAGCAGTGTCGGGCTCCTTATGGGCATGAGAGCCATCCAAGGATGTCCAACACCATAGATAATTTACAAGCTGGCTGCAGCTCAAAAGTGTCCATTGTGGGAACTAGATCTAGATTCACAGGCTGAATCTCAGACCTCATGGTTCCTATTGGTGTAAATTCTAAAATACGCACTGCACGCAAGTATACATGATCAACAAGAAATATAATAATAAGTAGAGTATCGTTCCCACAAAGACAAGTATGAATTTTAATCTAACAATTACCAACTTTATATTATTTCAGTTTTATTAAACTAATCGAATTAATGATTTCAATTAAATAAAAACTAATAATTAAAAATCAAAACTAATCAACACAACTAATTACCACAAATTTTAAATCAGATGATGGAGAATTAAGCTTACAATTTCACTTTAAGTTTCACTCAAATTATTACACTTCTTTTCAATTCAATTTACTATTTTAGTTCATTATCAAGAACACTAAAGTAGAATTAGCCATCTCTCAATGCACTAACCCTATATTAACTTAAATCCACAATTAATGGAATTAGGCCAAACACCATAATTAACTAGTTCACTATATCTCTATGTGAATTATAATCAAATAAGGTTTAAAGTCCAAGTTCTTACACGATTATATGCAATGTTAGGTATATCTCTATCCTAAGCATACATCAAGAATTCAATCAAACGTAGAAATCATGAACACATGCTATTGTGACTATGTCTAGATTCTTATATCATTTCTCGAGTCCACACAAATCTACAAAGAATTGGTGATCAAGCAATTCATAAATTAAGTACAAATCACAATAGATGAACTGAATAGATAGTATTATTAAACTGAAATTAAAGCATGACAATCATCGCTTCACATCAAAGATCCATTGCAAGCTTAATAAGTAATTTAGTTCATCATGAATGAATTAAAAATTGAATAAATAGAAAAATTCATCATCCCAATTTACTGAACTGAAATAAAGAAATAAAATAGTACAAAACCACCCTTTAATCTCACTCAATTCTACTTGTGTGTTGGACATCTACTACTCAAAAAACAACAAATTAAACAACACACAAGGCACAAGAGGAAGATTAAGCTCAGTTTTTTCTAAGCAAGCTATGGAGGAGTATTTCGAGGAGATTTTCAAGACGATTGCGATTCTAGGCTACGAGAAGGGTGTTTTTTCAATATTCTTCGTCTTAGTCTATTTTTTGTAATTGACAGAATGTTTTCTATGATTTATTCAGTGTTTATTTTTTTTATTATGAACTAATTCACTTTTTAGGCTTATGATGGATCTTTAAGTGAAACGATGATTTTGTAAATTTTGAATTCCATTTCAATAATCTATTTCCAGTTTATCTATATTGATTTGAGCTTGAATTTATGAATTGCCTGATCAACAATTCTTTGTGGATTTGTATGGAATCGAGAGAGGGTATTCAAATATAGACTTAGTTGATATAGCATGTGTCCTTGAATTTTGTGAATAGCAGAATCTTGATGAATGTTAAGGTAGAGATATGCTTGACATCGCATGTAATCGAATAGAGAACTTATTCATCAACCTTCTTTAATTGTAATTCACGTAGAAATATAATGAGTTAGTTGATTAAGGTGTTTAACTTGTTTATATCTTAATTATGGATTTAAGTTAATACGATATTAGTGCATCGAGAGGTGGTTAATACTACGTTCGTGTTCTTGATTAATAAACTGGGATAGTGAGTTGAATTGGAATTAAGGTGTTAAAATCAGAGTGAAGCTTAGGGTGAAATCATAAGTCTAATTCTCCATTAATTGTTTGAAATTTCAGATTTTGATATTTTGTGATAGTTCAATTATTCTCTAATTTAGAGTCTTTAATTTTAATCATTGTGTTGATTTGTTTAATAAAATTAAGATTAATAGAAAATTGGTAATTGTAAGTTAAGATTATTGCTAGTTAGTCTCTGTGAGAACGATACTCTACTTATCACTTTATTACTTGTTGACCACATATAATACATATAATCAGTCATTTCGTTTAACTCTCGGCTGCGATTGTTCCCAGGAAAGCTTAAGTCAAGATGGTCGGGACAATTCACTATCAAGCTGGTATTCTCTCATGGCGCAGTCAAACTCTACAGTCGCAATCCACTGGATACGTTAAAAGTCAACGAACACCGTTTAAAGCATTATTGGGGTGGAGAAGCCAACACCGAGGTGGTCACCATCACATTGGCCGACACAAATTAAACAGGAAGTAGTCAGGCTGAACGACTTAAAATAATGCGCTAATTGGGAGGCAACCCAATCTTTAGTTTTTTTTATCATATTTTCCATTCATATTTGCTTTATTATAGTTTTTAGTAAATTACTAGGTAGAAGAATACAATAAAAGTCTCATTAATCACTCTATAATACATCATGTTATCAATAACTCACTAATTCTCATGTGTTAAATCTTATAGGATAGAAAATTGAGCATTAAGTGAGTTATAATGAAGCATAATGAGAAAACAAGAGAGTCTGACAGTAGGCATGCCACCGGGGTGACCCCTCACACTCTAACCCTCACGGGTGGGGGGTTTCAAAATGTTTGGCGATAGAAGGCAAGCCACGGGCCGAACCTCAGCTTCTATAACCCCCCGGCGGGGTCCCAAAACTCGATTAACGATCATATAGCCCGTAAGGCATTCCAAGTATAGCACTCCTCGCCGAGGCGGGGGTCCTGGAAACCATCAGACAAGTTGGCAGTTACACACATGCTCCTTCTTATTCCCAACAACACTCCACTTCCCCACTACCTCATAACAACACTCCACTTCCCCATTACCTTATAACCACCACCCACCACTTTTACTTCCTATTACTTCCTTAACTCCATTAATTACGCCACCTCTTCACTCCACCAATAGAAGCCATTCTACCACCTCTATATATATCACTAAATCTCATATCACATCTCTCAAAATAATTGATATAGAGAATTCATAAAGGATACTTGAGAGCTAGAGTGGAGCAAATTGAAAAGCTTGGGGGAGAGCTAAGGCAAGTCAAGCACTAGAGAGAAATCATGGCTACACAATCATCTTCTAAACGTTAAAGGGGAGAGAGTTCAAGGCCATCTCAACCAACCTGAACTTTTGATCGCTAGAAATTCACAAGTGCCGCCGCCGCCGACCGGTATGACTACATGCTCACGAAAGCCCTTACACCAGAGCGGGGGTTGGCACCAGATCTAAACGATGGGGAGATGATGCCTCAAATTTATCAAAAGGGGTGGACAAAATTCATCGAAGAGCTGGAACTAGCCATTGTCAACATTGTCAAGGAATTTTATACAAACGCTGAGGACAAAGAACCATTCCACGCATTTGTGCAAGGTCGGTTGGTTCCATTCAGTGCCGATGCAATCAACACCTACTACCAATTACGGGTACCTCACCACTACCATTATGCTCATATACGAAATTCTGATCCAGACTATGATGCTATATTCACGGAGATGACAAAGCCGGGAACATCTTGGATGAAAGGTCGGAAGGGAGGCATCGTGTTCCATAGCAAGGACCTTAGCCGGTATAGAAAAATCTAGTACGCATTCCTATGGGCAAAATTGCTTCAGTCACAACATACCTCGGACGTCACAAAAGAGAAGGCGTTACTGTTATATGCCATTGTGCAAGATTTCATTGTCGACGTCTGGGCCATTATCTGTTTCTCCATCCGCCGGTGTTTACATGGAAATTTTTCAGGCGGGTTGCCACACCCATCACTCATTTGTGGGTTGTGTCGCAATGTAGGGGTTAGATGGTCCGACGACGAGCCCATACAAATTCTGCTTGCGTTGCTTGATTCTAGAATGATAGTGTGGTATTCTGTATGGGCAGGGGGCGAGTCATATCCGCGTGGTCTGGGTTTTATTTTTCCTTCGGATTCGAAAGACGACGTTGATGCTAAAGAGACATCGGGGGATGATGATGAAGCCATGGGCGATCAAGGGGCTGAGCAGGTACCGCAGTCCGAGGCCATATCCAGTCCTCAGTTCCTTGATTTCCAAAATTAAATGAATGCGCACAATAAAGCAACACGTCGAGAAATGCGGCGATTGGCAATGAGGCAAGATCACATGTTTGATGCTATGAACGCATCTTTTGCCTCACTCAACATAACCCTTCAGAGCTTCAACCTGGCAGCCCAATTTCCATATCAATAGCCCATGCCAATGCCAAGGTTTCCACCAAGTGATTTGGACGAAGAAGAACAACAACCACCTCCTCAGACTTAAGCGGTAGCAGGGAAGTCCTCACGTACTTATTTTGACTATTCATCCAATGAGGACATTGTATTACTTAAGTTTGGGGGATTTAAATTCATGTTTGCATGCATATGTAGTACTTAGGTTGCATTTTGTCATTTAAATTTCAGTATTGCATATTAATTTTAGTATTGCATGACAGCTTAGGTGCATACATAGTAGCTTAGGTTAATGTTTGTTATTGCATTGTTTTAGTTTGTAAATAGTACATTTTGTAAAAAAAAAATAAAAAAAAATAGTTAATTAAATATTGTGTTTGTGTAAGTCCATCAATGTTGTAGTTCACATTATTTGTGGGCCAATGATGAGATTGATAATAAGTTAACAAATACAGTATTGAGTATTAGAAGTGTGATAAAATATCTATTATGAACTGAATCTCGAGCTTGTTTGAAACTGGTATAAAAAGGATAGCACGATTATAAACATCGTTGTTGACTGGTCAGTTCAAATTGATACATAAATAGTCTCTAAAGGATAATGCTAGAGTAATTGAGAAAATGACAAGGATAGATAGTAAAGGCGAAAATTAGGCAAGAACCTAAGCTTGGGGGATGATATGTGGGGTATATAAGATTTATCTAAAAAAAAGAGTACATATATTATGACTAGTCTTATTTCGGGGCTTTTGTTTCATGAGCAAGTACGCCCGAGGGGATTGTCTTTACACCTAGCGCCCTAAGGTCTTTTATGGTCCGGGAGTCGTTGGTTGAAAGCTCGCTAAGGGGTAGCACTGTCAGCCTAATGGGATGAGACATTGCACGATCTTGTATGTATGTATACATAAAAAAATGTGAATAAAATGGGAAAAGAGCAAAAAGCTCCCGTACATAATATATATATATATATATATATATAAATATGAATAAAGTATAAGTACCTTGCTTGAACCCCCGAGATTGGTGATTGTTTAGTTTTAGTTGAAGCTGTCTATGTCTAGAATTTTTAAGTTTGCATTGTATGATTCCTTCTAAGAGATTTATTATGTATTAAATTTGAGTCCATATCAGTTATCAGGGATGTTGATCACACACACACACACTATACCAGTGATGATGGCTTGAGATTTGAGGATTAAAATGGAATTGTAGATTGGTTTTTGGTGGTTGACATTGTATAGTTGCTTATTTTCACTGAGGCCGTTCAGATAATCTTGATTCTGCGATATTGATGGATTTGAAAGCATATCATTGAGGTCATATTCATTTCATCTCATTGCATTGCATTGTATATAGTTGTTTTGTGCTTGAGGACTAGCACGGTTTAAGTTTGGGTGATTTTGATAGTGGATTTTAGATACGGGAATCAATGTCCATTTCATGCGTAATTGTTGTTAAATTCTTGTGATCATGTTCGTTTTTACTTGTTTTATGTTATTTTATGTGTAGGATGGTTGTTGTGGCATTTAACGTGTATTTGGAGCTATTCGGTGTGATATGGAGTTAATTGTTACAAAGTTGGAAGAAATTTTGAAGTACAGGAAATCTTTTGGCGAGAAGAGAGTTCAAGGCGTAGCATATTTAGTCTACACCTTCACCCGTGGGGTCTTCAATATCGATTATTGAAAGGGTGCCACCGGCGGGCTTATATAAGGCATGTACCCCCACCGGGGCGGTGGGGGGGGGGGTCTCGGTTGAAGTAGACTCCTATTGTTGCTGAACTTTGATGGGAGTTGGTTTCTGGCATTTGGATAGTGTATAAACTCTAATTGAAGGGAATTTCGGCTGGGACTTGTGTGTTGGACATCTATTACTCAAAAAACAACAAATTAAACAACACACAAGGCACAAGAGGAAGATTAAGCTCAGTTTTTTCTAAGCAAGCTATGGAGGAGTATTTCGAGAGGATTGCGATTCTAGGCTACGAGAAGGGTGTTTTTTCAATATTCTTCGTCTTAGGCTATTTTTTGTAATTGACATAATGTTTTCTATGATTTATTTAGTGTTTATTTCGTTTATTATGAACTAATTCACTTTTTAGGCTTATGATGGATCTTTAAGTGAAACGATGATTTTGTAAATTTTGATTTCCATTTCAATAATCTATTTCCAGTTTATCTATATTGATTTGAGCTTGAATTTATGAATTGCATGATCAACAATTCTTTGTGGATTTGTATGGAATCGAGAGAGGATATTCAAATCTAGACTTAGTTGATATAACATGTGTTAATGAATTTTGTGAATAGCAGAATCTTGATGAATGTTAAGGTAGAGATATGCTTGACATCGCATGTAATCGAATAGAGAACTTATTCTTCAACCTTCTTTAATTCTAATTCACATAGAGATATAGTGAGTTAGTTGATTAAGGTGTTTAACTTGTTTCTATCTTAATTGTGAATTTAAGTTAATACGGTATTAGTGCATCGAGAGGTGGTTAATACTACGTTCGTGTTGTTGATTAATAAACTGGGATAGTGAGTTGAATTGGAATTAAGGTGTTAAAATCAGAGTGAAGCTTAGGGTGAAATCATAAGTCTAATTCTCCATTAATTGTTTGAAATTCTAGATTTTGATATTTGTGATTATTTTGTGATAGTTCAATTATTCTTTATTTTAGAGTCTTTAATTTTAATCATTGAGTTGATTTGTTTAATAAAATTAGGATTAATAGAAAATTGGTAATTATAAGTTAAGATTATTGCTAGTTAGTCTATGTGGGAACGATACTCTACTTATCACTTTATTACTTGTTGACCATGTATACTTGCGTGTTGTGCGTAATTAGATTTTACCGAACAACATTCACAATGGAAGGATCAGGATCATCAGTAAATACCTCCCAGCCTTTTTCGTGTATTCGCCTCTACATCTTTCCATCAAAGGCATCTGGCCTTAAACCCCTCTCAGGTGTCAGTGCTTTGGGCACAAGGTAGTCGTATTTGTCTGTTGCACTAGCACTCATAAATTTTCTCTTGTCATAGCTGGGTATGGGTGGGGAAGAGCCTTCACCTCTTTGGCGCTTTGGAGGAGTCTTTGGTGCCATTGGTATCACACTAATCGTAAACTAATCCCCAAAACTTAGATTTGGCAATAACATGAGCATTTGGTGTGCACACACTCATAAACCCCTAATTTTTATAACTAAAATCCAATATTTATGAGAAACTGATGAAATATTGGCTTACCTACACTGATTGTCCAACTGAATGATGATATCGCCCAGGTTGAGTATCCAATTATTGAAGTTCCCCTTCTTCTCTTACTATAAACCGGAATTTGGGTGAAACCCCAGGTTTATTGTGACTGGAATTCAAGAATTAGTGTGTAATGGTGTGGAATTGAAGGAATTAGGGATTAGGTTTATATAGAATATGAGTGCTGGACGAATTTGATGGGTAGTGTATGAGATTTTAGGAGTTTATGGTTACTTAGAGTGATTTAGTGGGTTTAGGGAGTTGTAGGTTCAGTTAGAAGAGATGAGAAGTGGGAAAGACCAAGTCTGCAGCTGCTTTTAAATTTAGAATTTTGTACTGCAGTGCGCAGTGGGGGTAAATGAACTTCAAAGGCCACGTAAAGCCGATATAGCCAGAGAGACCTCCTTGAGGCGGGTATGTCAAGTTGGGAATAGGCCCACCGGGGTGGGGGTCCCTATTCTGCCAAACTTTGATTTGTGAGGTACTTCGCACCGTACACATGTAATACTTCATCAATAGTACCTAAAACCCATAAAAACCAAAAATAGAAGATAAGTACATGGAGTTTGAGCGTGGAAGTTCAAATTTACTAATAATTACTAACTAGCTAACTACGTCTTGTACCAAAATGGACTAAGTAATACTAACTTATCAACTAAGCTACAAATTGAATAACATGAAACACAAATACTATAAATGATACAAAAATTGGGTTGCCTCCCAATGAGCGCTTGTTTTTTAGTCTTTCAGCCTGACTACTCCCTGTTTCATGGTGTATCGACAAGAGTGATTGCGATGGATTGATTGTCAATGTCGCCACCCTAGTAATGCTTTAAACGTTGCCCATTGACTTTGAATGTTTCAAGTGAATTTCTGCTGTAGAGTTCAATGATGCCATGTGGGTAGACTGTCTTGATCGTAAATGGACTCGACCATCGAGATTTGAGCTTTCCAGGAAACAACCTTAGTCGTGAGTTGTATAATTGAACATATTGGCCCAGTTCAAACTTTCTCCACATAATCTTCTGATCATGCCACTTCTTTACCTTTTTTTTTGTACAATTTTGAGTTCTCATAAGCTTGCAGTTGAAATTCGTCAAGTTCATTCAATTGCAGTAATCTCTTTTCTCCTATAGCTGTTTGATCAAAATTCAGCTTTTGAATGGCCTAGTATACCTTGTGTTTTAGTTCCACTAGGAGGTGACATGCTTTCCCGTAGACCAATTGATACGGAGACATCCCAATATATTGGTGTCTTGTATGCTGTCCGATAAGCCTATAAAGCGTCGTCTAACTTTAGAGACCAGTCCTTTCTATTCGGATTCACCACCTTCTCTAAAATTCTTTTCACCTCTCGATTGGAAACCTCATCTTGGCCACTTATTTAGGGATGATATTCTGTTGCACTCATGTGATTAACCCCATACTTCACCAAGAGAGCTGTAAAGAATCTATTGCAGAAGTGACTTCCCTCGTCACTTATGCTGCTCTCGACGTGACAAACCTTGTAAAGATGTTTTTCTGTAAAAAATTTAGAACCACCTTGGCATCATTAGTAGGGAGTGCCACAGCTTCAACCCATTTTGATATGTAATACACATCTAACAGGATGTATAGGTTGTTGTATGATGGTTAAAAAGGTTCCATGAAGTCCATCCCCCATACATCAAAAATCTCAACTTCCATAATTATGTTGAGCGACATCTCATTCCTTTTTGAGATATTGCCCACCCTTTGTCATCTATCACAACTTTTCACAAATTGGTGGGCATCCTTGAACATAGTAGGCCAATAAAATCCCGCCTGAAGAACCTTAGCTGCTGTTCACTCACTTCCATAGTGTCCCGAATACGCAAATGCGTGACATTCCTGTAAGATATTCTTGACTTCACTGTAAGGCACACATCTACGAATCATCTTGTATGCACACTGTCTAAATAGATAGGGCTCATCCCACATGTACCACTTGATATCATGTAGGAACTTCTTTTTCTGTTAATGTGTCAAATCAGGGGGAAAGATTTTGCTCACCAAGTAATTAGAAAAATTTGCATACCATGGGAATTCAGAATTTACTCCAAATAGCTGCTCATCCGAAAATGACTCATTAATTAAACACTTATCTGCCCTGTCTTTATCCAGGTTTTCCAGTCTCAAAATATGGTCTGCCACTTGATTTTTTGTCCCCTTCCTATCCTTAATTTCTAAGTCAAACTCTTACAAGAGTAAAATCCATCAAATAAGCCTAGGTTTAACATCTTTCTTTGAAATCAGATAATGAATGGCCGAGTGATCCGTGTATACCGCCATCTTTGTTCCTATTAAATATGCTCTGAATTTATCAAAGGTGTACACGACTATAAGTAACTCTTTTTCGGTGGTTGTATAGTTCAATTGAGCATCCGTGAGGGTTTTACTTGCATAATATATGACATGAAATATCTTTTCTCGGCGTTGACCCAAAACAACCCATATCGCGTAATCGCTAACATCACACATTAATTCGAACGACATTGTCCAATCTGGTGCTACGATCACATGAGTTGTCGTCAATTTCTTCTTCAATTGTTCAAAAGCTGACATATATTCTTTATCAAAATTAAAAACTGCATCTTTCTCTAATAGACAGCATAGTGGTTTTGCAATCTTAGAGAAATCCTTAATGAACCTGCGGTAGAATCCGGCGTGTCCAAGGAAACTTCGAATTCCTTTAACAAAAGTCGGTGGTGGAAGATTTCGATTGTGTTCATCTTTTCCCTATCAAACTTCCAACCCTTTCACAGATACTTTGTGCCCAAGAATAATTCCTTCTTCCACCATAAAGTGGCACTTTTCCCAGTTAAGTACAAGGTTGGTTTCCACACAGCATTTTTAAACCATGACCAAATTTTCAAGGCAAATATCAAAAGTGTTCCTATAAACTGAGAAGTCATCCATGAAAACTTCAACATTCCTCTCCACCATATCTGAAAATATGGCCATCATCCATCTCTAGAAGGTTATCGTTGTGTTACACAACCCAAAATACATCCTCTTGAAAGCAAAAGTGCAATATGGGTACGTGAAGGTAGTCTTTTCTTGATCCTCAGGAGCGATGATGATCTAGTTGTATCCTGAATATCCATCCAATAAGCAATAATACTCATGCCCATCCAAACGGTCCTACATTTGATCGATAAAGGGTAGAGAAAAGTGGTCCTTTCGGGTTGCGTTTTTTAAGCTTCCTGTAGTCCATGCATACTATTGGTCGGAAAAACGATCACTAAACACGCGCAAGTATACGCTGTCTAACAAGTAATATAGTGATAAGGAAAGTGTCGAACCCACGAGGAACCATCACTAATATTTACCAAGTATCGACTTTGTATCGCTAAAGTCTTATTCGAACAACAATTAATGGAAGTGTGATTAATCTAAGTATAACTAATTATCAAAGAAAGTAAATGGATAACAAATGGTAATCGAAGGAATTACAAGCTAAGGTTACAACTTCACCCCATACAGGCATTCTGTCGAACACCTGGCGTGCTACGCTTCATCAAACTTCTACCCTTCTCTCTTTGGTCTTAATGGTCACAACAATTTGTCGACCGAGAACGCACAGGTGCTCATACAGCTCTGTCGAGGTATGCACAAACATAACCCTTCCAGATCAACCCGATAGGGAATAGAACAGAAAAGAACGTCCAAGCTAGACACAATCCTACACATGTCTATGCGAATTAATCATAACAAGGATTTAAGCATAAGTTCTCAAGGTCGCACGTGGCGCACAGATATATGTTTATTCTTCGCACAACTTATGCAGTCGAAACCCATAATCACATGTCAATATATTTAGGTGTAAATCTACAATCCTTCTTTAAATATCATGTAAATTACCAAAATCATCACTAATGTCTTAACGAGAATCATTAAGCATGAATATATTAAACCAAACCATATGGTGCCAACCAAAGAGATAAGACAGTCAATTTAAATAACAAAGGGTTCCATTATAACCTTAGAGCAAATACTCAGTTCATAGCTATTGAACAAAATATAAGTAGCAATAAAGACAATATTAATGGATTACAAAATCAGAGGAAATAAATGGATAAGAGGAAACTCTGTCAAAGCCCTTCATTCACCAAGCATTCCGCTCAAATCAAGCTTTCCAATCTATGTAGCTCATTGCTCTTGTTGCTCCAAGGAAATCTCAAACTTCTCCCTAATCTACCTAATCTATATTTACAGACATTTATCTAAGAACTAGAGAGAAAAATTTAAAAGAATAAGAAACTATATTTTTCTCTGATGTGAGATATCAAATCTCTTGTTTGCAGAGGCTTGCTTTCCTTATATATTAGTTTCCCTCATTTTCTAGGTCAAACACAAGCCCTCTCTGCTTGGGCACCGGAGCTCGCACTGCGGTGCGTGAAATAGCTCTATGTGTGGCATTGCGACGCCACATTAGTTTGGAAAACATGGAGCTTTCATGTGCTGCAGTGAAGTCTAAGAAAGTATCGATGGGCCTCAGAGTGCCATGGTAACATCATCAAGACCGTAAGGTAGTGGCGGTGTGAGATCTGAGACTGGGCATTGGCCCATTGGCGCTAGTGTATAGAATTTGTCCGTTTAGCCCCCTTAAATCTAGGAAAGTCCTGTATAGCCCTAAAATATTCGGTTAAGTGCAATAACACTATAATCATATAAAACTATATAAAATCTACGAATTCAGGCAATTATTTAAGTCATAAAGTATATGATTCACGGGTATAAATCCCACCCACTACAAAAAAAATGGGGCTTCAAAGAACAACCGATTTTCGTTGCTAGAGGTGCCAAATTTCGTTGCAAAAGGGTTTTGGCAACGACTTTACTGTCGTTGGGTCATTCGTTGCTCAATGAGCATTGCTAATTATTCCGCAACGAACGTATTTTTTTTGTTACCAAAAGTAATACATTTTGCAACGAAATTTGGCTTTAAATAGAGACATCGATCCTTTAGCAACAAAATGTATTGTTGCATAATAATTAAAATTTCGTTGCTAAAAAACCCATTTCGTTGCAAAAGCCTTCTAATTGGCAAACGAAATGAACTCTTTTTGTTGTAGTAAATTATGAAAATTGTTGCCTAAGCTTGCTTTCGTTGCGAATGTGAACTTTTTATAACGATTTTTCGTTCTTGATTATATTATTTAGCAACGACATTATGTTGAATCGATGAATGAAAATATTTGTTCTTTGGTTATTTTTCAATAGCTACGAAAGTCGTCGATTAAGCAACGACATTATATGTTGTCGTTTCTTTATATGTGCAACGAAAATTGATATGATTTGCAACGATAAAAAATATTGCCTTTTATTTTAGTATTAGCAACAATACCCTCTTCGTTGTTATTAGGTTAATTTTTGTTGCCAAATATTATATTTTTATTGCCATTAGCAAATGAAAATTTCTTTCTAAATGTATAAAAATTGTTGCTATATTAAAACTTGTTCAATGCTTTGGTAACAAATTATATTGTTGCCAAATCAAAATTTGACATTCTTTTTGTGTACCTGGCTAGCTCAATGTCCCCATAGCAAATAATGGCAAAAATAAAAAAAACTAAAATATTATTAACTTAATAAAATCATCCATTACATAATCATTCATTATCTTTACAATTAACCATCTAAAGCTACCACAGTTCTTCAATCAAAGTATATATCTACATATATAGAGAGAGTACACTTCATAATTTTGTCCCTTAGTCTTCCGTAAACGTAGCACGGAAAATTGTCCGTTTAGCCCCCTTAAATCTAGGAAAGTCCTGTATAGCCCTAAAATACGTCGGTTAAGCGCAATAACACTATAATCATATAAAACTATATAAAATCTACGAATTCAGGCAATTATTTAAGTCATAAAGTATATGATTCACGGGTATAAATCCCACTCCACTACAAAAAAATGGGGCTTCAGCAACAACCGATTTTCGTTGCTAGAGGTGCCAAATTTCGTTGCAAAAGGGTTTTGGCAACGACTTTACTGTCGTTGGGTCTTTCGTTGCTCAATGAGCATTGCTAATTATTCCGCAACGAACGTATTTTTTTTGTTACCAAAAGTAATACATTTTGGAACGAAATTTGGCTTTCGTACAGAGACATCGATCCTTTAGCAACAAAATGTATTGTTGCATAATAATTAAAATTTCGTTGCTAAAAAACCCATTTCGTTGCAAAAAGCCTTCTAATTGGCAAATGAAATGAACTCTTTTTTGTAGTAAATTATGAAAATTGTTGCTTTAAGCTTGCTTTCGTTGCGAATGTGAACTTTTTAGCAACGATTTTCTTTGCTGATTATATTATTTGGCAACGACATTATGTTGAATCAGCAATGAAAATATTTGTTGCTGGTTATTTTTCAATAGCTACGAAAGTCGTCGATTAGCAACGACATTATATGTTGTCGTTTCTTTATATGTGCAACGAAAATTGATATGATTTGCAACGATAAAAAATATTGCCTTTTATTTTAGTATTAGCAACAATACCCTCTCCGTTGTTATTAGGTTAATTTTTTGTTGCCAAATATTATATTTTTATTGCCATTAGCAACGAAAATTTGTTGCTAAATGTATAAAAATTGTTGCTATATTAAAATTTGTTCAATGCTTTGGTAACAAATTATATTGTTGCCAAATCAAAATTTGACATTCTTTTTGTGTACCTTGCTAGCTCAATGTCCCCATAGCAAATAATGGCAAAAATAAAAAAAACTAAAATATTATTAACTTAATAAAATCATCCATTACATAATCATTCATTATCTTTACAATTAACCATCTAAAGCTACCACAGTTCTTCAATCAAAGTATATATCTACATATATAGAGAGTACACTTCATAATTTAGTCCCTTAGTCTTCCAGTAAGCGTACCTTAAAATTGTCCGTTTAGCCCCTTAAATCTAGGAAAGTCCCAGTATAGCCCTAAAATACGCTTGTTAAGCGCAATAACACTATAATCATATAAAACTATATAAAATCTACAATTGAGCAATTATTTAAGTCATAAAGTATATGATTCACGGTATAAATCCCACCCACTACAAAAAATGGGGCTTCAAAGAACAACCGATTTTCGTTGCTAGAGGTGCCAAATTTCGTTGCAAAAGGGTTTTGGCAACGACTTTACTGTCGTTGGGTCTTTCGTTGCTCAATGAGCATTGCTAATTATTCCATAACGAACGTATTTTTTTTGTTACCAAAAGTAATACATTTTGCAACGAAATTTGGCTTTCGTACAGAGACATCGATCCTTTAGCAACAAAATGTATTGTTGCATAATAATTAAAATTTCGTTGCTAAAAAACCCATTTCATTGCAAAAGCCTTCTAATTGGCAACGAAATGAACTCTTTTTTGTTGTAGTAAATTATGAAAATTGTTGCCTAAGCTTGCTTTCGTTGCGGAATGTGAACTTTTTAGCAACGATTTTCGTTGCTGATTATATTATTTGGCAACGACATTATGTTGAATCAGCAATGAAAATATTTGTTGCTGGTTATTTTTTAATAGCTACGAAAGTCGTCGATTAGCAACGACATTATATGTTGTCGTTTCTTTATATGTGCAACGAAAATTGATATGATTTGCAACGATAAAAAATATTGCCTTTTATTTTAGTATTAGCAACAATACCCTCTTCGTTGTTATTAGGTTAATTTTTTGTTGCCAAATATTATATTTTTATTGCCATTAGCAACGAAAATTTGTTGCTAAATGTATAAAAATTGTTGCTATATTAAAACTTGTTCAATGCTTTGGTAACAAATTATATTGTTGCCAAATCAAAATTTGACATTCTTTTTGTGTACCTGGCTAGCTCAATGTCCCCATAGCAAATAATGGCAAAAATAAAAAAAACTAAAATATTATTAACTTAATAAAATCATCCATTACATAATCATTCATTATCTTTACAATTAACCATCTAAAGCTACCACAGTTCTTCAATCAAAGTATATATCTACATATATAGAGAGAGTACACTTCATAATTTCGTCCCTTAGTCTTCCGTAAACGTAGCACGAAAAATTGTCCGTTTAGCCCCCTTAAATCTAGGAAAGTCTGTATATAGCCCTAAAATACGCTTGGTTTAAGCCTTGATAATAACACTATAATCATATAAAACTATATAAAATCTACGAATTCAGGCAATTATTTAAGTCATAAAGTATATGATTCACGGGTATAAATCCCACTCCACTACAAAAAAATGGGGCTTCAGCAACAACCGATTTTCGTTGCTAGAGGTGCCAAATTTCGTTGCAAAAGGGTTTTGGCAACGACTTTACTGTCGTTGGGTCTTTCGTTGCTCAATGAGCATTGCTAATTATTCCGCAACGAACGTATTTTTTTTGTTACCAAAAGTAATACATTTTGTAACGAAATTTGGCTTTCGTATAGAGACATCGATCCTTTAGCAACAAAATGTTTTATTGCATAATAATTAAAATTTCGTTGCTAAAAAACCCATTTCGTTGCAAAAGCCTTCTAATTGGCAACGAAATGAACTCTTTTTTGTTGTAGTAAATTATGAAAATTGTTGCCTAAGCTTGCTTTCGTTGCGGAATGTGAACTTTTTAGCAATGATTTTCGTTGCTGATTATATTATTTGGCAACGACATTATGTTGAATCAGCAATGAAAATATTTGTTGCTGGTTATTTTTCAATAGCTACGAAAGTCGTCGATTAGCAACGACATTATATGTTGTCGTTTCTTTATATGTGCAACGAAAATTGATATGATTTGCAACGATAAAAAATATTGCCTTTTATTTTAGTATTAGCAACAATACCCTCTCCGTTGTTATTAGGTTAATTTTTTGTTGCCAAATATTATATTTTTATTGCCATTAGCAACGAAAATGTGTTGCTAAATGTATAAAAATTGTTGCTATATTAAAACTTGTTCAATGCTTTGGTAACAAATTATATTGTTGCCAAATCAAAATTTGACATTCTTTTTGTGTACCTGGCTAGCTCAATGACCCCATAGCAAATAATGGCGAAAAGAAAAAAACTAAAATATTATTAACTTAATAAAATCATCCACTACATAATCATTCATTATCTTTACAATTAACCATCTAAAGCTGCCACAGTTCTTCAATCAAAGTATATATCTACATATATAGAGAGAGTACACTTCATAATTTCGTCCCTTAGTCTTCCGTAAACGTAGCACGGAAAATTGATACCCAGTATTGTAAGGCAGGTCGTAGAAGCAGTCTTCCTGCATATATTTAAAAATAATAGCAAGTCAGGAAAATGAAGCAAATAGGTCACCAGAGGCACTTAGTGCCAAAATCAATACACAAAGATAATTGAGTTGCTACGTGGTACCAATGTACACCATATTGCTCAAAAGCAGAAAAAGACAAATAGGCAATCACAATATCATAAAAAGGCATACCATGTTCTCTCACTAATGCTTGAGAATAAAGAAAATTTTAGCTGGCTCAAGCAGGTTTTGAAGTGGTCCACATGTGAATACAGATTAGTTAAAATTTGACATAATTATTATTTTTAGGCCTACAATTAAAGAGTTTATTTTCCTGGGACTAAAAGAGGTTTTAGTCTCCTATGTACTATATAATGAACAAATTGGAATTTGGAACATCATGCATGAAAGAGGACGAATAAAGTAACAAGGGACTTTAACATAATCAGCATTCTAGGATAACAAATTACTAATTCTTCAATACTTGCCAAAAATATATATTATCAGTTTTTCAAAAGTTCATGGCAGATTGACCCTTTTATGCCATAAGATTTTTTAGGACTAAATAACAACCATGAAGAATATAAAAGCTTAGTAGTCCATGACGTTACTAACCACACATCGATAAATACTCCTTCCATTTCCAAATTATTATTGACTTTTAAAAATCAATTAAGATATTTTTAAACTCAAATGATAAGATTCATTAAAATTTATGAAAATACAAATCTTATAATTAGTAGTACCTTTTAAACTAGTTTACAATATTCATCTCGTACTGACTAAAATTAAATAAATTTACCCGAGTATGAAAAAAATGTCTCAAACTGACTTCAAGAAGTCAATAATCTTATATTTGTTCCAAAGGGAGTATTAAACTGAACATTTTAATAGTAAAAATATTAAGAAGCCTCTTCAAAAAGATGGAAAGAGTATACCTCTGCAAACTTGGCTGCTAACAAAGCAGAGGTGATGTCTTTGATATGTTTATTATTTGAACACGCATTACTCTTTAGGTGATCTGCTCCCTTCATATTTCTTTGTTGGTCCATTTTATTGAGTGAAACATTTGAAAATGAAGGCTCTGCATGGATAATTAGAGCAAGCGAAAAGCATACCATGGAATATTAATAAGATAAAACACATACAATAGATTATAAATTTCACAAACTGATAACAGTGCTTACTTAAAAAGACCATTGCATATATAATGTCCTTTAATTTCATCTTATTCCTTATTGGGGACAATACATATAAATTTGTGATTTAAAAACCTTATATTTAGAGACTTTTTGTCTAGGACATATGGAAAATCAGATGTTTCACTTTAACAAATCAGATGTTGCATTCTAGAATTCTGTATGAGATTGAATGAAAACTGATTTTAGGATTTTGGAAAATCAGATGTTGCACTTTAACGAATGAATTATTTGAATTGTGATTTTGGAGACATAATCCTTGTAAGGAGGGATTGATGTAACATTCCAGAATTTTAATTGTTATATTAAATATTTATTGAATTATTTAAGTATTTAATGGATGTGTTTATGGTTGAATTTGTAATTGTTCAAATTTGATTCAATTTGGTTAACTATCTGTTAAATAAATAATTAAGGAAATTATTATATTTGCTAATTTAATTTAATTATTAAGTTAGAGAGTTTTGATTAATTGAATTATTATTCTTTTATTTGAATTTTGTAATTAAAAGGATGTGTTAGTTAGTTAAATAAAGTTATAATTATATAGAAAATTATAATTTTGTGGTATTGATTTATGTGTTGAAGTAATTTAATATATTATTATTAATATTAATTTAATTTATTAAAAGTGTGACAAATAACCTTTTATAAAGTAGTTATTAAAATAACTTAAAGGAGTTTTAATTCAGTTTTTCCAAACAATGCCTAATGCCTATTAAGTCTTTATTCTAATTGTGTTTTACCAAACAAGGCATAAGGATTAATTGGTTATTTTTTTTAGTGACTAGCCAAACAAGCCTTATGGCTTTTGGTTTTCAAAACTTAGATAACTGATATCAGCTATATCTATATTTATATTATATAATTAATATAAATTATATCCTATATAATGTTATATTGTTAAGACGTAGTTAGAGTTAGGAAGAAAAGAGAAAACTCAGAGGAAGAAGAAGAAGAAGAAGAGAAGAAGAAAAGTGAGAGAGAAAAGAAGAGAGGAAGAAAGGCTAGAGAATTGGTGAGAAGAAAAGTTTGAGAATAAATAAAAAAGGGAATAGCCATCATCATCTTCTTCAACGTATTATCCTATTCTTTTTAGTTTTAAAGGTTTAGTTTTTTCTCTTCCCTAATTCTCTGTAAAATCCTTGTGTAAGGATAAATTATTTGTTATGTATGTGATTTTATATGATAATCTAGTGTTGTTAAACTATTTTCTTAAGCTATAATGGATAATAGTCCATGAATTTGTATTATTTATATGGTTGTGAAGAAAAGCTATTTTTATAGAGAGTTTTTGTGTATATATATATTGTTTAGTTTAAAGTAAAAATTAAGGGTAATTAGTTGTTTAATTGATAAATTAACTATTGAGTTTGATAGAGTATGTATAAACATTGATAAAATGCTTTGAATTAACTATTTTGGTTGAAAACAAAATAACAGTGTTTATTTTCATCAAAAACATCAAAAAGTGAGTTTTTATCAAAAATAGTGAAATTGTATGTGTTAAATTTGTTGTTTATATTGTTTTATGAGTAGAAACATGTTTACAATCTTTGAATTATGTTTACATGAAGTCTTTGTATGAATTGCATATAAATTAGGCTGTTAGAAAGGAACTTTTAGGCCAAAATTAGCTTTTTCTTATCTTTGTTGTCAAGTCATCAATCGAAACTAAAGTTTGGCGCATGATGCGCCCAATGATTCATTTTCACATAGCATTACGCCACTACCATTGCAGTGTGCCTTTGTAGCGTTATTCTCGTTCAAGATCGCTATCTCTCATACATATTACACATTCTGATATAAAGCGTAAATCAATGCACAACAAAGATAAACCGTAGCAAGTAGAGAAGTTAGCGAATGGTCTGATAGTGTACTTTTTGTACTCGATATTTTAATGAATTATTATGTGATGATAGTAGGACTGTAAAATGTTGATTTTAATATTTCTATACTATGAATAAGTATGTTATTAACGATTAACTTGTGTTTTAACTTGATTATGTGATTAAATAATCAAACCTACATGATGAATGTAGTTAGTTAAGTTTGTAAAGTGGTAGTGACTAATTATGTCATGATGACATATGTTTATAGGGTATTTTGATCTGAATTGATTCGGTTTAGCCTACGAGCAAGACAAGTTTTCTAATCCTTTATCTTATTGAACTAATTATGGTTTCCAATTCGATTTCCTTATAAATGATGCAAGTTCTCTAATCTATTTTATTGTTGAATCAATTATTGTTCCCAATATAATAATGCCAGGTTTTTAAACTTTGATTTTTGATATTGAACAAGTTATTCTTGTATTTAACTTGTTGTTTAGCATGCCCAAATATATTTGAATAGTTTTATCATTCATATTGCCATGCATGCTTAGTATTCAATTATAAATAACATTGGCTTAATATTGTTCAAGCAAGGTGTATTATAGTTATTCAAGTTGTATGGTATTAGATTATTCCTAAAGCGTGACTTTAATTTACCATGTTGATTCAGTTACGATTATTCTATAGTATGATGTTATTGGTTTCATTCAACTAATCCTTAGTTGATGTTCATTGAATTCCAAATTACCCTGAAATGTATCCAAACCAAACTCACTTTGGTGCGTACTTGTACTCTAAATACTGAGATGAACTACCCTATTATTAGGGGTAACTTACGCTTAGCATTGAAATATTTGTGCACAATACATTGTACGAAGGGCTGATCCCCCTAAGTACGAGGAGTCCCTATAGTCTTATGACTGTTTGAGTTTAAGTTGAAACATTACTTATAACTATGGATATAGTTCCTGATCTTAGGACCCTCAGTTATTTACTTCAGATTGTTGACAAATCGTAATTGTTTAAATATATTGAGCCTCTTATTTAACATTTGTTGTAAAGGTTTTTCATTCATTATTGTATCAAGTGAGCTTTGTTTGCTCACTCTTGCTTATATAATTATTACAGTTATGGATGAGAAGGTTGATGTACCTAGCACCAGTAAGGGAAAAGGAAAGATGAACAAGTATTGATGACTTGTAATTTGATTATATTTTATTATCAGTTTTTAATGGAATGGTTGTAATAAAGATTATTTATTTTCCGCATTTGAATGATTGTGTTTAAAGGTTAGACAACCAGGGAGATTTTTTTATGTAACCCTTTAATGGGGAAGGTTTTATTTATCCAGTTTTATTGTGATTGGGTAGTTAGATATGAATGTTTGATTAAGTGAACACCAAATCTTGTGGAAATGAAGTACCTGAGTTTGGGGGTGTCACAAATTGGTATCAGAGCCTTAGGTTATGAACCTTAGGTGGGGGAAAAGCCTTAGGAAGTAACCTTCGAAAAGATAGTGATGATGAACTCTTATCGAGTTTTAAGAAAGAAGTAATAAAACACTTATGTGCTTATGTGTTTACAACTTATGTGCTCATGAGTGTCGAGTAGTAATGATTAGTAATTAAAACTTAAACTTTGGTTGACAGAATGTCTAATATAGGAGGATCCAGTCAAACTAGGGAAGAAGAGCCTCGAGATATTCAGGTAGTTTGGGAACAATTACTACGCACGGGAAAACAGATTCGTTGGTCACGATGAGTTGAAGCGGAGAGAGTACCTGATGAGGATGATGAGATAGAGACGGATGAGGAAGATCCCTTGGAGCTGCCACAGACGGATGAAGAGGATGAGGAAGAAAGGATTCCATTTAACTCGATAGTTGGTCGTATATACGATGAGGTGCATAACCGTAACGTGGAACTTCAAGATACTATTGAGGAATTGCAAGAGATAGTAGCTGAACAACAAACCTCAATGGTACAGAAGGACGACGAGATCCAGGATCAAGAAGAACAACTGAACAATGTTGAAGTGAAACTGGTTCACACTGAAGAAGAGAACGACCAAATGAGAGCAGAGATTGCAGAGTTGAAGAGCAAGTTGAGAGAAGAGTCTGCAAAAAGGGCAAGAGCCAAATATGCGTATGAGGAAGCTGATCAACGGGCCAAAATAGCAGAGGGAGACGCACAAGCAAAGAGAATGAAGATGCAGGAAATGGATAACGTATTCAACATCGCGATCAATCAAGCTCAGGATCGGGTCATGGGTTACCCAATTTAGTTCGAGACGTTACCCTCGTACATACTAGATCGTCGAACCATGTTCTGAATTATGGAAGAAGAGCGTCGTAAGGCTTTGCAGTATCTTAGTAGGACATCGTAAGAAGTGTACTTGATTTATGATTTATGTTTTGATAAGTATTATGTAAATCCCAAGTGTTATGTAACTTGTGGATATGATGATGATGTCCTGAACCTTTAGTAGTTCAGGAAAATAATGTAAATAGTAGTGATGCTATGGATATGATGTTTTTCAAAGAATTAACCATGAATAAAAGTTATTATCTTCTTTTATCCAAAGTGTTATGTGTTATGTGGTGATTACTTTTTTGGGGGCAAGTTAATTAGAAATTACTTAAAGGAGTTGAGTAATAATCTAATGAGTGTATTTTTAGCAGAAAATGCCTCCAAGATGTCAACCACCCCATCAGAGAACCACCAAAGGAACCAACAACGATAATGCTGAAGCTAACCCTGTTCAGCAGCTGGTGACGTTGTTGATAGGTGCACTACAGAATCAACCGCAAAATCAACCTCAGAACCAAGGTGCTACGTTTAAGGACTTCAAGGCGGTTATACCACCAGAATTCCATGGATCCATGAATCCAGTTAAGGCACAAACCTGGGTCATGGAGATAGAGAAAGTGTTCGATGTTGTAGGAGTAGGCGAAGATCAGAAAACTGCTTTTGCAACATTCATGTTGAAAGCAGAGGCTAGTTATTGGTGGCAGGCCAATAAAACTCGAGGAGGTCAAGGTGTTATAACTTGGAAAAGGTTTAAGGAGATTTTCTTCGAGACCTATTTCCCAGAGAGTTCGAAAAGCCAGTTAGAAGTACAATTTTTAGAACTGAAATAGGGAACGATGACGGTGTCGGAGTATGCCGCGAAATTTAATGAGTTGGCGAGGTTTGCGCCATACCAAGTCAGCACAGATGAACGTAAGGCAAAGAGATTTGAACAAGGACTGAAGCCCTGGTTGTTTAGTAGGGTTTCCTTGTTCCAGCTGAAGACGTTTGCAGTCGTGATGGAAAAGGCAATTCTCGCCGAAGGTGGAGGCGAGGCTGTAACCAAGTTCAACCAGGAACAGAAAAAGAAGAAGAATAAAGTGGAGGTTAAGAATGGAAGTGGTGGTAGTGGAAATAATAATCTGAAAAGAAAGTGGAATGGAAATGTGGGTGTTGGGAATCAACAAGGTAGCCAGTAGAGTAAGAAGTTTGAAGCATGTGCTACATGTGGGAAGCTTCACAAGGGTGTATGCTTAATGGGGAAATGTGTATGCTTTAATTGTGGCCAGGAGGGTCACATCACCCAAAATTACAATCAACCCAAGAAGAATGTTTGCTACACTTGTGGGTTCAAGGATCACTTTGCTCGTGAATGCCCTAAGAAGAGATCTGGTGAGGCAAATGGAAATAAGGGAAGTGCTAGTGGAGGTGCGCTGACTATTACTGGGCTAGCATCAACGAATAAGCCCACAGCCAGAACCTTCAACATGACTGTGCAAGATGTTGTGCAATCAAAGGATTTGGTTTTAGGTATTATCCCAATCAATGATATTGATGCTTATGTATTATTTGATTCGGGTGCTACTTGTTCATTTATATCTGATGAATTTGCTATGAGATTAGGATTGCCTAGTGAAGAATTGAATTTCCCTTTAAAAATAGAAATTGCGAATAAGGAAGTAATTCTTGTTAGGTTCGTATACAAGAACTGTAGGGTGAATATTAAGGGAAATATTTTGATGGTAGATTTAATTCCGGTTAGGCTTGGAGAGTTTGATGTTATTTTGGGAATGGATTGGTTGTTCAATTGTGGAGCGATAATTGACTGCCAAAAGAAATGTGTAAACCTTATGACTCCATCAAAGGTAGTTTTCAATGGTAGAAAATTGCCTAGACAAATGAGATGTCTGACGATTATGCAGGCCAAGAAGTTGTTGAGTCAAGGCTGTGTGGGTTATTTAGCTTACATAGTCGATACTCAGAAGAAGGGTGCAAAACTGGAAGAAATACTGGTGGTTAGGGAATTTGTGGACGTGTTTTTGGAGGATTTGCCAGGAATTCCGCCTGATAGAGAAGTCGAGTTCGTGATCGACTTAGCACCAGGAACAGCTTCGATATCGAAAGCCCCGTATAGAATGGCTCCGATAGAGATGAAGGAATTGATGGTACAACTGCAAGAGCTGCTGGATAAGAAATACATTCAGCCGAGTGTGTCACCGTAGGGAGCACCGGTGTTATTCGTAAAGAAGAAGGATGGGTCAATGCGTCTTTGCATTGATTATAGGGAGTTGAACAAAGTCACTATTAAGAATAAATATCCATTGCCGAGAATAGATGACTTGTTTGATCAATTGAAGGGTGCTAGATATTTCTCAAAGATAGATTTGAGAAGTGGGTATCACCAATAGAAGATAAGAAAGGAGGATGTACCGAAGATGACATTATGAACTCTGTATGGACATTACGAGGTTTTGGTGATGTCTTTTGGTTTGACAAACGCCCCTGCAGCATTCATGGATTTGATAAACAGGGTGTTTCAACCATTTTTAGACAAGTTTGTGGGGGTGTTTATCGATGATATTCTGGTGTACTCTAGAACTCAAGAAGAACACGTGGAACACTTACGTCTAACCCTGGAGATGCTAAGAAAGGAAAAGTTGTACGCAAAATTCTCTAAATGTGAATTCTGGTTACAACGTGTACAATTTCTTGGGCACGTAATTGACAAGGATGGAATTTCAGTGGATCCATCAAAGGTCGAAGCTATGATAAATTAGGAACAACCAAGAACTCCATCAGAAGTAAGAAGTTTCTTGGGATTGGCAGGGTATTACAGACAGTTTATTCAGGATTTCTCCAAGATTGCCACTCCGTTGACAAATTTCACGAGGAAATCTGTAAAATTTGTTTGGACGGAGAAGTGTGAAGGAAGTTTCCAGGAATTGAAAAAGAAGCTAAGTATGGCACCTGTGTTGTCATTACCAGATAATACAGGAAATTTTGTGGTGTATAGTGATGCTTCACACAAAGGATTATGATGTTTCCTTATGCAGAACGGAAAAGTCATCACGTATGCATCAAGGCAATGGAAGGACTACAAAAAAGGGTATCCGACTCATGATTTAGAGTTGGCAGCGGTTTTGTTTGCTTTAAAAATATGGAAACACTATCTCTATGGAGAGAAATGTGAGATTTACACAGACCATAAGAGTATGAAGTACATTTTCACTCAGAAAGACCTGAACATGCGTCAAAGGAGATGGATGGAATTGATAAAGGATTACGATTGTGAGATCTTTTATCATCCAGGCAAAGCAAACGTGGTTGCAGATGCCTTGAGTAGGAAAGGTAGAGAAAAGTTGATGCTGTTAATTGATAAGGAGGAGCTTATTACAACAATGTCAAGGTTAGAGTTAGAAATCAAATTTCCAAAAGAATCCGATGAAAAATTATACCAGATGGAAGCCAGTCAAACTTTGGTGGACAAAGTGAAGAGCGCTCAACTGCAGGATGAGGAATGCAGAAAAATAAGAGAAAGTGTGGTCGAGGGAAAGGAAGTGAAGTACAAGGTTGTTACTGATGGAATGCTGAGATTCGAGGGACGAATCTGGGTTCCAGTAGTACCAGACATTAAAGAGGACATCTTGACAGAAGCTCATAGTTCGAGATATTCGATTCATCCAGGAAGTACAAAAATGTATCAAGATTTGCGGCGACATTTTTGGTGGAAAAATATGAAAAGAAACGTTGCAGAATGCGTTGCAAAGTGCTTGACATGTCAGAGACTCAAAGCCGAGCATCAAAGATCAAGAGGGTTACTTCAACCGTTAGAGATACCAGAATGGAAATGGGAACATATCACAATGAATTTTGTGGTATGTCTCCCATCGACTCAGAAAGGATACGATGCGATTTGGGTGATAGTGGACAGATTGACAAAATCTAAACACTTTTTGCCAATAAAGATTAAATTCAATCTTGATCAGCTGGCAAAACTATATGTTAAAGAAATCATGACGAGACATGGAGTTCCAGTGTCGATTGTGTCAGATAGAGATCCGAGGTTCACATCAAACTTCTGGAAGAGACTACAAGAATGTATGGGAACACAATTGCGAATGAGTACGGCATATCATCTGCAAACAGATGGCCAAAATGAATGAACGATTTAGACATTAGAAGATATGCTGAAAGCATGCGTCATGGATTTCAAAGGAAGCTGGGATGAACAATTACCATTGGTGGAATTTGCCTATAATAACAGTTACCACGCTAGCATCGACATGTTACCTTACGAAGCATTGTACGGTAGGAGGTGCAGAACTCTACTGTACTGGGATGAAGTTGGTGAACGTCAACTATTAGGACCAGAACTGGTACAACAAACTGCTGAGGTTGTCAAACTCATCAGAAAAAGATTGATAGCTGCTCAAGACAGACAAAAGAAATATGTTGATCAACACAGACAAGATCGTTTATTCGACGTAGGAAATTACGTTTTCCTAAAAGTTTCACCTTGGAAGGAAAAAATTCGATTTGGTAAAAAGGGAAAAAATTAAGCCCGAGATTTATTGGACCCTTCGAAGTGCTGCGAAAAGTTGGAGAGGTGGCTTACGAGAATTGCAAAACATTCATAATGTTTTTCACGTTTCAGTGTTACGACCATATAAGTCTGATTACAAGCACATGATCGAGTATGAACCATTGCAGTTTGAGAAAGACTTGTCCTATGAAGAGGTTCCTATCCAGATAGTTGACAGGAAAGAACAAGTGTACAGAAATAAAGTGATACCTTCTGTGAAGGTAATATGGAGGAACCATAATGTCGAAGAGGCTACGTGGGAACTCGAAGCTGAAATGATGAAGAATTACCCCGAGTTATTTGTTTAATCTATGTCTTCGATTCTGGGGACAAAATCTTTGTAAGTAGGAGATAATGTGATGAATGAATTGTTTGAATTGTGATTTTGGGGACATAATCCTTGTAAGGAGGGAATGATGTAACATTCCAGAATTTTAATTGTTATATTAAATATTTATTGAATTATTTAAGTATTTAATGGATGTGTTTATGGTTGAATTTGTAATTGTTCAAATTTGATTCAATTTGGTTAACTATCTGTTAAATAAATAATTAAGGAAATTATTATATTTGCTAATTTAATTTAATTATTAAGTTAGAGAGTTTTGATTAATTGAATTATTATTCTTTTTATTTGAATTTTGTAATTAAAAGGATGTGTTAGGGTGTTAAATAAAGTTATAATTATATAGAAAATTATAATTTTGTGGTATTGATTTATGTGTTAAAGTAATTTAATATATTGTTATTAAGATTAATTTAATTTATTAAAAGTGTGATAAATAACCTTTTATAAAGTAGTTATTAAAATAACTTAAAGGAGTTTTAATTCAGTTTTGCCAAACAATGCCTAATGCCAATTAGGTCTTTATTCTAATTGTGTTTTACCAAACAAGGCATAAGGATTAATTGGTTATTTTTTTAGTGACTAGCCAAACAAGACTTATGGCTTTTGGTTTTCAAAACTTAGATAACTGATATCAGTTATATCTATATTTATATTATATAAATAATATAAATTAAATCCTATATACATTATATTGTTAGTACGTAGTTAGAGTTAGGAAGAAAAGAGAAAACTCAGAGGAAGAAGAAGAAGAAGAAGAAGAGAAGAAGAAAAGTGAGAGAGAAAAGAAGAGAGGAAGAAAGGCTAGAGAATTGGTGAGAAGAAAAGCTTGAGAATAAAAAAAAGGAATAGCCATCATCATCTTCTTCAAGGTATTATCCTATTCTTTTTACATTTAAAGGTTTAGTTTTTTCTCTTCCCTAATTCTCTGTAAAATCCTTGTGTAAGGATAAATTATTTGTTATGTATGTGATTTTATATGATAATCTAGTGTTGTTAAACTATTTTCTTAAGCTATAATGGAGAATAGTCCATGAATTTGTATTATGTATATTGTTGTGAAGAAAAGCTATTTTTACAGAGAGTTTTGTGTATATATATATATATATATATATATATATATATATATATATATATATATATATATATTTAGTTAGTAAAGTAAAAATTAAGGGCAATTAGTTGTTTAATTGATAAATTGACTGTTGAGTTTGATAGAGTATGTTTAAACATTGATAAAATGCTTTGAATTAACTGCTTTTGGTTGAAAAACAAAATCACGTTGTTTATTTTCATCAAAACATCAAAAGTGAGTTTTATCAAAAACAATGAAATTGTATATGTTAAATTTGTTGTTTATATTGTTTTATGAGTAGAAACATGTTTACAATCTTTGAATTATGTTTACATGAAGTCTTTGTATGAATTGCATGTGAATTAGGCTGTTAGAAAGAAACTTTTAGGCAAAAATTAGCTTTTTCTTATCTTTTGTTAAAGTCATTAGTCGAAACTAAAGTTTGGCGCCATGCATGCATGCTTTAATGATTCATCTTTCATGCATGCAACCACGGCCATTACCACGACGCAAAGACGCTGACCTTGTAAGCGTTATTCTTGCATAGTCAATATCTCTCATATCTTGTATCATACGCCGCACACACAAGATAAAGCTGTAGCGCCACAAAAATGAAGTTTGCGTAATGGTCGATAGTGTACTTTTTGTACTCAAAATTTTAAAGAATTGTTATGTGATGATAGTAGGACTGTAAAATGTTGATTTTAGTATTTCTATACTATGAATATGTATGTTATTAATGATTAGCTTGTGTTATAACTTGATTATGTGATTAAATAATCAAACCTACATGATGAATGTAGTTAGTTAAGTTTGTAAAGTGGTAGTGACTAATTATGTCATGATGACATATGTTTATAGGGTATTGTGATCCGAATTGATTCGGTTTAGCCTACGAGCAAGGCAAGTTTTCTAATCCTTTATCTTGTTGAACTAATTATGGTTTCCAATTCGATTACCTTATAAATGATGCAAGTTCTCTAATCTATTTTATTGTTGAATCAATTATTGTTCCCAATATAATAATGCAAGGTTTCTAAACTTTGATTTTTGATATTGAACAAGTTATTCTTGTATTTAACTTGTTGTTTAGCATGCCCAAATATATTTGAATAGTTTTATCGTTCATATTGCCATGCATGCTTAGTATTCAATCCTAAATAACCTTGGCTTAATATTGTTCAAGCAAGGTGTATTATAGTTATTCAAGTTATATGCTATTAGGTTATTCCTAAAGTATTACTTTAATTTACCATGTTGATTCCGTTACGATTATTCTATTGTATGATGTTATTGGTTTCATTCAACTAATCCTTAGTTAATGTTCATTGAATTCCAAATTACCCTTAAATGTATCCAAATCAAACTAACTTTGGTGCGGACTTGTACTCTAAAAACTAGGATGAACAACCCTATTATTAGGGGTAACTTACGTTTAGCGTTGAAATGTTTGTGCACAATACATTGTACGAAGGGCTGATCCCCCTAAGTACGAGGAGTCCCTATAGTCTTATGACTGTTAAAGTTTAAGTTGAAACATTACTTATAACTATGGACATAGTTCGTGGTCTTAGGACCCTCAGTTATTTACTTCAGATTGTTGACAAATCGTAATTGTTTAAATCTATTGAGCCTCTTATTTAACATTTGTTGTAAAGGTTTTTCATTCATTATTGTATCAAGTTAGCTTTGTTTGCTCACTCTTGCTTATATAATTATTACAGTTAAGGATGAGAAGGTTGATGTACCTAGCACCAGTAAGGGAAAATGAAAGATGAACAAGTATTGAAGACTTGTAATTTGATGATATTTTATTATCAGTTTTTAATGGAATGGTTGTAATAAAGATTATTTATTTTCCGCATTTGAATGATTGTGTTTAAAGGTTAGACAACCTGTGAGATTTTTTTATGTAACCCTTTAATGGGGAAGGTTTTATTTATCCAGTTTTATTGTGATTGGGTAGTTAGATATGAATGTTTGATTAAGTTAACACCAAATCCTGTGGAAATGAAGTACCTGGGTTTGGGGGTGTCACAAATGAAGTCTTTATAGAAAAGTTATATTGGCGAGAAGGGATACTGGTTTCACATCATAGAGGAGACAATTATAAGCAGTCATAGTTCATCAAGATGTCATCAAGAACAGACTCAATTAACCCCTTGAAACATATGCCAACTTAATAATCAGTTAGAAAAACAAGGAGGGTGGATTAGGGAAAGTGCAAAGCAGAAACAAATGTGAGTATGAGGTTCACTATATAATTATTAATTGACAGCACGGGGAAAAGAAGTATGCAGAAAGGAGAAATGGTAAATATGAGTCTTATGCGTGATTCCAGACCACCTTTCATCTCGTAAAAAGCAGCAGTAGAGAAGGCTTGTGTGGATCACCAAATATCAGTAATGGTTCACAAGACAGTCATAGACTAAAATGAATTTGCATAAATATTTAATGGTTATTTGACTTTTTTCAGTTTCCTTTCAGGAAGAAATTTAAAACCACTGCTCCAAGGTTGACCACCCAAAAACATTGTCTAAAATGCAATCCGCGAATCTCAAACTCAGAGTTTAACAGTCCATAACTCCACATCTCTTGATCATTCCAAAAAAAAAGGCTACTACAAAGTTATGATGCCTTAAAACGATGTAGTTTTCTAGAGACGGTACAAGGATTAAACAAAATAAAGTTGTTACCTATGTGAATGAAAACTTCAGCTACTTTAGGATGAGATTTTCGAATTTTATCACAAACATTCTCCTCAACTTCATGTGCAAAACTGACACTATAGAAGGGATCAATCTGCCAAGTTAAAGTTACTGTTGTATCAAATTCAACAAGATAGAACATATGCATAAAATGAATAGTTAGATCGTATAAAGAATGCAAAATTAATAATAGCCAACCTCAATATTTACATCAAGATGTAGTGATGAACCAGCTCTCCTTCCCCCGAGATGACTGCATCCCTGCAGAGCATTCAATCTGAATTATTAAGCAATGAGTAAAGAGCAAACTTCCTCAAAACCCAACTAGAGCTATATAAATTATTGAAGCACTGTGCAAAAACCCAATGCACAGTGCCAAAGTATGATACAAGGAGAAATCCCTCCCATCACTGCCTCCCTCCAACCCTTTCTGCTCATACATGCACAAGTGCTAGAATATGATCTAGAGAACAATCCCCTCCCATTCTCCCTCAATCCATTCCTCTATGCTTACACTCACACCCACAAGGCCACACACATAAAATAAAGTGATCTATATCATTAAAAAAACTCAAAAAATAACTAGATTTATGATTTTTTAAGTGGAAAATGTTAGAATGCTAGGCTAATGGATTAAAAGTAACATATTAGTGTATTGGGAGAGTAACTGAGCGATGACCCTCCATTTATGAAGTATATGACATCTAGCGCCAATGAATATGATAATTGAAGAACAAATAAGACTGTGTCTGATACTTAAAGCATGATAGTCTTATGAAACAAGTAAGACATTTAATAAGTAAATTGCATATTAAAATTATTATTTGTGATGTCAAAGGAAAGAATTACTAATACAACTATCACATGAACCATAAATTAGAAACACATGAACTTATTTTTTTCTCTTCTAGCGTAACTAAATAAGAATACTTACAATTGCGACAACCATAAACCCTAATTACATCTTAAGCAAAGTATGTCACCTATTTACTGAAGTGTATCAGATTTTACCTTTTTAGCAGGAACTAAAGTTTTTATTGCAGAACCGATGGTCTCTTCTTGGATGGATTAGCCTGAAAATATTTAATGAGTTAACCCAAGTTAGCTTACAAACATTTAGGACATGTGTGGGTGTGTGCGGTGGGGGGCGGATATTAACATATTCCTACATTCTAGTACCTTCTTAGGTGCCTCTTCATCTTTAGACATATCAACATCTGAATCACCACCTAAATTGCTATCGTCGAACTGAAAAAAATGACATTGTACTCAATATATATATATATATATATTGTTAAATAAATCATTGCTACAAAAAAAAAGAAGCATGAGAAAATTTAAATTGTCATGCGATTGGCTAAAAAATGACAAAAAATTAAGATGACTTAAAATCACAGCAATTCAACTAACATAACAAATTATAGAAAAGAGCAACGAAAGAATCTAGCATCCATGAAAAACATTTTTATGCAGGACATGATTTTGAAAGCTTGAATTGCAGAAAATAATTGAAAAAATAGGAAAATTGGTACTAGGATAGGGTGAAGACTGCAAATTAGAATGCTAACAAATAAATAAGATTGCAAGTAATGAGGAATGAAAACCAGTAATATTAGGATTAGCTTTAGCTTTGACCCCCATGAACACAAACAATTTTATCATCGTACGCCTTCCAACTAGAATGCTAACAAATAAGGTATTTTATAATCAATTAAAAGCATAAAGGGTCAGTCTAATTTTATTTTCATTTACTCATTTCAGCAATAGAAGGCATATCACCCTAGCAATTTGGTGCAGACTGCCCAACCAAATTACACCAAGCTAATGCACCCACACCAAAAAAATTTTAACAACTAGTCCTGCATTTTTTGGCTGTAGAAATTGGTTTACAATTGTTACTAAACTATCATTATCATACAATAAAATCGAAATCATTTAAAATTTACACCATATAATTAAGTTTATTCTTGAAAATGACTCATTGTATTTATTTGTGGTTTACTTATTAGTTCTTCCTACTAGAATCAATTTTTATATCATATGTACATGTGCAAACAAAATTGATACATGTCAAAACAAGACACTTATTTACCTATTGCAGCTCACCAAAGTATTTTCTAGCATGTTCAGATGTACGACCAAAGTAATTAAATAAGAACAAATAATGTGGGGAGACATTATTTCCTTCTATGGGCTAACAACAACGCAGACAGGGAAAAACAGATCTACGATTCCATCAACCTTGGACTTGGAAGAAATCTAGCTGGAAGCCTAGATATATCAAACACCATAAATAAGCAAAATCAAGTAAGAAAATAACCATTGAATTCAAAATAAACGTATCACGGACGTATATAGAACATAAGATTCAAAATAAATTCATCACAACCAAGACTCTGTAATATCTGAACTAAGGTACCATAAAGTTCAGCAAAATACAAGCAAAACTAATATAGAGGCGGTGACAATCAAAAACAAATAAAGACCGGATTCTTATCAAAACAATTAGGGTTAAGATTCATTAACCTTTACAAATAACTAATTCTGAGAGAAAACATGAAAGTAGAAACGATTCGCTGTGTATACAAGAAGCTTAATAGACGATTTCAAGCTCTCTCAAAATGTATGAGATCCGGGGCTTCATGAAGAGGAGGAAGAGATGAGAGAGGACCGGCTGAACTCGATAGATGTTATATTAAATTTATTTTTCTTATTTGTTTCGATGCAAATAAAGAGGATTAAAAATTCAAATAAGATTTTATCATTTAAATTTTAAAATGAATGCTCTAATTACGATTAAAACTAGAATAAGAAAAAAAAAGAATTTTAAAGTGTAATTTATTAATGAATGAATGCTAATTTATTTATTTTTAATAAATATAATAATCAATACTCTAAATTACAATTCAAATAAGTTTTTATCATTTTCAAATTTTTAAATTTAAATTTCAAAATGAATGCTCTAATTATAACTATAATTAGAATAAGAAAAAAAAATACTAAAGTTTAAAATATAGTTTATTAATAAATGTATGTTAATTTATTTATTTTTAATAAATACATTAAATAATGTTCTAAATTAAAATTCAAATAAGTTTTCATCATTTTTAAAATCCTAAATTTCAAAATGAATGTCCATTAATAAGAAGATATTTATTTTATGTGTGTGGGAGTAATGTTGTAATGTGTTTGAATATTTATAATCTATAATAGATTCAAAAGTTTATAATGAATATTTAATTATTTTTTCTCAAATATTTAATTAAAACTTGAATAAAATGTTTATGAGGAATTTTATTTATTATTTAACCTTAATACATAGATTACATAGTTATAAAAAAAAAATATTTTATTTCATTATGTTTATGGATAGTGCGAAAATATAATGTATGTGTGATAACTAGTTAATCCAACTTTATTTAAAATAGACCTTATGCTTATTTTAAATATTTGGACTTCTAGTTTCTAAATAATTGGACAAATGAAAGTGATAAATATTCACTCCACCTAATAAATATTTAGTTATTATATAATACTTAATATATATATATATATATATATATATATATATATATATATATATATATATATATAATTATTTATTCTGGATACGAATTCCGGATATAAGTTAGAATATGAATATCTTATTTTGGATATTTGCTATCTGTTGGATATATTTACGGTCGTATGTTAAACGAATATGAATACGCCTATATTCGTATTCGTATATTTGCGGATACCTTTAAACTGAATAAGAATATATTTATTTTTTTTGAATACGGATGCAGACGAATATAAATTTTAAAGTTACTATTTACAGCCTTATATCCAATAAGCAGGAGCAATTAAAGCCCAAATTTAGATAGACTAGAGATTGAGTTCGCATAGGTCCAATACCCAATAACAGTTGAAGAGAAGAGACCTAAAAGTCGAAGAGACGTTTCTAGCAATGTTTTGAAACTTGGCCCAGACCGGGAGGTTCAACTGGGAACAGGTTCTATGTCCATTCTGATTTGGTCTGATTGAACCAATTTGATCAAAACTAAGATTGAACTGGTTGACCACCAGTTGAACCGGTGGTTCAATAGTAAAACCGATTAAGTTTACCCTGCGAATCGATTTTCTTATTACTTTTTATTTTATTTTTTGTATTAAAATTTTTTAATATTAAAATTAATCACTTTTAGTAATATTGTAACTCAAATTTTATTATGTTTTAGTTCATAAAAAATGATATTTTATTTAAAATTTTATTAATTACTAATAATATATATATTTTTATATATTTAAGATGTCGTCGGTTCAATAATGGTTTAACACTGGTACCCATCCATCTGATAACTTGTTCAGTTCGATGAACGGTTTTGTTAAAACACATTGGTTTCTAGAATAACAAGTACCTCTAGACAAATTTAGGACCACTCGATCAGACGTCTTTCCACCAAAGTATTTGGAGAGAGAATTCCTTCATCTTCTCTACATATATAGCGGCGCACTCGATCCTCCACCATTAAGGTACGATCCAAAACTGTGAGACCCGAGAATATTGTACAATGTATATTTGTGAATAAAATAAAATTTTATTGCAAATATATGATAATTTAATATAACTATAAGTGTGATATATAGTAATAATGATGTTATGAATTATTTAAAATAAAATAAAAAAATAAGATTAATTAATTAATTTGTATTGGTTAATTGTTTTATAAGGAAAATATTAAGTTTATTAAATAACTTAATAATTAAAAAGGTAAATAAGAAATTATTTAATTATAGGGGAAATGGTATTATATATGTATTTATTGGCATGATATATGTAAATAAATCAAATACATAAAAATCAAACTATTTATTTGATGAAGTAAATAATTTATATGTTAATGTTAAAGATCAATTTAAACGTCAATATTGTACATGTTATTATTATAAAACTATTTAAGTATAATAAATTGTTTGTTGATGTGAAATATGCACTTGTTATATATATACAATATATATTATGTGTGGAGGAGGTATTATATAAATAATGTATTAATGTAATGTATATGTAAGTATTGATATATGTAGAGATAAATGATAAAGGTTATGTAAGCATGAAGTGGCCATAAGTTATTCAATTAGAAATCCACTAAGCTAACTACAAGTGGGAGCTGGCAATTTTATATGCTGATGATGAGTTGTTAGTGTTATTACTAATATTATAATTACTATTATTATTATGAATTATTATTATTATTATTATTATAATAGTACTAAAAATATTCATTTATTGTCAAATTAGTATTATTTTTTTTATTATTAGTATTATTATAATTATTATTATAATAATAGTACTAAAAATATTAATCTGTTGTTAAATTAATTAAAATTTTCATTCCGTAGACTTTTGAAGAGTTACACAATATATTATAAGGGTAAAATGCAAAGTTGACCACTGAACTTTAGGAGTTTTTGGGTATTGAGACCTTTTCTTTTGGTCAACGCAAATAGAGCTTCTTTCTATTAAAAAATTTGGACTTCGAGCCTCAGGCGCCACATGTGCGTTGACATGCGTACGTGACACCTACGTGGCACACGTTGACATTGGACGGGCTGATGTGGGGAATATTGAACTTCATTCCAAAAAATATGTTGATGCACAGATTCGAACCCAAGACCTCCAGTTTGGAATATTAATGCAATGACCACCCGAGCACATGGGCCTAGTTGGTATTATTTTGCAAGGATTCGTATTTATAACTGAACAAATCATTTTCCTCAAGATAAAACAGATCCCCTTTCCTTAGATCTGTTACGTACATACATAAATGTACATAACTAATTGCGTGAATTTTGTAACGAATTTCTAACGAATTTTGTTTCCAAATTTTGCAAAAAGTGAAAGCCTGACTCAATCTGCAACGAACGACAAGTTTCGTTGCTAAACATACACTTTTAGCAACGACTTATAAAGTCATTGCCTGAAAAATCGTTGTTAAAGCCCCAATTTTAGCAACAAAAAAAATTTGTTGCCCACGATGACTGGAAATCAAGTGGTCGAAAATTTTGCAACGAATTTCTAACGAAAATTTTTCCCGCCAATGAATTAGCAACGAAATTTTGCAACGACTTATGAATTTTATTGCAAAAAGTGAAAGCCTGACACAATCTGCAACGGAGGACAAATTTCGTTGCTAAACATATACTTTTAGCAACGACTTATAAAGTCGTTGCCCGAAAAATCGTTGCTAAAGGCCCATTTTTTTGTAGTGCTCATCAAATACCCCCAAACTTAAGTCTTTGCTTGTCCTCGAGAAAACTGTCTAACACAAAAGTAACAGTACTAAATTAACACTCGAAAGGAATATAAAACTATATACTAGCATCGTGGCTACAAATCTCAATCATAGCTACTCCAAGAGAACAAGGCAAACACAGGCATGAGTAAGGGTTCATTCAATTTCAAGCATAAGACTGTATTCGATCCATTCTATGTGTGTGTGTGGAGACCAACCATCATAACTAATCATAGCTCAAATAAATTTGCACAGTCGATTGTTAATACTAATATGCACAGTCCGTAACTTAAACATTCAACAAGCATGAAGAATAAGACACAAGTGCAGGAAAGGATCAAAAGACTCTAGCATAAAGACAGTAAAATTTGACTCGGACAGTCCTTATTTACTTTAGGCTAATCAGAACTACACATTAATGAGCTTTTGATCAGTGACTCCCAAGCCAGACGACTTTAGGGTACTAGGTGTAGAACACCCCTAAGAATCTAGTAACTCAGGCGGTAAAGGCCACATAATTAACATAAGCCAAATTAGACTTTACAAAAATCGAAGATTATTAGGCGAGTGCATTTTATGCTCCATCTCAATATCGGTTCTGCGTTTATGGGCGAGTGCGTTTTACGCTCCATCTCGATCCATCACAAGACTTTCGATATTCAATCTTCATTTCTTTTTATTCTAATTACATTTTTTTATTATGTCAACATGCCAAAATCCAAGATCCAAAACTGTATAAACGTCTAAGTCTTTTATTACCTTGTAAAAATGAAGGTTTATAAGAGTGAACAACTCTCAAAGAAATAAACACACAAACTAAATTCAAAAAATAACTAGTTAACACAGTTGATCTTTTCATGCCGAAATACTATTCATAAGTTACTATTTATGGGTTACTCTTCACCCAATTACCATTCACTCGAATATTATTCACTCAGGTATTCGGGGGCACTTTTTATGCCAGAGTACTATTCACGAGTTACTATTTACCCAGTTACTATTCACTCAAATATTATTCACTCGGGTATTTGGGACACTTTTCATGCTGGGGTACTATTCACGAGGTATTATTCCCAAATTACTATTTATAGGGTACTACTATTCACGGGGTACTATTCACCCAAAAAATATATTTCTTTTTTGTCCAAATTATTTTTGATAAATGAATATTATTCTTGAATTTTACTCCACAATTGGTGATCATGTTGATAATTTAGATATTCTTGAACTTTGGATAAATTGTATTATAAATGTTTAATATTTATCCTTTATATAATTTGATTTATTCTTTATATCATTGTTATGATCCTAATGCTTATATTATGTTAAAAGTCATCTTTGGCCCATAGTACATGGATGGACTGTTGGTTATTGGTTTTACAGTTGTATGTCTTTGGCCTGTAGTGCAAAGAAGAACTGTTAATTGATATCTTTGGTCATAATGCAAAGATGAACTATTGATTGATCGCTTCGGCCCGTAGTGTAAAGATGGACAGGTGTGTGACATGATCATGGACACTGGTGATACTAACGAATATCCTTAGCCGTAGTGCATGGATAATTTGATGATGTTATTGGCAGGATCATGACCATTAGTTAACAGTTGAATGTCTTTGGTCGTAGTGCACTGACAAGCAATTGATTGGTATGATCATAACCATTGGTTTTATAGTTGAATATCTTTGACCCGTAGTGCAAAGATAGATAACTGATTTGTATGATCATTGTTATTATATTTTAATATCTTTAGCCTTTGGGGTAAGGATATTGAGTAAACGTTCTAATAAGCCTTTGTGGCAAGGAGGAACTGTTGATCCACATTATTATAAATATAAATTGTGAATTTAACAAAAATCTTTGGTGGTTCAGGTGAAGACAGGTGATGAAAGTTCTCTTTGTCTTGGGTATAATAAAGAAATGTTAATGGGTATTACAAGGATAAAATTGATGACAAATTTTTAAATCATAGAAGATAGTAGATATGATGCTCTGCTTGACTCTTCTAATGGATTTCTTGTTCCACTGCAGTTAAACTTGTTATCTATTGTATCCTATCAGTTGTTATACTGTTGAAGGCTAAGGATAATTTATTCTGCATTATATTAGTCATAATATTTTTTACTAGGCTAGTTGAGCTCACCCTTTTCTTTCACTGTTCTCTTCAGGAAATGAGAATATAACTTGGACAAGTCGGGGAATGGAGTGATGGTCTAGGATAAGTGGCTATAGTAGTCCTCACTATTCTATGAAATAGTGTGATAATAATTGTAATGAGGACTCCATTGAGTGTGGATATTGTCTAGAAGACAATATTCATGTTAAAACTCTCAGCTATGTTTTTTCGTATTTTACACAACGATTGTATATTTAAGTTGTAGTTGTATTCTGTACCATGTATCTGGCGACCCAAGATGGGTGATGTATACCTATTTTGGGGGCGTCACATCTATCCTAAACATACATCAAGAATTCCATCAAACGCAGAAATCATGAACATATGGTATTACGACTATATCTAGATTCATATATTATCTCTCGAGTTCATACAAATCCACAAAGAATTGGTGATCAAGCAATTCATAAATTAAGTACAAATCACAATAGATGAACTGAATATATAGTATTATTAAACTAAAATTAAAGCATGACAATCATCGCTTCAGATCAAAGATCCATTGCAAGTTTAATAAGTAATTTAGTTCATCATAAATGAATTAAAAATTGAATAAGTAGAAAAATCATCATCCCAATTTACAGAACTGAAATAAAGAAATAAAATAGTATAAACCCACCGTTTAATCTCACTCAATTTCGCAATCTTCGTGATCTTGATCTTTCGCTCCACTCCTCCAATGATCTTGAGAAAATTAGGGATCAAAGTTGTTAATTGATTGTTGTATGATTGATTCTCTGTTATCCTAAGCATAAGTTATGTAAAACACTGATAAAGACGTCTACACATAGTCCCAATCCAAGCCAAAGTTTAATCTGTTCATGCCTCCTCAGTATTCAAATTGCATCCAACCTCTTATTCTCGCGCGTACTTCCTACCCGTGAAGGTTTTCCTTGATGATGCCCATACGGACGGGGTCTTGATTCTTCTTTGACGCATGACACCCTTTAGCGGGGATTTATTTGTTATTGGGCCTGCCCCAATGGGGGTCAAGACTGCAGAAATTGTTTTATTTGCTTTTGAATGTTGTTTTCCACTGCAACGACACCAATGTACTACAACTAACACGTAATGCAACCTACACACAAAATAAAACAAAAACAAGTAAAACTCTACAGAAATAACTGGATTACACACCATTTAAGTCCAAATAGGAACTCGATTCATAGGTATAAAACTCACTCATCAGTTCCTAGGCTCACATGATAGATTAATATGTACAAAAGTAAGAAAGAAAACTAGATTTAAATACATCTAAACCATTGTAGCTTCAACGGATCCAATTTAGTCACTTTTGAACCGGTTAAAGTTAGAGATAACTAGATTTAGATAAATCTAGTCCACAGACTAGAATATTAAATATCTACATTGTGAAAGCAGTTAAAGATATATATATATATATATATATATATATATATATATATATATATATATATATATGTATATATATGTTTAAAAAGTAAAAAAGCCACGAAGTGAACTCCATGCTAAACTAGAAATGTATATATATATATATATATATATATATATATATATATATATATATATATATATATACGGAGCGGATGCAATCCGGACGCCCGGATTTTGTTAACATACAAATTTTTTTTTTTGCTTTTTTTTAAAACAACTAAATAAAAGTTTAATATTATATATATATATATAAGCGGTAAAAGCCACATGTAGACACTCAAAATTTTTGCATTCCTGTTACTAACCTTGTAGGAGGGCAAAATCGTGTTTTAGCTAGAGATAACCTTGGAGGACAAAGCGGTTCCAATTCCAGAGACAACCCTGAAATTATCAATTTTTCCATCTTGGAGACAATCCCAAAATACCCAGTTCCCATCCCGGAGACAACCCCGGGAGTTTCAGTTCTAACCTCAGAGATAACCCCGAGGAATGCAGGTCCAATTTCGGAGATAACCCCGAAATTATCAGTTTTCCCACCTCGGAGACAACCCCAAGATACCCAGTTTCAGTCCTAAAGATAACCCCGGGAGTTTCAATTTCAACCTCAGAGACAACCCCGAGGAATGCAGTTGTAGTTCCGGAGATAAGCCTGGAAAAGCTCGTTTCAATCCCTTTTAGTCAGCTTCAACCTCAGAGATAACCCCAAGGCACTCAGTTCCAACCCAGGAGATGACCCCGGGAGGTCAGGCACACCTTAGAGACAACCCTGAGGACATTCAACACTTACAACAGCCCAATCTCAAAGATGACCCTGAGCAACGACTGCTAAATCAGCCCAAATCGGAGATAACCCCGGTGAGGAACAAAATCGTCATTTTGCCACCTCGATCCCACATTGCGTCGTCTCAACAAATATTTCAATATACATTCTACACAGAAGTGTCCTAGAAGAACCATAGCTCAAATCTCGAGTGACTACTACACAAGACAACACACCGGATAGAATTTGAAGACCTGAAGACCTAGGCATGGACCCATCTTCTTGACTTTGTATGTGATGCCCCCAAAATAGGCATACATCACCCATTCTGAGTCGCCAAATACATGGTACATAAAACAACTACAAACTTCATTAATCCAACTGTCGTGCAAAATAAGACAAAACATATGTTATGGATACCAAACTGTGACTATCATCCCTTTACTTGGATAGCACTTCACATTGATACCTTACAATGGTACCTTACATAAAGGTACATTCAATAACTATTATAGAAATTAAAATATTTGGAAAATGCTCAAGGAAACCTTTGTACATGGGAGGCCATGCATCTAAGTTATAATAGATATCATATGACTCAAGAATTATCCTTGGTTGACCCAATAGACCCCAAAGAAAAATGAGAAGATTGCTATCATATTGTTTCCAATGGTGAGTCTTCTCTTGCCATATAATTATGTCTATTGTCTCCAATTGAGAATTATATTTCATACAAACTCCAAGATTATATAGGTAGTGCTCGTAGATATAATCAGCAAGTGGATGGTAATAACCTTGTCTTATGATAACACGAAGTCATAGGTCATTAGGCATCTTGTATGATAGTGACAAAACACCCTTCCAAAGTTTGGTTCACCTCACCCTATTCGTTTCACCAAAATCAACGATTAAATGACGTATAAAATAAGACACACTTATCTCAAATTCTCAATAAAATTATTTTCATACTGGTTTAGGGGAAACCTCAACAGTTATAGACCATCATTCTATTCCCCTGTTACCCCTGCTCGACCCAGCTAAACTCTTATTACCTGAAAGGAATTATGAAATAAAAGGGTGAGTACAATTAGCCCAGTAAAGAATATCACGACTAAAGATAATTAAATTATCAATAGCCTTCCTCAGTAATGAATCATAGATTTAGAACATATGGTAGATGATAAAACTTTTCAACCATAGTTGCAGCGGAACGAGAAATCCATTAGAAGAGTCAAATAGACCATAAAGTCTATTATCTTCTTCATGTTAAAAGTCTACCAATAATGTTTTATCCCTGTAACATTAATCAATAGTTCCTGTCCACAATCATGTGAATAACTCATAATCATAATGGTTCTGAATTCCTCTTCGAACCCAGGACGAAGATAAATTTCATCACGTGTCTTTACCTGAAACATAAAAGATCATTGGTATACCAAATCACAGTTCCTGTTCATAATCATACCAATAAATTCATCTTTGACTACGGGCCAAATATATTCATCAACAGTTCATCTTTGCAATACTGGCCAAAGATATTCAACAACAGGTAATCTTTGCACTATTGGCTAAAGATATTCAACAACAGATCATCTTTGCATTACGGGCCAAAGATATTAAACAGCAGGTTATCTTTGCACTACGGGCCAAAGATATTCAACAACAATTCATCTTTGCACTATAAGCCAAAAATATTAATATCTCAAAGAAATATATAATCATTTCAGAATTTATATAAATAATAAATATAACCATGTTGATCAATTCACCTTTGCACTTAAGCTAAAGATACTCAATTATAAATTCAATGGTCATGATCATACCAGTCAACAATTCATCTTTGCACTACTGGCTAAAGAGAACCCATAGTCACAATCATACCAATAATCTACCCATCTTTTCACTCAAGTGAAAGAGAAATTTCATCACCAGGGTTATAAAAATGTTATATACGATAAAAAAACAATATGATCAAAACATGGATTTAATTTCAAGAGTAACATTCATAAATCAATAATAATTTGGTCAGAAAAAGAAATCAATTTTGTCGTGAAAAGTACCCCGTGAATAGTAACCTATAAATAGTAACTCGTGAATAGTAACTCATGAATAGTACCCCATATTCGTACCTAGTATCGTATACGTAAATAGTGTTGTATACGTAAATAGTGTCATATACATAAATAGTAATGTATACATGAATAGTGTCATATACGTGAATAGTAACCCTAACATGAAAAGGTAAAAATTTCACAATAAAATTCATATCAATATTTCGGTATAGTGACATTGAAAGAAATAACATCATTTACGAAGAAATTAACATCCCTTACCTCAAAAGAATAAGACTTACGGGTGAAATATCGATATAATGTCAAGGAAACTTGCAGACCTAATAAAGAACTCTCAAAGTATCTAAATACTCACAAAAATACGCTCGATATTATAGAGAGAAAAAACTTCTAATTCTAGTGTGATTTTCAATTCTAACTAAGCACCTTATTTATAGGAAAATGCCAGAACGCCAATGCTGACTAATTTACATACGGAACATTCCATCTTTGAAACCACTTAGCCCACCACTTTGGAAAAAATGAATTCAACACATTTCACCAACAAAGGACAAGAGTGGGGCCTACCCATGTTTTTAATAAAAACATTTACTTTTGAAACTTCAATAATTCAAAATAAATAGGTCTTTATCAGGAAAATATGAATTTTATGTCCATTCCATAGGAAATTTAATTCTCTACAACTTTGTAAAAGAAAGTTTTTCTAAATTCCAAATGAAAAATGCCCGAAATCTACATACAAATGATTTTTAATACCTCCATTCTGACAAAATACTGATAAAACACTTAAACATTAATTCCTTCATTTATAACCACATAAAATAAATATTTTCTTATCATATAAATCAATTATTCATTATTCATAAATAATACTGCAGAATCACAATAATGACAACCAGGTCGTTCCTGTGAAGAAGGGGCTTCCGATAAGAATTCTCTCCTCTTCGCACGCAATTAGGTGACCAAACCCTTTCCTGCTGAAAAGACTTACTTAGACATTGCCAATAATGATATCTAATAATATTATTCAAATAATATGAATTATTGATTTGATAATGGGAAATATTGTGCAGTGATAATTATTAAATTAACAATAATATAAAATATCAACGTAGCAATTATTGAATCAATAAAATAAAATATTGAACAGTAATTATAGTAACATTTATTGAGTAGTGCCTTCTTACGTAAGAATTAATAATCCAAATATATTGTGCAATACCGTGTGATATTGTGCAACAACGCGTATTACTTTACTTTACCCACTAGGTATTCCAACAGTTTTAATGGTAACAACTACGTTGTTATTTATAAAAACTCATACTTGTTATTTTCTTCATCCGAAAATTATTCTGTTATGGGGCCCACAATGGCCGCGCCGTCGTACGAATATTCCCCGACAACAAGAATATTCCACGACCAAACAAATATTTCCCGAAAATAATAAATATTTTATAATCACTTGCTTATTTAAAATACTTACATATATCACCCTTAATTTTAAACTTTTATCAATTTAACCATTTACTGAATAGAAATATTGAATACTTTTATTTCATAAAATTCGAGGTCTTACATTGAACAACCTCTAATCCCATGTTATTGTGTAGCTCTCGACAACAGCATTCTAAAAAGGTATTACACACCTCAATCGGATGCCCGGATTGAAAGTTATGAAGGTTTGAGTGGACAACGCATTTCACGCATGCACGTACTTCAAGACAGCGAGGCCCACAGAGCCCGGGTCACCCAGGGCAGCAGCAGGTACACATACCACTCCCCCCCTCTATAAATAGAGGGCTTAGGGTGGCCATTTTACATGAAGAAAAGGCGAGGAATCCCTGTCCATTTTGTTCTGTGCACACTATAAACTGAGTGCTTTCTTATTTTAAACACTTATGAGCTTATACTTTGCTATATTTTACTAGTGGAAATCGAGTGTTCATTCAATTAAAGCCATTTGAAGTCTTCTTGCCAGCCCACTGTAAGACTTCTTACATTTCTTAAAGTCTTTCTCCACTTTTTGCGTATACGCTTATTCACGCTGAGAGTCAAGTTGTATGCGTATACACGGACTTTCTGTGTGGCTTTTTATTTCTTTTATATATATATATATATATATATATATATATATATATATATATATATATATTTCTGTCAGGCCTGAAGTTTACTTCGTGGCCATTTATTGCTTTATTTACATTTCATCCCGCCTGGTGTTTACTTCGTGGCGGTTGATCGTTTATATATTAATATATATGTATGTATGTATTTGAACGATCAACCACTACGGAGTAAACTTCATGGGGGATTGGAAATGTAAATATATAAAAGCTATAAATCTATATATATATATATATACATTTACAACTTTTATATATATTTAACTGCTTACAACTTTCATACAAATTGCAACATCATGTGAGCCGAGGAATCATGTGATCAAAGATTCAGTCTTCTGAATCTAGATTCGGTTCCTGTGATGAACATTTTCAGCTGTAACCAGCTTGTAAATTATTCATGGTGTATGAATTTTCTTAGATGGCTCTCATGCCCACAAGGAGTTTGGCACTACTATGTATATTATTTTCTCGAAGATGCCTCGCATCTCGAAAATAAAAGCAATCAAGCTGAACACATAATAAAATGGAAGTATCAAAGGCCTCAATTACTATTGAGCATAAGGGTTTGAAAAACCTATTTTACAAAACATCACTGCTATATCTTGATAAAACTGAACTTTTATAAAAAATTCAAACCCTTTATATATAGGTACAAATGAGGCATAGTACTACTTCCAGATAATTGCACATTAACCCACACACACATAGGGGTGCTTAAAAAATTTGGGTTTTTAGTTTTTTTATCGAACCCAATTGAAACCTATGATCATTGTATTCGGTTTTTTTTCTGCTTCGATTTTTTGGTACCGTTTTCGATTTTGTATACTTTTTTCTTTTTTTTTTTTGAAAATTTTGAATTCGATAAAAATCGAAAAAAAAACAAAAATTTACTAATTAATACTTAAGTACTTTATTTACTCATCATTTACTCTTTCTTTTTATTCTACAGAGTACAGACTACAGAGCTACTTTACTCTTCAGTCTTCACAAATCACTCTCCCTTCTTCTTCAGTCTTCTACCCGTTCTTCACTAATAATTTCTCCTCCATTGAAGCTTCTCCTCCATTAAAGCTCACCCTGTCAAATGTCGGCCTGCCCTCTCTCAAATCTAAGCTAACGCCGACCGTCGAGCATGCAACACGCAACCAACGTCTCTGACTAGTGCCGATGGTAAGTCGTGATATCTGTACACATCATATACACTATAATACTTTCTGATTTCTGATTTCTGATTTCTGATTTTAGATTTCTTCACTTTGAGATCTGAGATCTAAGATCTGAGATCTGTATACTAGGTGTTTCGAGTCCAAGAGATTCGGAACAGCCCCCGGTGGTTATGTTAACTAAGTTATAACTTATAAATTGGGTATAAAATTTGTCTTGACCAGCTTTGTTTATACAACTTGTCTTGTTTTGTCTCACTCTCTTTCACAGTCATTTCTTATTACTGTTGTAGATTTCCTGAAAACTGATTAGGTGTATGATTTTTTTCTTCTTCTCCCCCTTGTAATTGGTTGTGACGACCCCAAAATAGGTCCATTCCATCCAACCCATTCTGAGTCGCCAAATACATGATACAGAAACAACTACAACTTTATTATCACAACAATAAAACTGTGAGTTTAAATACAAATATTATCTTCTAGACAATATTTATACTCAAATAAATCCCCATCACATTTATTGATACATTATTTTACAAAATGGTGAGGACTACTAAACAACTCTCTCTAGAACCTTCATTCCATACCCCGACTAAGTACTCGCTACATTCTCGCCTCCCGAGAAGAAAAAATGGAACAACAAGGAAAAGGGTGAGCTCAACTAGCCCAAGAAAAGAATCTTACGACTAAGATAATATACAACAAATTATCGTTAGTCTCCAACAGGAAAAATCTGATAGAATACAATAGACAACAAGTTTCGGATCAATATTCATAATGAAATAATAATTCATAGAAGAGTTACGTAAAGAATGAAATCTACTATAATCTATGAATTTAATGATCCATCATCAATATTTTATCCTCAGTAACATCAATCAATATTCATCTCAAATCAAATATTCATCTTTTGCACTACAGCCAAAGATATTCATCAATCGGTCATGTTCATCTCAACACTGCTCATTTTTGCACTAAAGGCCAAAGATATTCATCACTCATTATGTTCATTTAAACACTGCTCATCTTTGCACTAAAGGCCAAAGATATTCATCACCGGTCATGTTCATTTAAACACCTGCTCATCTTTGCACTACAAAGCCAAAGATATTCTTCAGAAATCATTCATCTTTGCACTACAAAAGCCAAAGATATTCAATAATATCATCATTTAAGACCGAGGATGATGAAAATATTTTTTAAAGAACGAATCCAAAGGAAACAAAATGACAAGGATTAAGGATTAAGGATTCGTACTTTGTTTTATCCATGTCCAACAATACCTCAAAAATAATCATAGTGGTGTAAAATTCAAGAATGATCAAAACATGGATACAATCAAAGCTAGTATCCGTAATAGATATTTTAGACGAAAAGAAAAATTTTCATTTTTCTATGAATAGTGCCAGATTCGTGAATAGTGCCAGATATACGTGAATAAGAAACTCCAGACACCCAAAGATAGAAATTCCACAAAAAACATCTTCACGCTTTCATGAATAGTACTGAATAGTAACTCGTGAATAGTAACTCATGAATAGTAACTCGTGAATAGTAACTCATGAATAAGTAACCCCGACATGAAAAAGTTTTAAATTTGATAAAAGTTCCAACCAATATTTCAAAGATAATGATATCAAGAAATAATATCATCTCGAGAAGAAAATAACATCCCTTACCTCGAAAAGACAAGATTTCGGAAGGAAAGGCTCAAGTGATGTTTGAATGAAACTTGTATCTTGACAAGAACTCTCAAAGTATCTAAATACTCACAAAATACGCTCAATAATATAGAGAGAAAGAGAGAAAACTTTGTTTCTACGTGTGATTTTCAATTCTAACTTAGCCTCTATTTATAGGAAAATATTAGCCCGTACCAAGCGCATTTCGACCACTACCGATGGCTTTACACCGCTACTATTGCCACCCACCACATTTGAAATAAAATTCAGCACATTTTTTCACCAACCATAAGTGGGGTCCACTCAATTCTAGAATTTTCCACCAAAATCAATTATAACCCTACTTTCCTAATCCGACACCTCTTAAAATTCACAACAAATCATTCGTGTAATTTTAATTCGCTCAAAATTTGTGGACATATACTCAACTTATGTATGTATAACATATCCAAAATTACAACGATCCAACGGTTTGATTAAAAATTATAACCTCCGCAATATATCTCAAAACCCCGATTTGATTTTTAATACCTCCAATCCGATAAAATACCGATAAAACACCTCAACATTAATTCCTTCATTAATAACCACATAAATAAATCCATCATTTATATTCATATAAAATAAATATTTCCTTATCATATGAATCAATAATTAATTATTCACAAATAATATTACGTAATCACATTTATGACAACCAGTCGCTCCCAGAAAGAGGGGCTTTCCAATAAGGATCTCTCTCATCGGGCGCCGCAATTAGGTGACCAAACCTCTCCTTAGATGTAACTTTCTAGACATTGCCAATAATGTTATCTAATAATATTATTCAAATAATATGAATTATTGATCCGATAATGGGAAATATCGTGCGAGTGACAATTATCAAACAACAATAATATAAAATACCAACGCAAAGAATTATTGAATCAATAAAATAAACTATTGAACAAGAATCATCGTAATAATTATTGAGTAGTGCCTTCTTACGCATTTAATCAATAATTCAACAATATTGTAATACCGCAGCTACCGCGCAACCACGCGACCAGACATCGTATTTTTAACCACCGGGTATTCCAACAGCCTTAATTCGGTAATAACTACGCCATTATTTTTAACCAACTTATATTTGTCGCTTTCCCTCATCCAATCGCTTTTCACATGGGGCCCACACATGTCGCTACCGTCGTCATTTAATATTCCCGACAAAGATTTAATATTCCACGACCAAACGAATATTCCCCGACAAATTTAATATTCCACGACCAAACGAATATTCCCCGACAAAAATGAATATTTTATAACCACTTGCTTATTTTGAAATATTTATGATTTAACCCTTAACTATCCACATTAATCAAATCAACCCTTACTATTTCAAAATAATAAATAAAGGAAATTCCTTTTATTTAAAAAAATTTCTGGTCTTACAACCTCCCTCCTTATGAAATTTCGTCCTCGAAATCGACGTACGACTGTGTTTTGAAAAGGTAAAGATACCTCGCTTTCATTTTCGCTTCCAACTCCCGTGTCATTTCCTCAATAAGATGGTTTCTCCACAAAACTTTAACTTATGGTATAACCTCTAGACATAGGTCATGTTCTTTCCTCTACAAAATCTTGACAGTACCTCCTCGTGACGTTAAGTCTTCTACTATCTCGTCCGGGTTCTAACTCAATGACGTGTTTCGGTCGTCCACATATTTACGTAACATCGATACGTGAAAAACGCTATGAACACGCCATACTTGGCGGTAAAACGAGTCTATAGGCCACGCCCCCTATTCGATCGAGAATTTCAAATGGATTAATAAATCAAGGTTTGAGCTTTCCTCACCTCACCGATTCTCGCTTTTAAAATAACAACTTCTTGCACCTCCTTCTTCAAATTCATCAGCTCCGTGTAGTGTAATAAATGACTTTAACTTTATCGATTAAAGTCGATTATACTCAGATATCATCACGCACTCAGATATCATCACGTGGGTACCTAGAGTTTTCATCTCCATCTCTATTATTTGTATATTATACTTAAATGAGTCTTTGACAATATTGTACTCGTATTTGTATACGATCTTCTACTCAACACGCCGCCTACCACGCTCGCTTTTCCGAGGATGGCATGGTCGAACATGTCTTTGAAATGAGTCTCCTCTTGAGTTCTTCAAGCTCTTCCCACATTCCTTGCTCCATTCGAATTTTGTATCTCTACGAGTCATTTGCGATAATGGAATAGCGATTCGAGAATATCCTTCAACGAATCTCCGATAATAACCAACTAAGCCTAGAAAACTACGCATTTCGATTACCGATTTAGGTTGTCCTCAATCGTGACTCATATCCCAACCTTGATAAAGACGTCACAATGACACCTATCAGCTTTACTATCGCATCGAATATGACGTCCCCTACGAGAGAGTCGGCTTAGGTGAATTCCACAAAGGAAGTCACAAGATAAAGGCTCAGTGTACCAAATTTATAGTTGAATTTTTAACTCCTCAAGTTCAATAGAGCCATTCGATATGAGATTTTAGAAATGAGTTTTGTCACCGGTTCAAAGTCGATACAAAATTTAATATCGATCTTTGGGAGTAAGCCAATAAATTCTTCAGGAAATACGTCAGGAAAAATCAATAACAACAAGAATATTATTCAAATCTGACGTGTCTTTATTCAAATCCATAACATGGACTAAGAAAATTTGACATCCGTAATAAACGAATGACTTCATGGCTTGATTGAAAATGTTTGACTACAATGGTTTGATTGCTTGAATTCGAATAACAGGTTGCTTAAGAATATGAAAACTAACAACCTTACAAAAGCAATCAATTTTGGCATGATGAGTAGTTAACCAATCAATCCCCAAAAGCAAGTATCTTTAAAGAGATAAGGTCAATGTGTAAGGTAATGGTGCCAACTTGAATCAAACAAGATTTTTAAACAACGGATGTAATGAAAGTTTCTCCTAACTGATTCTCCATAAATAGGTCAAAGTCTAATTTCTCCGTGAGTCAAGTTCAAACGTTGAGCGCAAGCAAGAGAGATAAAAGAATGGGTAGAACCCATCTAGTAAGGTATAAACTTCGCAAGAATTTATAATTAACTAACCTGCTAACTTCGTTCGGGTTCCTCGTATTTTGACCGGCCACGACAAACGCTCTTCCGTGAATCGTTGACTTTGACTTTTCCGGGACATCCTTTTGAGTCACCGCCTCACCGCACTAGGTTTCGATATCGCATAACTCGAGCGATATGTCCTTCTTTTCCACAATTATAGCATACCTTAAACTGCTGTGGCGGGCCAATGATATGTCCCTCTTCCCGCATTTTGTAACATACGATCGATGGTCTTTCTCCTCCTTGGAACCAGGTTGCCACATGGCCGACGTCTTCACATGGTCGTTGTTGAATCTCCTCTTTTAAAATCTCCTCCCAACTCGCTTCTTCTATTTTCATGGCCACGATTACCACCAGAGTGGTTACCGCTTTTGTCCGTATTCTTCTTTCTCCACCGGTTATCGTTATTCGATGACTACTATCTTTGGTATGATCCTCGGTTATGGTCCCTCGGTTGAACGTATTTCGTTATCTCGCTTCTAACAACCGAGCCCCTTTACAACATCCGGTATAGAGAGAAAATTTATGAGAAATGAGATCTTGACGTATCTTAGGTTTCAAACCTCTCGTAAACATCCGCGTCATCGCTCCTCATTCTCCACCAAATGAGGTGCAAACCGATAACTCCGCAAACTTCGCCAGATCGGGACACCGCCATCATGTTATTCTGCTCCAATCTAATAAACTCCACTTCCTTCATATGACAAATACTTTCGTGGAAGTACTTGTCATTGAACTGCTTCAAACGCTCTCCCATGACATGCCGTGCGCAATGAATGGGTACGCTTCATGATTCCCACCAAGAATCGCCTCGCCACTTGGAACATAAAAGTAGCGAATGGAACTTTCGTTCTTCACGCATCCCAAGACATCGAATATCTTGGTAATTTGCTTGACCCATGTTTCCGCCATGATCGGATCTCGCTTTCCCAGCAATTCAGGTGGTCCCAACTCTTTGAATCGCTTGGGTCAGTGACCACCCGTGAATTGCTATCATCTCCTCCTCAGATTTTGAACACGAAGTCTCCTCGTCCGATTTTGCATGAATCGCAAAAAGCTTCTAAACATCCCTCGTTCATCATCTCGCTTCAGCAGGTGTTGTTCACAGGAGGAACATTGCCACTGTTGAACGCTTCTCTCGTTGGTGAGTACAGCATCTCCACTGGTCTCATTTACTCCACTTCGTTAATATTCTCAATCGACATTCTCAAATCACGTCATAAAATAAGGGTTAATTAAGGAAATCAATCACATAATATCCCTATATACCCGACCAACTAACAAATAAGCTTAGGTAGAAACACTAGCAAAGGATTTACTCGCCTCTCCCTCCTAGTTCTATTCCCCGATCTCCGCCAGAGATCATATCCCTAAGCTCGACGATACCAACCGTGACGACCCCAAAATAGGTCCATTCCATCCAACCCATTCTCGAGTCGCCAAATACATGATACGTAAACAACTACAACTTTATTATCACAACAATAAAATCATGAGTTTAAATACAAATATTATCTTCTGACAATATTTATACTCAAATAAATCCCATCACATTTATTGATACATTATTTTACAAAATGGTGAGGACTACTAAACAACTCTCTCTAGAACCTTCATTCCATACCCCGACTAGTACTTCGCTACATTCTCGCCTCCCGAGAAGAAAAATGGAACAACAAGGAAAAGGGTGAGCTCAACTAGCCCAAGAAAGAATCTTACGACTAAGATAATATACAACAAATTATCGTTAGTCTCCAACAGGAAAAATCGATAGAATACAATAGACAACAAGTTTCGATCAATATTCGCAGCGTGAAATAATAATTCATAGAAGAGTTACGTAAAGAATGAAATCTACTATAATCTATGAATTTAACAATCCATCATCAATATTTTATCCTCGTAACATCAATCAATATTCATCTCAAATCAAATATTCATCTTTGCACTATGTGCCAAAGATATTCATCAATCCATCATGTTCATCTCAACACTGCTCATTTTGCACTAAAGGCCAAAGATATTCATCACGGTCATGTTCATTTAAACACTGCTCATCTTTTGCACTAAAGGCCAAAGATATTCATCGATCGGTCATGTTCATTTAAACACTGCTCATCTTTGCACTACAGGCAAAGATATTCTTCAGAAATCATTCATCTTTGCACTACAGCCAAAGATATTCAATAATATCATCATTTAAGACCGAGGATGATGAAAATATTTTTTAAGAACGAATCCAATTGAAACAAAATGACAAGGATTAAGGATTAAGGATTCGTACTTTGTTTTATCCATGTCCAACAATACCTCAAAAATAATCATAGTGGTGTAAAATTCAAGAATGATCAAAACATGGATACAATCAAAGCTAGTATCCGTAATAGATATTTTAGACGAAAAGAAAAATTTTCATTTTTCTATGAATAGTGCCAGATTCGTGAATAAGTGCCGATACGTGAATAATATCGTGAATAAACTCAACACCCAAAGATAGAAATTCCACAAAAAAACATCTTCACGCTTCATGAATAGTACTCGTGAATAAGTAACTCGTGAATAGTAACTCATGAATAGTAACTCGTGAATAGTAACTCATGAATAGTAACCCCGACATGAAAAAAGTTTTAAATTTGATAAAAGTTCCAACCAATATTTCAAAGATAATGATATCAAGAAATAATATCATCCGAGAAGAAAATAACATCCCTTACCTCGAAAAGACAAAGATTTCTAAGGAAAGGCTCAAGTGATGTTGAATGAAACTTGTATTTGACAAAGAACTCTCAAAGTATCTAAATACTCACAAAATACGCCTCAATAATATAGAGAGAGAGAGAAAAACTTTGTTTCGGTGTGATTTTCAATTCTAACTTAGCCCTCTATTTATAGAAAATATTAGCCCACCAAGCGAGACTTGACTGCTACCACGATGGCTTTACTCGCTACTATTGCCACCCACCACATTTGAAATAAAATTCAGCACATTTTTCACCAACCATAAGTGGGGTCCACTCAATTCTAGAATTTTCCACCAAAATCAATTATAACCCTACTTTCCTAATCCGACACCTCTTAAAATTCACAACAAATCATTCGTAATTTTAATTCGCTCAAAATTTGTGGACATATACTCAACTTATGTATGTATAACATATCCAAAAATTACAACGATCCAACGGTCGGATTAAAAATTATAACCTCCGCAATATATCTCAAAACCCCTGATTTGATTTTTAATACCTCCAATCCGATAAAATACTGATAAAACACCTCAACATTAATTCCTTCATTAATAACCACATAAATAAATCCATCATTTATATTCATATAAAATAAATATTTCCTTATCATATGAATCAATAATTAATTATTCACAAATAATATTACAGAATCACATTTATGACAACCAGTCGCTCCCGGAAAGAGGGGCTTTCAATAAGGATCTCTCCTTCTCGGGCGCAATTAGGTGACCAAACCTCTCCTTAGATGTAACTTTCTAGACATTGCCAATAATGTTATCTAATAATATTATTCAAATAATATGAATTATTGATCCGATAATGGGAAATATCGTGCGTTGACAATTATTGAAACAAAGAATAATATAAAATACCAACGCAGAAGAATTATTGAATCAATAAAATAAACTATCAACAAGAATTCACCGTAATAATTATTGAGTAGTGCCTTCTTCTTACATTTAATCAATAATTCAACAATACTCAGGTAATACCGCAAGTGCCATCGCAAACCACGCCAGACATTCTCGTATTTTAACCAATTTGGGTATTCCAACAAATCTTAATTGTAATAACTACGCCATTATTTTTAACCAACTTATATTTGTCGCTTTCCTCATCCAATCGCTTTTCCATTATGGGGCCCACACATGGTCGCTACAGTAAATGCATTTAATATTCCCCGACAAGCATTTAATATTCCACGACCAAACGAATATTCCCAACGAAGATTTAATATTCCACGACCAAACGAATATTCCCTAATAAAAATGAATATTTTATAACCACTTGCTTATTTTGAAATATTTATGTATTTAACCCTTAACTATCCACATTAATCAAATCAACCCTTACTATTTCAAAATAATAAATAAAGGAAATTCCTTTTTATTTAAAAAAATTTCGGGGTCTTACATTGGTGTTCTCTGAGTTCACACTCATCATGTTTCTGTCAATTGGTTGCACATCCTCTTTGTCTCTCTTTATGATAATGACGTCCAGAAATAATTTTTATAAGGTCATGAATCATAATATCTATTTCTATCTCTTTGGTGCTTGCACTGCTTTCTCTTAATTTGTATTACATTTAGTTCATTATGAGATCAAGTCAGCCTGGGTTTAGTTTTGAGAAAGGGTTATATACTTTGGAACTCGACCATTTTTTTTCCTTCAATTGGTTGCACATTCTTTTTATCTCACCTTAAAATTATGTGGTGCAGAAACAATTTTTATGAGGACATGTATTTCTGTACACATCAATAAATCATATACACTATACTTACACAGTTACACTAGTACATATCTGATTTGAGATTTCTGCACTTTACTTTACTTTATTGGATGATATTATTTGTGATGGTTAATAAAATTCAGTCTTCTCGGATTCTTTTCTAAAATAGAAAAGCACTCGTTGAAACTGTCTACTGTGAAAGTCAGCAAATTCAAACTATCTGGGCACATCATGCAATTACAGTACTATCTACTGTGAGAAGATGGGTTGTCAATTCTTTGTAGTAATTATTGTTGTTTTGAGTATGTGTAGGTTATAATGGCTGAGCAGCAGTCTGAGGCACCCATCAATGTGGAATCGAATGCTAAAAATTCAATTCATATTGATGAAGAGGAGTTAAATGAAGGTGAAATCGAGCAACTTGATGTCAGTAAGACTCGTGCTAAAATTTGGGCTCATTATATAAGATTTAAGCAAAATGGTCAAATTAAAGATAAATACAAATACTGTGGAGCTATTTTAAGTGTCGATCCAAAAAATAATGGGACTAGTGGTCTAAATGCTCACAATAGGAGATGCAAAATTTACCCCCCAAATGTGGAGTTAAGAAAAAAGGCAATCTTAAAATATAAATCTACAAGTACTAATAATGATGATGAGAGCATCGAAGGGGAGTCAACAAATAATTGTCTTTTGAAGTTTGATGTGGAACTAACTCGTACTGCTTAGCATATATGATTTTAGTTGATGAACTTCCTTTTAAATTTGTTGAAAATGAGGGATTTTGACATTTTGTGTCTATCGCATGTCCTAGGTTCAATGTTCCTTCACGTCACACAATTAGAAGAGATTATTTTAAAATATATATGGAAGAGAAAAAGAAGTTAAAATCTATTTTTAACTCATCTTCTCAAAGGATATGTATTACAACTGACACATGGACATCAATGCATAGACTTAATTATATGGTTGTGACAGCTTTATTACATTGATGATAAATGGAGATTGAGAAAAAAAATTATAAACTTTATTCTAATTTTGAGTCCCAAGGGTGAGGCCATCGGAATGGCAATTGAGAATTATTTGATAGAATGGGGGATTAAGAGAGTTTTTACTATAACTGTTGATAATGCCATTTCAAATGATGTTGTAATATCTTATTTAAAAAATCAATTGCAGGTATGGGGACATAATGTTTGTGAGAATAAATTCATTCATGTTTGATGTGTTGCTCATATTTTAAACTTCGTCGTAGTTGATGGGTTCAAAGATGTTATTATTTCTGTAGCTCGTGTTCGGGAATTGATTAGGTGGGTAAGGCAATCTCCATCTAGGATTAGAAAGTTCAAGGAGTGTGTTGACTTTGAAAAAATTAAAAATAAATCTTCATTAATCCTAGATGTTGCTACTAGATAGAACTCCACTTATTCAATGTTGAATGTTGCTCAACATTTTGAACATGATTTTAATAGGCTTGGGAGTAGGGATCCTTTGTTTGAACAAGAAATTATCTCAGGTGAAGGGTGACCAACGGTGGAGGATTGGGGTAATGTGAGAAGAATTGTTTTCTTTTTGAAACACTTCTATGAATTAACACTTAGAATCTCCGGCACATTATATGTTACATCCAATGGATTTGTTCATGAGTTTGTGGAAGTTGATGGTCTTTTGAAAGAAATAGAAGATGATGATGATTATCAAATGAGAGAAATGGCTATGAGGATGAGATCAAAGGTAATGAAATATTGGGGGGATGTTGATAAAATGAACAAGTTGTTATATATTGCCGTGGTTCTTGATCTAAGACACAAATTCACTATCGTTGAGTTTGTATTTAATCACATTTATGGTAAAGAAAGTGATTGGCCATCAAAATGATTAGAGGGGCTAAAGATGTATTATTTGAGTTGTTCAATTATTATAATCTCAATCATTTATTGTCCCAAGGTCATTCATCTCAAACTCCAAGTGGGAGTAGAAGCGTAACTCAAAGTGGTGGCTCATCATTAGTATAAAGTATGTCAAGGAAAAAAAGAAAAATTGACAGCTTGTTTGAACAACATGTTGAGGATGTTCAAGGTGGGGAAGTTCAAACTGAGCTAGAAATGTATTTAAAGGATCGATTTGAAAGAAAAGATGAAAAATTTAACCTTTTCGCTTGGTGGAGATCCAACACTCATAGATTTCCTGTTCTTTCATTAATGGCTAGAGATGTCTTAGCGATTCCCATTTCTACCGTGGCTTCCGAATCGACATTTAACACAGGAGGACACATCCTTGATTCCTTTAGCAGCTCTTTAACTCTTAGGATGGTGCAAGGAATTATTTGTGATCAAGATTGGGTTCGCCAAAGCAACGAACCAATTGATATCGAAGAAAAGTTGGAATCCCTTGAAGAAATTGAAAAAGGTACAGCGCGGTAACACTGTAACACTTTGTATTATTTATTTATTTTTTTGAAATGTAGTTTAAATTCTTCTTAGTAAATTATGATTTGCTCACATTTATCTTTTAAAAATTGCAGAATTTTCAACAGGCGATTTAGATGCATCAATCTTGGATATGTAATATGGTTGATTTGTTCGAGACTGAAGACTTGATAGTTGAGAAAATTGTGCCTTGTGCATTATTTGTTTTTAATATTAGATTTTTTGGATATGTAATATGGTTGATTGAACTTTGTACCTACTAGCTAGTGGCTACTGCTGGTTTCAGCTTGTTTATTCATGCTTTGGCATTTTTAGTTTATTTGATTTAGTTTTCTTCCCAGGTGATGATAATTCATTACTTTAGTTTTTTGTTTCAGTTGATGAAATGACTTTAGTTGATGCTTTGTCACATGGTTATGTTCAGGGAATATACTGTTCTGTTATGTTCAGTTAATGAAATGACTCTATTTTATTACATGGAGTTCCTCATTCATATAGATAAAGGATTTGCATTCTTGTTTTGTCAAATGGAGTTCCTCATTCATATTCATCTATTCTGTTATTTTCAGTTGATGAAATGACTCTGTTTTGCATTCTTGTACATCTAAGAGTCATCTGCAGAATGTTTTGCATCTGTTTTGCATCTGTGACTGTGAATGTGGATTTGTTGGTTTCATGTAATATTGAGAAGTTTTCAGCCCAATAATTTATTAAAATGAAATACATACATACCGTCTATAAACCAAGTTGCCATCATTAAAACGAAAGGCATATAAACCAATAAGGCAACAATACATGCATACTGTCTATTATCTACTAAACCAACAATAACTCATAACTCATAACTCAATTGATATAACAACAAGCCAACAGTACATAGTAGCTTGACTAGCTTTAATTAAAATAACAACAAGCCAACTACAAGTCTACAACAACAATTAATATATAATTGTATATGATTTCTACAACAGTACAACAACAAGCCAACTACAACAAGCCAACAGTACAAATGATATATAATTGTAGATGATTTCTTAGTTTTAAATTTTTTTTGTTAATATATTAAAAAAAATTATTTAATTATTATTCTTTATTAATAATTATATACATTACCATGCATACGATATAACTGAACCAAAAAAATTTGCATCGATTTTTATATCAACCGATACCAAAACCAAGAATTTGATGACTGGTTTTGGTTCTTGTTTTTTCTTAATTTTTCAATCCAGATTTCGATTTTTCAAAGACTTGGTTCGGTTTTTACCGATGAACACCCCTACACACACATTCATATAATACTTTAATTGAAAAGTGGCGGTCACCGTGGTGACACGAATGTTGGGGGGTGCCTAACACCTTCCCTCCGTATAATCAAGCCCCCGGACCCTAATAAATCTCAGTTTCACAGACCTGTTAAGCAGTGTTTCTCCACTGGGTCAATGTGCAAACCTTTTCTCAGTTGAGTTGGTGCAACCATTTAAAAATACCAACTGGCGACTCTTACAGTCCAATCATCGACATATATATGTCTGACCTTTTCACACCTTATTTTTTAAAAACAAATCTCACCTAACATGAGAACCCCAAAAGACAATAACAAAAAAGGGACAATAAAAATCTCGACGTCGACAGGTGGCGACTCTGTTGGTGACATCCAGTAAGAGGGCTTAAGCCACTGCTACAAACTTTTCAAACTATTTTCTGCTTGTGTGTGGATGTTGCTTTTATGTTTATAAATGTGTACGAATGCATTTACTTACTGCACTTAGTGCTTCACACTATATCTGCTTGTTATATTAAAGTGCTTTGCACATGTCATCATTTCCATGCAGTGAGACACGTTGTATGTGAATGTATGTTGTGTGGTCCCTCCACCAGGAGGCTATCCTGTTGGTGTTTAATTACTGGACTCGTAGGAAGACTAATTCCAATGAGGCTCGAAAAAGGCACCACACAGATTCACTCCAGTTGAAAGACCGGATTAACTTCCCGTCAAGTAAACCAAACGCGGATGGAAGTCTCTTCATGCCAAAAAACCACGAGAGTAACCTAAGATAGGTCAGCCTCTGATAAACCAAACACGGAGGGAAGTCGCTTCATACTTTCCCATTTCAATTACTTGTAAATTCAATTACTTGTAATTTTGTTGCATGTCAATCTCATTGTAATGGAAAATATGAAGGAATATGTGTACATGCATTCCCTTTTATATATCAAAATCTGACATGCTATCTTACAAACAACTAACATCCGTTTTGCAGGATAATACTCGTAAAACGGACATATCATATAGCATGCTACATTTATATATTCTCTAAGACTAAACTATATATGTTTTTTGTAGGGAAACAATTGGGCCTGTTACCATTCAAAGTCCAAAAAGGCAACAAGCCTACAACTAATCATGGCTTCATCTGGCCAGTCTAATCTTACTCCTGTCTCTCGTGAGGAGTTCGAAGGATTAAGTAACCAAATTACAGAGTTGGCTGTTCTGCTCAAAGAACTACACCAGTCTACTCAAGATCTGTGAATACCCATACATATAGAGTCCTCTGCACAAGGAAGTACCCAAGGTCCGGACAGAGAAACTCAAGTCCCCGAGTCTCAGTTGGACAAAATCAACAAAACCCTTGAAATTATCAATCTCAAAGAAGATCGAGACACCGGTGATATCAAAAAGAAAGTCCTTCAAATGGAAGAGACCATTCGATCTATTAAAGGGATTGGAGCACACATGAGTGTTTCATATGCTGACCTTTGTATATTCCCTGGTGTTCATTATTGAGAGAAGTTCAAGACTCCTGACTTTGAAAAGTATGATGGGTTGGGGGATCCTTACACATCTAAAGGTGTTCATTGGAAAACTCGAATCTTATTCCAAGGATGAGAAGCTCAGAATGCATCTATTCTAGAAAAGTTTGACTAAGCCCAATCGAGGTACAACAGATTAGACAATTCCAAGATTCATAGTTGGGAAGAGCTGGCGCATGCCTTCCTTAGTCAGTACAGTTTCCAGTCTCAGATGGATCTAGACCAGTACCAAATTACCAAGGCCAAGAAACAAGCCAATGAGTCTTTTCGAGAGTATGCTCAAAGGTGGAGGCGCCTTGCTGCTTAAGTTATTCCCTCTATGACTGAGACTGAAATAGTGATGACCTTCATAGACATACAAGAAGATCCCTTTTATGAGAGAGTCTTAGCTGGCATTTGCAAGCCATTCTCTGAAATGATCAAACACAGAGAAATGGTTGAGATGGGATTGTAGTTTGGAAAGATTAAAGACCTTGCCACTTTAAAAGTTGTTGGTGAGCACATCCAGTCTGGAAGTTATGGAAACAACCCCAAGAGGGTCCATAAGAAGAAAGAGAAGGATATTTCCTTGATACTACAAGGACATAAATGCAGTCAGAACATGCCTATTCAGAGTAGAAACTACTCCCTCTTTCAAGCACAGTCTTCAAACCCTCCATTACCAAAAAGTGGAGAAGTATGATGCAATCGAGTGTTCACACTCTTAGGGGACTCACTCGAGAATATTTTTAACCTTCTGACAACTTAGAAGAAAATTACCCATCTTCTTCCACCAGCCAACATGAATGGGAAGGGTTTCAATGCTAACCGGAAGTGTGCTTATCATGATGGAGCTCTAGGACATAATACTCAAGATTGCTTGGCCTTGAAACATAAAATCCAGGATTTGATTGATAATGGTGAGATCGTGGTGACTGAACCCGACCAACCTCATGTGCAAGACAACCCTCTTCCTCAACACAAAGAAGAAGAGGTTAATATGATTAATTGGAGCAGTAGAAAGAGTTCCAATTACTGTGTGAATCCTCCCGAACCAGCAAGGATGATGTTGACAAATGGGATTATGCACAGTTCCAATTTATGATGGAACGAAAGATGAAGGCTCTGTGTGAGCAAGTTAACCAATTGGCAGAACTGGTGATCCATTAGCACCAAGTCACAGGCCAATTAGTCAGCCAGGAGCATGTTAGTATCCTTCCTCTTGTTACGAATACTCCATCATTGACTCCAGAGAATGAAACGCTGGAGGATAAAATTATAAAAAGAGCAAGTGCCAAAGCCCGTCAGGATTTTGCTAACAAGAAGGAATATACCTATCTGGGCCAACCGATGGAGGAGATATTTCAGATGCTAATCAATGAAGGAAGAATCACAGCTCTGCTACCTCCAATCAATCCCCATTTAAGACGGTTCAATTCTAATAGAGTATGTTAGTATCACTCCCACTCTTGCGGACACAACACTGAAGAATGCTGGGCACTCCTCCATCTTCTTCAGAACCTAATTGACAGCGGTGTCCTATAATTGGTAGATAATGACACTGTATTACTTGAGAGTGGGGACACGTTTCCTACAAAATGGAAGGAAGTCATATCAGTTATATCTACTAAGGATGATTTGGCTTCCAGACCACTCACAATACAAGCAATTCAACTCAAAGCTGTTGATAATCCTTTGAAAGTGGTCGCACCAAAGCCAATTATCTTTCCATACAGACCATAGTATCCTGTTGTCAGCCTACAAAAAGTGCCATGGAATTATAGAGAGGCTGAAGGATCCACATCCCACAAAATTGCTGCAGTGTTAAAGGAGAATCCATTGTATCTTCCCCAACGGGTGATGAAGCCCACCATCAAATCAAAGGGGAAACTTCCCATGGAGAAGATCGAAGAGTCCCTCCGTACTATGGGCTATAATGAAGCCAATGTGGTTTTAAGCTTGAGAGAAGCTCCACAACAAATTTCCATATTGGACTTGGTTTTCTCTTCCGAAGATCACAAGAAGGCCTTGGTAAGAGTTCTGGAAGAAGCCCACTTGCCGAAATTAGTGGATGTTGAAAAGTTCCAACATCTGGTTAATCACATTTTTAACAACAATGTGATATCTTTCACTGATGATGACATACCTCCCGAAGGGACTGGTCATTGCAAAACGTTGCACATAGCGGTTCTATCCTCCGGATATATGGTGGGAGGAGTTTTGATAGATGGAGTATCATCTTTAAATATATTCCTTTATGCCACTTTGGATAATTTGAACATCAATCTCAATAGGATCAGAAGCAGTTATACGGTTATCAAAGCTTTTAATGGATCCCGACGAAATGTTGTCGAAGAGATTGAACTGCCTGTGAAGATTGGTCCACATACATTCTGCACATCCTTTCATGTGCTCAAAATAGCTACAGGATACAACCTATTCTTGGGTAGACCGTGGATCCATATGGCTGGATCCGTCCCTTCCACCCTTCACCAACCACTCAAATACATCATTAACAATAGCCTAGTCACTGTTAATGTTGAGCCGAAAGGTCTTGAACAAGGTGACATACCACTCATCAGCTTTAATTTAGAGGTTGAGTAGGTCAAATCCCATGCCCTAGAGGTGAGCAACACTCATTATCATCCCATTTGGGTGCCACCTCTGATGCCCAAGATTTCTGCTGAGGTAATGTCGGCAACTCAAGAGATGATATCATTGGGTTATCAACTTGGACAAGGGTTGGGCAAAGATCATCTGGGCATTAAATGCCAAATTCAAATTCCCAGTCAAACCGGGACAGCCATAATAGGCTATTCTACTAGTTCCAGTCATAGGAATCCTCACAAACACAAACAGATTCCTTCATCTTTAGCCACACAGCGATTATCTTAACCATCATATCATTAGCCTGTATGGTCTCCAGTAAAGGTGTCTGCCCACATAATGGCTATGTTGTTTCCTAAGCCTATACCGGTCAAAGGAAAGGAGGTCCTGATTCCAGATCCCAAAGTGGAAGAAAGGGAACAGAGACGTAAACAAGACATTGCCAGGCGGTTGTCAAACATACGCATCATTGTCCATACTGAGGGCATGAATAAAGACATCCTAGACGATGATTGTCCAGATATCATGGTCATCATTCGGGAGAATAAGGACGATAATGTTTCTTCATCATCGCTCATTCAACCGACTTCACCCTTGGCAATTGGAGCAGCATTCCATGCATTTGTCGACAAGGGTAAAAAGGGCAGAAACGCCCTCTCCCCTGTAGATAGAAATAACTATTTACTTTTTATGTACAAAATTAGTAGTTGGTTTGTCATTACATGCTAACACTTTATATGATTAAACAGTTTCATATATTAAGTGAAAGCATTTTTGTTTCAGGACTCTGAATTTAGATGTGCCTAAACTTGCTGATGAGGTACGTATTCTCCACAAGGAATGTAACTTTGATGTAAAGTTGGACTCAGACTTGATGGAAATACAAGAGGACTATGAGATACCTCAGGAGATCAAAGATTGGGTCGAAGAAAAACCCAAACCAAATCTTGATCAAACCTCCTCTTTCAACCTCGGAACCTTAGAAAACCCCAAACTAATCCAGATTAGTACGGATCTCACTCTGAACCAAAGGAATGACATGGTTACTCTATTAACCCAATTTTAGGATGTGTTTGCATGGTCTCATGAAGACATGGTCAGCTTGTCTACTGACATTTTCATTCATCACCTCTCTATCAAAGAGGGATTCAAGCCAGTCAGGCAGAAGCTCAGGCGATTAAAACCTGAGTGGAGTTTAAAAGTTAAAGAAGAAATTGTGAAATAATTTCAAGTTGGCATCATCATGGTGTCAACATACCCTGAATGGCTATCCAATATAGTCCTTGTACCGAAACTAGGAGGAAAGGTGAGAGTTTGTGTGGATACCTGGATCTGAATAAAGCTTACCTTAAAGATACCTTTCCCGTTCCATTTATCCACATTCTTATTAACAATACTGCTCAATACGACATGTACTCCTTTGCTGATTGTTTTGCGGGGTACCATCAAATTATGGTTGCTGAAGAGGATCTTGAGAAAAGTTCATTGATCACGCCTTGGGGAACCTTTTGCTATAGACGATTGTCATTTGGCCTCATCAATGCCGGAGCTACCTATCAGCAGGCCATGATGGCTCTTTTTCATGACTTAATGCACAAAGAGATAGAGATCTATGTGGATGGCATCATTGTCAAGTCCCGAAGAGAAGAATACCACTTAGACCATCTCAGGAAGCTCTTCAACAGGTTGCGTAAGTACAGCTTGAAGATGAATCCAGCAAGGTGCACTTTTGGTGTTAAATCAGGCAAGTTGCTAGGGTTCTTAGTTAGCCACAAAGGGATTGAGCTGGATCCCACCAAAATCTAGGCCATCATAGAAATGCCCATTCCGCAGACAGAGAAGGAAATACAAGGATTTTTGGGAAGAATCGACTTCATCAGCCGATTCATCTCCCAACTCGTAGCAACCTGTGAGCCTATCTTCAAGTTGTTAAGGAAGAACTCCTCCATGAAATGGAATGATGAGTGTCAGAAAGCCTTCCTTACAATCAAAGATCAGCTAGTCAAAGCTCTTATTTTGGTACCTCCCAAGGATGGTGTTCCCCTATTCATGTACCTATACATTAATGATAATGCCATGGCTGCATGCTGGGACAGAAAGACGATAGAGGCCAAGAGCTAGCTATCTACTACCTCAGCAAAAGATTTAGCAGCGGTGAACACAAGTACACTCTGATTGAGAAGACTTGTTGTGCTTTAGCGTTTGCTTCCATGAGGTTACAACATTACCTCCATGGTCACATAACCCATCTCATATCCTGCGTGGATCCTCTCAAGTACGTGTTCAGCAAACCCATATTGAATTTTAGGTTGTCTAGATAGCAGTTGATCCTACAGTAATTTAACATTGTCTACGTGACTCAAAAGTCTATCAAAGGTCAAGGAATTGTGGATCAACTGGCCGCCACACCTTCAATGGATTTCAAACCTTTGGAAACCTAATTCCCCGATGAAGGGGTAATGATAGTTCAACAACACCATCAGTACGATACACACCAGACATGGAAGATGTATTTTGATGGAGTTGTTAACATGGAAGGTTCTAGGGCTGGAGCAGTTCTAGTAGCCATTACGGGGGAACAGTATCTCATCGCCGTCAAATTACAGTTTATCAGCACCAATAACACAGCTGAGTATGAAGGCTGTATCATGGAGTCAAAACTTGCTCAATCAATGGGTATCAGACGGTTAACTGTCGTTGGAGATTTTGAATTGGTAATCAAACAAACCACTGGGATCTATCATAGCAAAGAGCTACATTGTCTGCCTTACCATCGACAAGTTATCCAGATGGCTTTGGAGTTTGAAGAAATAACCTTCCTCCACATTCCTCAGAATAAGAATGATTTTGAGGTTGCGCTAGCAACTTTGGCCTCCTTGATTAGCATACCTGATAAGGAAAATATGCCAAGCATCACATTTACCCTGCAAAAGGCTCTAGCCTATGGGAACTACATTGGAGAAGTATCGGATGAGCTACCTCCCGTCCAGCACCCTTGGTATCAGCATATCAAGGAGTATCTACGAGGTGGATCTACACCCGCTAAAGTGAATTCTGCTGAGAAAAAGCGGATCCATCTAATGGCTATGAAATTCTACCTGAGTGGAGATGCACTCTACAAACGAGATGCAAGACTAGGTCTCCTCAGATGTCTGGACAAAGACCAAGCTCAGAGGCTCATGGATGAAAGCTATGGTGGAGTATGTGTCCCACACATGAGTTTATTGGGCCCATCGAGCCCAAAGCCAGTAATGGGCATCAGTTTATCTTCACTATGATCGATTACTTCACCAAGTGGGTAGAAGAAGCCTCCTTCCTCAAGGTTACCAAAGAAGTCATCATTGGTTTCATCAGAAACAATGTCATTTATCGATATGGACAACCAGAGGTAATTGTGTCAGACAATACTAAGAACCTCAACAACAAAATGATGGAGGAGTTATGCAAACAATTCCACATCAAACATCTCAACTCTATCATCTATCGTGCAAAGATGAATGGTGATGTTGAAGTGGCTAATAAGAATATCCAGAAGATTATGCAAAAGATGTCCGCCAATCACAAAGGATGGCCTGACCTCTTGCCTCTGACTCTATTAGCCTACAGAACCTCAATGCTCACTTCCAATGGGGCAATCCCTTACTTATTGACCTATGGGATGGAAGCAGTGCTCCCCATAGAAGTGGAAATGGAATCCCTCAGAGTGTTGATAGACGCTCAGCTGGATGAAGATCAATAGGTACAAGATAGGTATCATCAATTATCTCTAATAGACGAAAGGCGAGCATGTGCTATCTTCCATGGTCAGTTATACCAACCAAGGATCGCCATATCCTATAACAAAAAAGTCCGACTACGACAGTTTAAACAACATGACTTGGTTATGAAGAAGATCATTGACAACCAAGATCAATCCAAAGGAAAATTCGCCCCAAACTGGGAAGGCCCATTTGTTTTCAAGGAGGTATTGACAAGAGGAGATCTCAGATTACAGGAAATGGATGGGGATGATTTTCCACAGCTCATTAACTCAGACACCATGAAACGGTACTATGTCTAAAGTTACCATCAAACAAACATCCTGGTTTTGGATCACCAGATCCCCAGCCACTTCAGGTTTTCTAACCCTTCACTACACACAACCCTTCTTCATACCCATCTGCCCCATTAGAGAAAAACGCACTTTTTAAACCAGCAGCCTAGTTCTGGATCAACAGATAATTCGATCCACTTTGTTTCAAACCTTTTACTCAATTCAGGTTATCCCACCAGGGATTAAACCTTCATACCTGCAGTTTTATCCCACCAGGGATAAAACATTTCACACCTGCAGTTTGTCCTATACATGGGATCAAACTTTTCACCTGTAGTTTGTACTGAACATGGGATCAAACTTTTTCGGCTGCAATCTATCCTACACAAGAGGTGAACTACGTCGACCTGATCTCCCCAATACACAAGAGTATGTAGGCAACCATTTTTATGGCCCGATAACAACACATAAAAGAAACACAATTCTACAGCCTTCTACACCCTTTCACATATAGCGTTGAACCTCTTACACCAGGTTCGAACTACGCAGACCTGATCTCCTCTTCAATAGGAGAACGTAGGCAGCCATTCGTGGTTCGGTCTTACCCCCTACCAAAACACAAAACTTATAACATGGTACTGGGATCAACCTTCAATCCACCAAAGGGATGGAACTAACTGGTCTCCCCACACAAATGGGAGAATCGGTGACCATCTAAGCTGCGGTTGAGTCCTCAAGGAAAAACACCAATCCATAAGAGATGGAACTACCTGGGCTCCCCCACACAAAGTAGTACCGACGACCATCTGTGGTGTGGTCAACCTCAGAGAAGAAAGCCACAATCCTCTCCATTACTACATACAGAAACCAGTCCCAAGACACCAAAGGGTAGGGATACACATAAATTAATGATCCATTCTGAAAGTTCCTGAGACATCTCAATGTCCACCCATCAAGGATGAGTTCAGAATACATCAAGACAAAAGTCCTGAAGAAACAGACAAATATCAAGCACGTAACAAGGCACAACTAAAAGGGAAGAGAATCAAAATATATTTCCCTGCTATATATAATGTTGTTTGATATATACAATATGTACTGCATATGACAAAATGGCTAAGATAATCTGTGCAGGAAAATACAAGCCCATCTACAAATCAGTGTATATGCGAGCTATTAAGTCCAACATGGCATCTCTCCGAAGAAGGAGGTAACACTGTGAGCTCCTGTCCAAGGGTATCTACACGAGCCAACAAATCCACAGCTAAAACTGCATGGTAATACTGTGTTCATCAAAATACGTGCTCATTTCTACAACGATAGCAGTAGTATGGGACTTCACTGCAGTACTATCTGTAATAGCTACATCTCGGGCATATATAGCACCATCCCGCTCAATAATCAATGCATCTCTAGATGATCTAGCCTCATCCCGCTCAGTAATAGTGGTGTCTCTATGAGCTAAAACATCATCTCTATCCAATAAAGTGGCATCTCTCCTAGCAAGAGCTATCAACAACAAGGCCCTAGCCTAATCTCTCTAAAATGTCATCAGATACTGGCTCTACTCTAAATACTCTGCTGAATGCGGGGTCATACTAGCAGTCACATTTGGGAGAATCCATCACAGCTGCCGGCAACCCAGCAAACAGCTCCTCCACAGCAGGAGAATCAGTGTCCTCTATGGGATCTCTGCCATCAGAATCAATCCCTGACTCTATGGATACAACTGTAACTGATGCAGTCTCTGTCTCCATCCATGTAGAATACTCTGTCAAACAGCCCGGATGGCTAACAAAAATCCCAGCTAGCTCACGCTGATTCCAACATGCATACACCCTGGATCTGTCCTCTGCTGAAAAATGGCGAGAAGCCAAACGCTGACCTAAGGCCCCCTCAAAAAGATGGATGTCCTGAAACTTGTCGAACTATGACATCACAGCTAGTAGGTTATAAGTGGTCATACCCCTCAAACTAGCCATAGGGAGATAATCCATGCCAGGTGCAGCGTAATGAAACTGTAGGGTGAACTGAGCCTTGTACATAATAAAATGTCAAACGGATCTCCGATCCCTACCAAGAACACCGACCAGGATGTAGTGTATGTATACTCCGCTAGCTAAAAGGAGTAAGACATGGCTATCTCATGGGAAAAGTAGTACCCATGTCGTCGAAAGGTGCCAATCGGTCTCAAGTGTGACATGAACCACACGTACAACATGATCGAGCTACCTATGAATATCTCTGCAGGATAAGTGTGGAAATATGTGGTCGATCTAAATGTCTCTATCATAATCATCGGCACAATGGTATGACCCTCCCTGAGAGCTCTCACCGCCATGACAACATCGATGTCCAGCTCATCCATATACAGTGGCATGTATACATAAGACACTACGCACATAATGAGTACATCTACTCTAGCAACACGCTACTGAGCCTCTGACGTAGTGAAATCGTCGGAGTGCCGTACATAATTATCCACTTAGCCAAATCTGTCTATCAGAAATTGCTGGGACATCATATGGCCAGATGTAATCTTATCCTGTACTACTCTACGCCTCAGCCTGGTGAGGGTCAAAAATGGTCGGCTCATATCGCCGATAGCTATCCAAGCGCAAGGCTTGTCCAGTGGCAACGCTGTTAACTGGTCGTACTCCTCTAAGGTGGGAGTCAACTCATGGGTCCCGAATTTGAAAAATTGCCACTCCAGTACCCAGTGCTCCAATATAACATCTACAAAGCCCACAGGAACCTGGAACATCAGGAGGATCATGGAATGCTGTAATAACTGATCTACGGTCACCCTATGTGGAGGTGACAAACTATCATACCATGACCTCAGACGGGAGGCTACCAATACTGTTGGGGTGTGATCAATACTGCCGACTGTCGAAGAAGACATCTGTATGGGCCGTATCATAAGACCATCCAAGGGTCAATGTTGAATATCTTTGGACATACATATGCATAACATGATACATGCATGATCATCAATAGATGGCAATATGATGTAGGGAATGGAAAATAATACATATATTCCTAAGTACATCATCATCTAATACATCATCTCTGTACAGCTAAAAATACAGGGAAATGGGGCACAGACGCCCAATAACTAACAGAGGCCTATCAAAAGATATAACAAGAATGGGGCACAACCACCCAGTATCTAACAGAGTCCTATTAAAAGATAAATCGAGAATACACATCAGAAGAAGACAATGGTGTCAATGTCTACATCATCAATCCTGTCCACCTGATGTAACTCCTCCTGAGTCACTGGATCTCTGCCAAGTGGGATGTCAAGCCTATACAATAGAGGATCTACACTGGAAAAACCATATAGGTCACTTGAAGGGCCAGCCCCAGAGCTGGAAGGATCAAAAGTATCTGCCTCAGAAGGATCTTTACCCAAGTGTCGGATAAAGAAATGTGCCCAGTCCAACTGTTGGGTCAATCTATCAATCTGTGCCAAATGAGTCGGATCTCGGACACAGGCCATCCAATCCATCATCATCACGGATCCAGAAACCATATCCCCCATGAACTGAGTGGCGCGGGTCTGGGCTCCAATGGTACGAGGGGACCACCAGTGATCGAACATCTCCTGAGTACACGGACCCTCTGATAATATAAAGTTTTCAACGCCCATCAATGGGATATCACTGACAGGCGACTGTGACACAGACCAATAATGCCTAATATGAGGTAAGATCGATACACAAATCTCCCCTATGGTGCTCCTAATATCACGCTCTCCTAAATAGAGCTCCCATCCTCTATTTGTGAAGAGAGGAATCATACGGGTGGATATCATGTACTCAACACCAGTCAGGTACCAACCCTCAAACCCAACGGTTAAATGCTCCCCAAAATAGGGAATCCAAGTGATAACATCAACTGTCAACAACTCCAACTATAGACAACAATGGGTGAAACCCTCAGCTATAAGAACCTCCGCCAATATGGAGTGATGCCATCGTCTTCCTCGTGGATAAGTATCTAAACCTAACACACTCACATGACGCAAGCATGAGAGCCTCTCATAGGCCCAAAACTGCCAACAAAAAGGCAAACATTTGCTGTCAGTCAACACTTTTAACCAGTACATGGAAAATCACAAGAGAAATACGCACCAGCAAAAATGGGTAAAATCTTAGCCAAGCCTCTGTCAAGCCCTATGAGTGCATGCACATGCCCCTAACGAAATAGGCGAAGGTATAGGAACCCCAATCATACTCTCTAATACGATCCACATCTTGTGTGGCGCTGACCAAAGCGAATGATACCGTGGAAGAGTTATTCGCTATGAAGCAACCCCTAATGATCATCAGGAATAATTGTCGAAGAATGCGATCCCTGACTCTCACATCATCGAGTATGGGCTCACTTAACAGCCCACTCAGCATCCATGCTTAAAGGACATGTACGAATGATCCTACCCTTGAGCACCTCAGCCGGGACTCTTAGCAAGGATCTGACGACAGTTGGGATAATATTCGCCGTACAAGGCACTAGCACCCCTCAAAACTCCATACCAGTGATAAATCGCCAATCCATTGGCATCATCATCACCTCACAGTCCAATAAATGGAGAGACTGAGTCTGGTGAAACCAGCGCTCAGACAACGCCCTGAGATAACCATAGGGACAATGATGAGGGAGGATGGAAAAGAACGCCTCGAAGCCCAAGCCATGCACAATCACTCGATAATCGGGATGTAGATCCTGATATATAGAGTGAATGTTGAACCACTTCCCTCGAAGATACGTACAGCCGGGAACCTACATCACAAAGTAAATCAACATCAGAATCCTTGCTTCGATTCAATAGGAAAAAGGAAGAACAAATAAAGCTTCTAACTCGTTTGCATGCAAGTGAACCGAGGGGTGTCGACTCAAATTGTAGCGCCCCCAAATTCGGGTCCTAAATCACCACAAATCTGGTACACTAGTCCTAACTATTGTGGAAGATATAAACATCAATTGTTTATACATTAAACATTATACACTAATCCCAAAGTCGAGTAACCATAACTTATACATAATTCAATATCCTATCTAACATACAATATTATTATTATACAATACTGTTATAAATCTAGTTGCACACATTGTCCTAAGCTGAACTTGGCTTTAACTTTTCCTTGTATCCGACGTATTCGCCTTAATATGCAATGTTTATCATGATATAGCAAGGGTGAGCAATAAGTTTGCCCAACGAGTTTAAGTTCAATAAAGTAAGGATATATCATGATGGAAAGATTTTGAATAATAGCTGGCTAACATTCAATAATATAATTGTGAACTAGCATGGACAAGTTTTCATAGATGAACTAACATTGAACATAAATATAATAGTTATATCTGGACCTAATGGTAATGAAGGTGATCAGCCTTTCATACCTGATGAACTCATACAATATGCACATAGTGCGATTCAACAATTCATAGACATGGTATAATCAACAATGATTAACCATAAGTATACTTGAATAATTATAACTCAGGGTTGAGTTAGACAGAACTTGCCTGTACTGTTGATTTCTGTTACGAAATATAACTTAGCTTTATCTGAAGACCTAATATAGATAATACCAATCTCCAAATATTAGAATAATATCATCACATTATAAAATAATCTAAACACATTACCTCATAATCCTATCAGTCTATACAGCACATAAGACCTAGTATCAAGTCAAACTATTGTAGTCTGAGTTGAGTTCGGTACCATTATGACTTCCTGACGGCCTAGTCAGATAATTATCCAGTTTAAGTTCAATTAAACTCTGCCTAAACACTTAAACAATTATCTTAGGTAATTTATAAATTAGTCAAAAATAATCTTCATAGGCCCATAATTATTTTCAGATAATTATTACTATTTATCATGATTTTTCAATCATTATAAACATATTTATATGATTTAAATACCACTTAATTCCATTATCATTGATATTTATTTAATATTAAATATTAATGAAATTCTTATCATAATATTATAATATATTTATAATATCTAAAAGTATTTTTAATACTTTATTATTACCATTAAATGATTTTAAAGTAATTAAAATAATTATTAATTATCTCGCCATTAATATTAAAATATTAATATCTTTCATGACAAAAATATCAAAAATTATATTTTATAACTTCAAATATTTTTACAACACTTCAATTATTTTTATATAATTTTTAAAGCATTAATTCTATTTTTCCATAATTTATTTAATACATTTATTAAATAAATTAATTACCACTAATATTAATTTATTAATGAAATTCATCACAAAATATTAAAATTCATTAAAAATAACTTAAAATATTTTCTTATACCTTAATATAATTTTAAATGATTTTTCAAGTATTAAAATCATTTTAAGTAATTTATGTAATATTATAATTAAATAAATTAAATACCATTAATATTCCAAAAATACTAAATATTTATGAAATATATTCAAAATAATTAAAAACTAATTTTCTGGCTTTAAAATAATTTCTAGGAATTTATTATGTATTAAAAACTATTTTATCTATTTAATAAATAAAATAATTAATTTTCATAAATAAACTGTCACTAAAGGTCCCTATAGTGACATAACCGTCGCTATAGGCGTTCTTCATAAACCCAGAATGTTCATATGCAGTGTTCAATGTGGTAGGTTTGACCACCATTAAATCTAAGTTCTAAGTGTTTTCTAGGCTTGCAGAAGTGTTAAAGTTGTAGTATAAGTGCAATACTACAAAGGCATACTATATTTATGGCCAGTACATATCAAATCAGAGAGATATTAGCCACTTAAAACCTTGTCAGAGGTTGTTCTTCATTTCTGGGTTACCCAGAAATGAAGAACAGTTCATGGGTCTCACTTTGAGCTCTTGAATCTCTAAGTTCTAGGCTTATTTAATGTGATATAAAGGTTCAATCCTATAGTCTTGATGTCAGGGTACAACAACATGTTAATATTTCAGTCTAATAACATCACAAGTAATAGATCAAGGCTGGTCAAAGAGTAGGCCAGGAACTGTTCTTGGTGAATTCTAGGTTTTCTAGAAATTCATCCGGACAGTTGGTCAACGCTCATTTGACCACTGATTACTTTGATCCTGTGCAAGATCTGTTTTTTCTAAGGACTTTAGTGTGTAGTCTACATACCAGACAACAAGCTTAAAGTAACAACATGGTCTAAATATCAAACATGTGCAAGATCAAAAGCTTAAAAAATGTTTGTCAGAAATTCTGGGTTTCTGGGTTTGACCAAATTTCCGGAATTTGTGCTCGGTCAACGTACTTTGACCGTTAATAAATTTTAATCTATACATGCTCTGGGCTTGATTCAAGTTCCAGATTAAAGACCTTACAACATACTACAAGTACAAACAATTAAACAACCAAAACTATAAACAATTAAAGATCTATGGGGTCTGACATTCGGTTGTCAGACCACACTTTTCTAGTTTTCTAGATTTTTGAAATCTTTAATTTCGAGCATCTAGATGTTATGGATCTGGGATCTATCATCCCAGATCACTAAATGACACCCTCTTGTACCAATCTAAACAACAACTAACATAAAATCACATGATTTACAAAATTTAGTGTTTATACCTCAGTCATGCTTTGATCTTGAATCTGATCTTTGTGATCGTTTCCTGGCTTGCTAATGATCACATTAGTGACTGATTCACTTAATATTTTGTGGCTAAGAAGAGAGAAAAGTTTGGTTGAGTGTAAGGATGTAAATGAGCTTAGTTTGGTGACTTTATCTCTCTTTGATCTATATATAAAATGATGAAATGCATATGGCTGATCATGTGATCAGTTGTTGGCTGATTAAAGTTGATTACTAGACCACATGGCTAGCTTAGGGTTGGTCACCAACCACAAGTAGGGTTAGATCTACACTCCATCCCATTAAAATATTCAAAAAGGGCAATTTGGTCATTTGACTTATAAAGTTAATGGCAACTTGGTAACTTCTCACAACCCTTAGGTTTTAACCCTTAGGGTTTAACCCTAAGGTTACACAAATTTATATTCTAGGCTTTTCTAATTAAGTTTTAAAAATAGAAAATTAAGATTTCTAAATTATAATTAGGATTTTCTAATTACATTAAAATTTCCTAATCACATTCAAGCTTGCTAATTAAGGTTAGTATTTCCTTAATTAAAATTGCTAATTTAGCATTTAGGTTCCATAATTGTACATTAGGGTTTCCAGATGAACAATTAGGGTTTTCTAATAATGAATTAGGGCAATCCCTAATTAAATAAATAACATAAAAACCTTATACTTATCTTCAAGCTTCCAAATTAAGATTTTAATATTCAAAATTAGGGTTACGAATTCCCGTAACTGAAGTTAGGGTTTCCATAGCCAGTAATAGGGTTTCTTATCAATCGTTAGGGTTTTCTTACTGAACGTCGAGGTTCTTAAAACATTATCAGGGTTTATGACTGATATAGTTTATCTGGTCAACCATTGACCCTTAAACACATACTGTACCCATATATGACCATATACACAAATATTCTTAACACTATAAACCTTTACCAAAAGTTTTTAAATTCACAAAACTCATTCCCAAAAATGTCAAATACATATCCTTATTTTTTGTCTAGGTCTATTATTTAACCTCTATTCAATCTTTTAAGATTTTATTAAATTGTCTAAATTCTCGGGTTATCACATTCACCCCTTCTTCTAAGAATTTCGTCCCCGAAATTCAACTTACACCTCATACCTTGCATACACAGCATCACATGCTACCCAATACATCACTCACAAGAGTTAAAAGTTTTCAAATTGTGCTGAGGAGTCATATATACTATGGATTTTCATTTTCGCAATGGTTTTATGGAAATTCATCCGCAAACCGTCATAACTTACAGACATATAGGGTAATTAGTCCGATATGCCCTGTACTGGCCAAGTACTGCTGGTTGGAACAATTTTTCCCCGTTTCTTCTATCCCATCTACCTTAGGCGCACAAAATTTCTTACCTCAGTCTTTATCTGATTCCGCACCAAAATAATTTGGTTCAAGAAAATTTTCAAATAACGCTTAGAGATTTATAATTATTGGTCTAGCTGAATCGAATAGCGTAGACTCATATCAATAATCAATTCCAATTGATTTACGAATGTGTATAGCCAAACACCGTTGGCAAATTAAAATTTTGAAAATATTTTTGAGAATGACGTCATGATGCCGTAATGTATTAACAGTCCGTTTGAGGATGTCGTCATTGTATGACTTTGTCATAACACATCATACAATAGTGGAACATTGATTTTTAGATCGAATTCACACTAAGTATTCCTGTATTTATAACTCTATTAACTTTTTATCATCACTACACCAGGTTACATGGTACATAAGTGATAAATAAAAATATATTTTGACATTTCAAATCCTTATCATCTAGCCGAAATAAGTAGCATAGACTATACTTTAAACCGTTCAAAAATTATTACAAATATATATATATTTATTTATTTATTTTCTTTTTTAAAAGCACGTAATATGTATTTAGCTTGATGTCAAAATTTCGAAGTCTTGCATAGCTATGAATTTTGAAAAACTTATGTCTCCACTAATAATCATTTGCTTAAACAGTCTATTTATTCCTATTATCCTTAATACTCCATTAACACAAAACTATACCCAGTTCGTCCAACCACACTTATGAGTTCATGAACTTTCACAATCATATGACTTTAAGAACTTGTCCTAGTCAGACTTTTGGCGTCCATTTGCTGAGGGGTTCATAAACATTTCATATAACTATGAGTCACGGACGTAACATAAGTATGAGTTTTAAGAACTCGTACTTAACCTTATATTCTCTACCAATAATCTATCTATCTGTTATACACATGAGAAAGGAATCACCCTCTCAACATTCATATAGCAAATAGCGTGACACAAATATTTTATAATCCCTTCCTAATCTTAACTCCCTTCTCAATACGAATTTTTATTCAATTCGTATTCATAATCCTTTCCTGAATCTGTACTAATTCATAGTACAACTTACACACGACATTCTTGTCGTAAACTTTTCAATCATTCGCTTGATCCTTCTCCATACTATAATCTTATCAGGTCACGAGGTGATCTCATCGTATATATTATGATTTATTTCTATACTATGATCGTTTTGTTTTACGATCTCCTATCCCTGTACTTCTAGTTAACTCCATCTATTCACCACTACTGTTCACCTTTATTATTAGAGTTAGGGAACTCTGTATCTTTTGCACTCGCCGAGATTCGTCTTTGAATCTTACCGACACACTAACTCTATGTGAGTTAGATCTTATCCTAATCATTGCGGTTATTAGTCTAAGGTATCACTACCCTAGGTTTATAACCAACAACTTTAATACCAAATGTAGCGCCCCCAAATCTGGGTCCTAAATCACCACAAATCTGGTACACTAGTGCTAACTATTGCAAAAGATATAAACATAAATTGTTTATACATTAAACATTATACACTAATCCCAAGGTCGAGTAACCATAACTTATACACAATTCATTATCCTATCTAACATACAACGTTATTATTATACAATACTGTTACAAATCTAGCTGCACACATAGTCCCAAGCTGAACTTGGCTTTAACTTTTCCTTGTATCCGACGTATTCGCCTTAATATACAATGTTTATCATGATATAGCAAGGGTGAGAAATAATTTTGCCCATCAAGTTTAAGTTCAATAAAGTAAGGATATATCATGATGGAAAGATTTTGAATAATAGCTAGCTAACATTCAGCAATATAATTGTGAACTAGCATGGACAAGTTTTCATAGCTGAACCAACATTGAACATAAACATAACAGTTATATCTGGACAAAATGGTAATGAAGGTGATCAGCCTTTCATACCTGATGAACTCATACAATATGCACATAGTGCAATTCAACAATTTATAGACATGGTATAATCAACAATGATTAACCATAAGTATACTTGAATAATTATAACTCAGGGTTGAGTTAAAGAGAACTTGCTTGTATTGTTGATTACCGTTACGAAATATAACTTAGCTTTATCCGAAGACCTAATATAGATAATACCGATCTCCAAATATTAGAATAATATCATCACAATATAAAATAATCTGAACACATTACCTCATAATCCTATCAGTCTATACAGCACATAAGACCTAGTATCAAGTCAAACTATTGCAGTCTGAGTTGAGTTCGGTACCATTATGACTTCCTGACGGCCTAGTCGGATAATTATCGAGTTTAAGTTCAATTAAGCTCTGTCTAAACACTTAACAATTATCTTAGGTAATTTATAAATCAGTAAAAAATAATCTACATAGGCCCATAATAATTTTAAGATAATTATTACTATTTATCATAATTTTCAATCATTAATATCTTATTTATATGTTTTAAATACCACTTAATTCCATTATCATTAATATTTATTTAATATTAAATATTAATGAAATTCTTATCATAATATTATAATATATTTATAATATCTCAAAGTATTTTAATACTTTATTATTACCTTTAAATTATTTTAAAGTAATTAAAACCATTATTAATTATCTGCTATTAATATTAAAATATTAATATTTTCATGACCAAAATATCAAAAGTTATATTTTATAACTTCAAATATTTTTATAACACTTAAATTATTTTTATCTAATTTTAAAGCATTAATTCTATTTTTCCATAATTTATTTAATACATTTAATAAATAAATTAATTACCATTAATATTAATTTATTAATGAAATTCATCACAAAATGTTAAAAGTCATTAAAAATAACTTAAAATATTTTCTTATACCATAATATGATTTTAAATGATTTTTCAAGTATTAAAATCATTTTTAAGTAATTTATTTAATATTATAATTAAATAAATTAAATACCATTAATATTCCAAAATACAAAATATTTATGAAATATGTTCAAAATAATTAAAAACTAATTTTTAGGCTTTAAAATAATTTCTCGAAATTAATTATGTATTAAAAACTATTTTTATCTATTTAATAAATAAAATAATTAATTTCCATAAATAAACTGTCACTAGAGGTTCCTATAGCGACATAACCGTCGCTATAGGTGTTCTTCATAAACCTAGAATGTTCATATGCAGTGTTCAAGGTGGTAGGTTTGACCACCATTAGATCTAAGTTCTAATTGTTTTCTAGGCTTGCAGAAGTGTTAAAATTGTAGTATAAGTGCAATACTACAAAGGCATACTAAATTTATGGCCAGTACATATCAAATCAGAGAGATATTAGCCACTTAAAACCTTGTCAGAGGCTGTTCTTCATTTTTGGGGTCTGACATTCGGTTGTCAGACCACACTTTTCTAGTTTTCTAGATTTTTGAAATCTTTAATTTCGAGCATCTAGATGTTATGGATCTGGAATCTAACAACCCAGATCACTAAATGACACCCTCTTGTACCAATCTAAACAACAACTAACATAAAATCACATGATTTACAAAATTTAGGGTTTATACCTCATTTGTGCTTTGATCCTGAATCTGATTTTTGTGATATGTTCTTGGCTTGCTAATGATCACACTAGTGACTGATTCACTTAATATTTTCGTGGCTAAGGAGAGAGAAAAGTTTGGTTGAGTGTAATGATGCAAATGAGCTTAGTTTGGTGACTTTTTCTCTCTTTGATCTATATATAAAATGATGAAATCCCTATGGCTGGTCATGTGATCAGTAGTTGGCTAATTAAAGTTGATTACTAGACCACATGGCTAGCTTAGGGTTAGTCACCAACCACAATTAGGGTTAGATCTACACTCCATCCCATTAAAATATTCAAGAAGGGCAATTTGGTCATTTAACTTATAAAGTTAATGGCAACTTGATAACTTCTCACAACCCTTAGGTTTTGACCCTTAGGGTTTGACCTTCAAGGTTTAACCCTTAGGGTTTAATCCTAAGGTTACACAAATTTATATTCTAGGATTTTCTAATTAAGTTTTAAAAATAGAAAATTAAGATTTCTAAATTATAATTAGGATTTTCTAATTACATTAAAATTTCCTAATCACATTCAAGCTTGCTAATTAAGGTTAGTAGTTCCTTAATTAAAATTGCTAATTTAGCATTTAGGTTCCATAATTATACTTTAGGGTTTCCAGTTAAACAATTAGGGTTTTCTAATAATCAATTAGGGCAATCCCTAATTAAATAAATAACATAAAAACCTTATACTTATCTTCAAGCTTCCAAATTAAGATTTTAATATTCAAAATTAGGGTTGCGAATTCTCGGAACTAAAGTTAGGATTTCTATAGCCGGTAATAGGGTTTCTTATCAATCGTTAGAGTTTTCTAACTGAACGTCAAGGTTCTTAAAATAGTATTATGGTTTATGACTGATATAGTTTATCTGGTCAACCCTTGACCCTTAACCACATACTGTACCCATATATGACCATATACACAAATATTCTTAACACTGTAAACCTTTACCAAAAGTTTTTAAATTCACAAAATTAATTCCAAAAAATGTCAAATACATACACTTATTTTTTTGTCTAGGTCTATTATTTAACCTCTATTCAATCTTTTAAGATTTTATTAAATTGTCTAAATTCTCAGGTTATCACACAAATCACCCAAGAGCTCTGGGATCATCACCTGAATGGCTAAAAAATCCCTACGAGGAATATGAGCAGCAGAAGTGGGTTCCACAACTGGTACATCCTCCTCCTCGTCCTCAACATTCGATACCTCAACCCAGACAAGACGGATCACCACCTCCGCCAAATGACGAGGCTGTCTAACTAAACGGGATCGAGGAACATTAGAAGCCCTCCTCCGCACACCTAAAATGGTCCCGCAGGAACTACTCGGCTGATCCGGATCTATATATCTGGACATAAGTCTCCAAATCACCTCAGAAAGGGTGTGGTAAAATCTAACTTGGAGCTTGTTAAATGCATTTTATGACTATATGCATGCATACATTACTTTAACATACGCCTACAGTAGAGTTAAAAATGCATGACTACATAATGCCTACATGTTGGAAATTTTTTTCCAGAGTCTCCTTTGTAAACATGACTATCCACATGCACAAAGACACGACTAGGTGGCCATTCAGTAGCACACCTACCCACAGTCATAAACATCCTATATGCATAAAAATATTAAAGTCATAATCTGTAAGGGTAGCCTAATTACTAGGATTACTTTGATTCACCAACTTTGCTCATTTGTCCTAAAATAGGATAAGAAATAGGAGAACAAAGGTGTCAATTTGACTATTTCAAAAGTCAATTTTTTTCACGTTATTATGTTCAGCATGGTTAAATACTAACATTTACTATGTTGAATATTTTTTATCAAGTCATATGAGCATGCATATTCACTACTATGTGTTTAGAAGCATTTCATGTGATAACTCTTTTTCGACCGAATGAAAACTGGAAAAGAAGACATGCATACGTTACTAGGGCAATGTAGGACACTTGTATGGTGACAAATTTTGCAGAAAGCCGCCCAAAGTCAGCAGATTTGAAGAAGAAATCTCAAATTTCCTGTGTGGTGCAATATGAAAATGACTCGTGAAAGCACTAAGTGCCTTAAAGCCACCAATGGCTGGCAGCAGGTGTACTTATGGCTACCATAGGTGTACCTGCGGCTCCGCTGGGTGGGTCCCACCCCTCCGACTCGATTCAATATTAGTTGGAAAGGAGGTCTCACAAGTTAAAAAGTCAAATTAGGAAAAAAGATGCTACGCAATTGAGCAAAAAATCCTAAAATCCTGGTTTTTAGAGACCAAACTGCGGGTCTACATATCACTCATTGGTTTTCACTTAGACGTATGGTTTACTATACCAATGATCACAATTATTGCAAACTACACTTTGCATAACCTCACGGAGGTCCGATGCCATCAGTCTGGGGTCGTAACTCCAAAACACTTCTCCCCAGCGGAAACTTTATCCAATTTATTGGTTGATGCACACATCAATGAAGGTAAAGAAACCTTGATGACACTCAGCCGCTGGCAAATAAATCCAGCGAAGCATCAAAAACCATCCGACGATTTCATCCGTTGAGGCACACGTCAATGAGGGTTAAGTAGCCTTGACGTTATCCCCAACAGGGATCTCATCCGTTGATGTACATTTTAGCAAGGGTCAGGCAACCCTGACAAAGACACAAACTGTTGGCAATAACTCCAACAGAACAGTGGAAAGAGCTGGCAATACAAACCAGGAAGGAACATCCTCATTGAGAAAGACCGATGATGGAATCTATTATACACAGCTTCATCAGACAACACACAATTCCCCCAGAGTCTCTTGTATATGAGAGATACATCCTCAGTGGAAAGTCTGTAGTAAGGATTAAGGACTTTGGTGATAACCCCAATGTCAACATCCTGGAAGTTCTTGAGAATTTGGAATACACAACCAAGCAGTTCATCAGAGTCATTAGTGATAACTCCAATCCCCATCAGAAGACGTAGGAGTAAATAGACATCACATCCCATTGGAAAATGGTCCAACAAACCACATACATCATGCATATACATCATGCTACAGTATATTGCATCATGATTATCTTGTCACATTTCAAGTGTCTAATATTCTTTATCATATCCATGCCATTACATTGCATGAATATGATAAATATGGGCATTTGTAGACACTCGAAAATTTTACATTCCTATTACTAACCTTGTAGGAGGGTAAAATCGTCTTTCAGAGATAACCCTGGAGGACAAAGCAGTTCCAATTCTGGAGACAACCCCAGAATTATCAATTTTTCCATCTTAGAGACAACCCCGAGATACCCAGTTCCCATCCTGGAGATAACCCAGGGAGTTTCAGTTATAACCTCAGAGAGAACCCCAAGGAATGCATGTCAAATTTCGGAGACAACCCCGGAATTATCAGTTTTTCCATCTCGGAGACAACCCCAAAATAACCAGTTTCAGTCCCAGAGATAACCCCGACAGTTTTAATTTTAACCTCGAAGACAACCTCGAGGAATGCAGTTGCAGTTCTGGAGATAACCCCAGAAAAGCTCATTTCAACCCCTTTCAGTCAGCTTCAACCTCGGAGATAACCCCAAGGCACTCAGTTTCAACCCCGAAGATGACCCCGGGAGGTCAAGAACACCTCAGAGATAACCCTGAGGATATTTAGCACTTTTAACAGCCCAATCTCAAAGATAACCCTGAGCACTGCTAAATAAGCCCAAATCGGAGATAACCCCGGTAAGGGGAAAAATCATCATTTTGCCACCTCGATTCCACATTGCGTCGTCTCAATGAATATTTCAACATACATTCTACACAGAAGTGTCCTATAAGAACCATAGCTCAAATTCCGAGTGACTACTACACAAGATAGCACAACGGATATAATTTGAAGACCTGAAGACCTGGGAATGGACCCATCTTCCCAACTTCATATAACCTCTAATCCCATGTCATTGTGTAGCTGTAGACAACAGTATTTTAAAAAGGTATTACATGTAAGACGTCAACTTTAACGAATAAAGAATAATTTTCTCGAATTATATTTTTGAATATTATGGTGTGGATTTGATATAATATTATAGTTGTGGATAATATTTACAAATTTTGCAAAGTAAGCAAGTGGTTATATAATATTCGATTGGTCAGGGAATATTCGTTTTAATATGGAATATTCGTACGATGGTACAATCATTAGTGGACCCCACAACGGAAGTATTGCGTAATTAGAAAATGACATAATTATCTTTTTATAAAAATAACGACGGAAGTTTTACCGTTAAACTGGTGAACTACCCTAGTAGTAAAAGTACAATGTCTGCGTGGTTGCATAAAGTAGCACACGGTATTGATTATTGATGCTTACGTGAGAAGTCACTCGCTTATACTCAATTATTACTATAGTAATTGTTTATCATACCTATTGTACCACAACCAATCGAATCTGAATAGTCCGAAGATACCTAGGAGGTATGGGTTCATCATGGATGATGATGATGATGAGGTACGATCATGTAAGATGATGATCCAGTTATACACGATGATTAAGAGTTCTATATATTCCTATTATATGTTGATATACTACGGATAAGGAATGACATACCAATGCTACAATCAAGAAAGATAAAGTTGTCTAAACATTCCTCCATGAATGATTTGGGAAGAGTATCTTAATTGGGGATATAAATCTATATAGATAGATTTAAGAGGATGCTCGACTTAACCCAAGGAACGATATTCATTTGATGCTAAAGTCGCTTAGCATGGCAAACTCAAAGAGATGTCTCATGTTGATGAGCTATGGAGTGTATCTCTCTTAATAGTCCCCACAGACTCCAAAAGAGAGATCACATGAGTAACTATCATGTATGCAATGAAATATACGAGACACGATGTTGATCGATCATATTCGAGAAGTTCACGTGAGTCGTGAAAACATCTTAAAGTTCTTAACCTACTAAGGATGTGATCATATTCATGGTGGGTCTAAATTAAAACTAGAGGGCTTACTGACTCAAGTTTTTCGGACGATGCCAAGATGACAAAAAATCCACTTTAAGGTAAAGCGTTATCTTGAACAAAAGAGTGCGATTGAATTGGAAAGGTTCCAAACAGCAAAGAGTTGTTGGTTTAGCGATAAAGACAAAGTATATAGCTATAAATGAAGCTGCAAGTTGATTGTTTGGATTAAAAGTTCATTACAGAACTAGGAAAAGTTCCTAAGTCTCATCTTGGATCTAAACATGTGTTGTGGCACTTTCATTTGATTATTAGAATCATTGAAAGATGAGAAATCACTATAGAGATAGTGGACTCTCAAGAACAACATTACATATCCATTAACTAAAGCTTATCCAATTAATCGTCACTTAGAGAAGAAGAGTATAAGATACCATGACGATTGGCTTTAGTGCAAGTGGGAGATTGAAAGTAATATGCACACAAGCCAATCATGTTTGATGATAAAGCATATACTTTGTAACAATCTTATTCATTTATTAATAAAAAGTATTAATTTATTAAAGGCTTTTAATTATCTACATGATCTTTGTTTTATAATATGTGATAAACCCATAGTTTTAAGCAATGCTTTTAGAATAATGATGATGATCATTCTAATGAGATCTAAATTCTTAGAAAGCTTAAAACTAAAATAGTTCCCAATCATTGGATTACTAAATTGGGGATTAGTGAATCCGGATAGATTGGTACATCGTTGCTTGCTCATTGGATGAGGATGATTGATCTCATGATCATTTGTGTGGAGACACTAAAGCAAGTATGTAGGTGCTTATTAGAGAATAAGTTCACCGAGCGTGGCTCGCTAAGGAATACCTAATGGAGTTTTATTTGCTGTCGATAGGAATTCACAGAGTGATAGTAGTCTAAGTGATCCTTGGACTTGAGATCATCATAGTATCTTGTGTATGATGAGTTATACTTTGACTTATTCCTTAAGACCCTTAGGGTATATCAAAGGGTATGCTTGGGTATAATAAGTTGTACATGGAGATAATGTATGATCAATAAAGAATCTACCACTTCTAATAAAAGAAGAGAAATGTCCTATGTGATTCGATAAATGACAACCCAGTAGTCCTTGGCCAAGGCAGAATGAAATTAGAAAGGAGTTTCTAATTTGCATTATTTGGAGTTGTGCATTTAAGAGTCGAAATACATATAATTAAATAAAATAAGACTTGAGAGTAATTCCATGTCTTATATTTAATTGGGACATTGTATGGTGGAAGGATTGAATTGTGCATTTGTAACTATTTACTCAAAGGTTCTTTAATGATTAATGTTGAAATCTATATTATCTGGAAAGTCGTTGATCGCTAGGGAGGCTTATCCCTATTGTAGAATAAATATTATTTAAATAAATTAATTGTTTAATTTATTTATTTAAATAAGATTAGAATTGTTCTAATTGATTTATTCACAACCGGTTTAATATGGAGAACCTAAAGGGTCACACCATAAAAGGAAGAATAATTATTTAAGAAGTTAATGGCATAATCGTAATAATATGTTAAGTATATTTAATTTAATCTATGGTGATAGAATAAATTAAATAGCTTAATATTTATTATTTAATATTTTAGAAATATTAAATATAAATTAATAAGAGGAGTCTTATTAATATTATTACAATTATTATTATTTTAATTTCTAAAAGAGTTTAGGAATTAATTTAATATAAGTACTCTCATTTATTCCTAATTGGATTAGGAAGGAAAATTAATTAAAGGAGTTTAATTAATTATCCTAATAAGATTAGGGAGCTTAATTAATTAAAAGAATTTAATTAATTAATTAAAACCCAATTCCTTAATTGTTAAGGTGGGTTGCCCACATCTATAAATAAGAGGAGTCTTATTATGGGTGTGATGGGTTGTTGACTTTTACAACGTAATAATTCCAATTTGTTGGAGAGTACCCTTTTCTACATAGAGATAGAAAACTAGGGTTTGAGCCAAACACCCTTCTTCTTGAATTCTATTCTTTCCTTGGTGGATCACCTCTGAGGCCAAAACACATGGGTGGCTAACGTTGATCAAAGGAAGGAACCAAACCCGGTGGATTCAAGTTGAACGCGAAAAGGATTGGAGGTGAACTTGTACCTGAGGAAGCTCGATCTTCAAGGGTATGATTTTATTCTTTATCTTTTCGTTTAATTAATAATTGTGCATAAAGGGTGATCCGGGTTTATGGTTTGTAAATTTTTAAAACTCTGATTTTACCACGCTTCCGCACTTTTGTGCAATTTGATTGCGCACATGAATATTACAAACCTAACAGTGGCATCAGAGCCAAACCTTTATGCAAATTATTAATTGTTCAGATTTGATATGTATATTGATATGTGTTTAGAACAATTTAATTGGGCATAATTTTATTGTATAAAATTTAATAAATAAAAAAAAAAAAAAGTTGATTTAAGCATACAAAGGCACTACGCTTTTAATTCATAAAGACTTTAAAAACCAAGCTTGAATCCAAATTTTGAAATTTTTTAAAAATTCTACAGAGCTTAGCAAATGCACGAATTTTATACAAAAGGAAAAGTTTAGTATATATATATATGTTAGGGTACTTATATAATGATTATATATATATATATATATAAAACGCATTTTAAATAATATATATATGTATATATTATTTATTCCTAATTATTCTATATATTAAATAATCCGTTTATATATATATATATATATATATATATATATATATATATATATATATAATATATATATATATATATATATATATTCCTAATTATTTTATAATTAAAATAAAATGTTTATTTTAATTTTAAAATAAAAGGTTTATTTTAATATTAAAATATAAAGTTTATTTTAATTTTAAAATTGGATTTCATGCTAACTAATTAGAGTTGGAATTGGATTCCATGATAACTAATTGGAGTTGAAATTGGATTTCATGTTTCTAAAATAAAGGAGTTTATTTGTGAATAGGAAAGTGAATCCATGTTTCCTTAAATAAAGGAGTTTATTTAGATATGAAATAGATTTCATATTATTCAAAATAAAAGAGTTTATTTGTGAATAGGAAAGAGAATCCATGTTTCCTTAAATAAAGGAGTTTATTTAAATATGAAATAAGATTTCATATTATTCAAGATAAAGGAGTTTATTTGTGAATAGGAATGAAAATCCGTGTTTCCTTTAACATTTTTTTTTATGGAATTGGATTCCATAATTAATTAAAATAAAAGAGTTTATTTTAATTAAAGATTTTTTTTATATATGGAATTGGATTCCATAATTAATTAAAATAAAGGAGTTTATTTTGATTAAAGATTTTGATTAAAATAAAATAGTTTATTCTATTCAAAATAGGATAAATTAAAATAAAATAGTTTTATTTTGATTTAAATTTGGATTAAAAATAAAGGAGTTTATTTTGATTCAAAAATAGATTTTATACTAACTAAATTTGCCCATTAAATGATATCAATATATATATTAAATGTTTATTATTCATGAGATGAATATTATTTATTGATGCATATGGTGATGTGTATGATAATAAATGGGATTGATTATGGACTATTGACCAATGCGATTGGATTTTATTTTAGTTGGATGCATGAATGTATGGGTTTTATTTAATGGGGTCTGCGTACCTCGTCTTCTCTAATTTTTTCTTAATGTAAATTCTAACTCCCTACTATGTACTTCCCCTTGACTGCTGATCAAGGTTTCTATTTATTTTAAATAGTTTTGTAATAGGAATAGTTAGAATTAATTTTGAAAAATTAGAGATCAAGGAGCAAGGAGCGCTTGAAGACCCGTTTGTTATGGAGCCCGGGTTTAAATGTAATAGTTATATTTAAATATTATTTCTTGCACCCCTAGGGTTTGACCTTTTGGTTCACTTGGTGGCTCTAGTGAACCAAACTAGAATAAAAGTCCATAATCAATCCGGGTAGAATATAGTATTCTATATGTGCATGCTTATACTATATATATATATATATTATTATGCAAACATGCTTCGCATGTTAATTAATATATTGGCGTATTTTATATATATATATATATGCATGCGCTAAACAAGATGAGACAAATTAATAACAAACCCTCAATTTTTATATTAAGTCCTAAGCGTTCAAAGGTATTTGGAATATCGAGCGTTAAGCCTTTCTAGCATGATAAAATTAATAGAGTATTAAATATTTAATATGAGTTTGTTGTGTCACCACAAGGCAAGTATTAAGTATTTAAGATGTTAATTTATCACATTTGATGCTTATAAAGAAAATTGAACAATATTGTTTTGTTGTGTCACCACAAGGATGATATTTTTCTTTTTGAATATATGGAGTGCTAGGTCGGACTTAACTTGGATAATTTTGATTGGATGTGCCACCACTTGATCAAAATAATCTAAGAGGCAAAATACAAGGAGTTGCATAGTTGATGTAATTGACAAAAGTTGTCTACCTATTTATTTATATATAGTTTGTTGTGTCACCACAAGGCTATATACATTTGAAATGGGATCCTTATTCTCACTAGCAAATCTTTAATTAGATTTTGCTTAACTATATAAGTGAGGGTAATATAGTTTGAAGAAAATAGTGGGAGATACCAATTTAAAACAAGACCTAAATTATTTTGGTAATTAATAAAAGAATGTATGTTAAAATGTTGTTAAATACAAATTCATTTACGAATTTTTACAATGTCTAAAATTACTATCATGCGAAAGCATATTAGATGCTAAATTAATCGGGCCATCAATTAAGCGGATTGGTTAAGGAATTAGAGAATAGTTCTCATAGGTGAAAAGCTATCTTATGTCCTTAATCGCCTATCCTGCAATGGTTGCGACAATGCCTCTGAGGAAGAGATTGTTACTTTTAGAAAGTGGCAAGATGATGCACAGTTTGGCTCGATGCATCATGCTCGCATCCATGAGTAACGAGCTTGGCGTCGGATGAAACTATGGATGCTCCTACTATATTCCCCGCACATCAAGTAGTTGATGGTGAGGAAAGTAGGGCCGATAGATATCGAGATATCTAAGGAGCTCTTCCGATCTAGAATGGCCAATGGCACTATAAATACGCATAAAAAGTTCTTAACATAATCAATTTGATTGATCAATTAGGACAATTTGGTTTTGTCATGGATGGAGAGTTGAGCCAAGATTTAATCTTGCACTCACTCCGGACTCCTTTCACAATTGTTGTGAATTTTTCATATGAACAAGCTAGATATCGACCTCGTTGATTTTCTTAACATATTGAAAAATGTTGAGAGTCACTTTCCAACCAAGAAAGATCAAGTCTTCTTGGTAGGGGCCAAAGGATCTTCCGAAAAGAAGAACAATTCAAAGAAGGTAAATAGAAAGGAATAAACAAAGGATAATAAGAACAAAAGCGATCACGGATAGCAAAGGAGTTTGCTTCCTTTGCAATAAACTGGACACTTTGGAAAGAAATCTGCGAAAGCATCTTGCGAGAGGCTAACCAAAGAAGCTTAGTGAAGTTTGGTTTACAATCTGATTTTGTTCATGATTGAAATAAATTTTTCTTTAAGTCGAAGGTTCTACTTGGGTATTGGATACCGACTTTGGTTATCATAAATATAGATTTATGAAGGGACCAAGCGAGTAAAAGCTAAACAAATATAAGTAATCCTATGTGCGGAAATGTAGCAAAGGTTGCCATATTAGCCATAGAAACTTATAGTTTAGCAATGCCTACGGAAAAATCTATTAAGTCGATAAGTTGTTATTGTATTCTAGTTCTTGTTAGAAATATTATTTCTATTTTATTGTTGGACAATAAAATTTTTGGTATTATAATTAAGAACAATTGTTGTTCTATTTATAATAATAATGTTTTGTATAGAACTAGAATATTACTTAATGGATTTTGTATACTTGACTTACATGAAAATAATTTTGCATATTGAACAAATTAGTATAAGAAAAGGAGATGATCATTCAAAGAGTTAAATGTGTGTATTTGCTGAAATACAAGTGTGAATTATTTGAAAGGTTCAAAGAATTCAAAAGTGAAACAAATTGGCAAAGTATTAAGATTCTTTGATTAGATCAAGGAATAAATACTTGTGCAATAAGTTTCTAGATCATCTCAAATGGTTTTCTCATAATGGACACATCCTGATACGCAATAATTGATTGATGTATTTGAATGAAAAATCGTACCTTATTGGACATGGTGCGGTCCATAATGATTTTACCGACATTCCAGTATCCTTCTGGGATAATGTCCTAGAAATGGCTGCATATCTACGAAAATGGTAACCTCAAAATCCATTTCCAAGACTCCATAAAAAAGTTATGGACAGGGAGGATTCCTAATCTTAAGTATGTTAAGATAAGGGGTTGTCCAACTTATGTGAAAAGGTTTCAAAGGATAAGCTTGGGACAAGATTTTATAAGTGTCGATTTGTGGGACATCCTAAAGTAAGTTTAGGGTATATGTTCTATAATCCTACTTAGCAAAAGGTGTTTGTTGCGAAACACGCTGCCTTCTAAGATAAAGGTGTTTATCATTGAAAGGGCTAGTGGGAGGATAATAGATCTTGAAGAGTTCAAGAACCACAAAACACTATAAGTCAAATAAGAGGAACCTATAGATAGACTGTTTGTACCTGGCCAGAATCGTAAATGCGAATAGTACCGAAGATACCTAGGAGGTATGGGTTCATCATGGATGATGATGATGATGAGGTACGCATCATAGAAGATGATGATCCAGAGTTACATACGATGAGGTAAGAGTTCTAGTGTGTACAAAAGGGTCAGTGGGAGCGTCGTGACATTCCTAGTATTATATGTTGATATACTACGGATAAGGAATGACATACCAATGCTACAATCAGTAAAGATAAAGTTGTCTAAACATTCCTCCATGAATGATTTGGGAAGAGTATCTTAATTGGGGATATAAATCTATATAGATAGATTTAAGAGGATGCTCGACTTAACCCAAGGAACGTATATTCATTTGATGCTAAAGTCGTTTAGCATGGCAAACTCCAAGAGATGTCTCATGTTGATGAGCCATGGAGTGTATCTCTCTTAATAGTCCCCACAGACTCCAAAAGAGAGATCACATGAGTAACTATCATGTATGCAATGAAATATACGAGACCCGATGTTGATCGATCATATATTCGGAGAAGTTCAATGTGAGTCGGTGAAAAACATCTTAAAGTTCTTAACCTAAGACTAAGGATGTGATCATATTCATGGTGGGTCTAAATTAAAACTAGAGGGCTTAACAGACTCAAGTTTTTCAGACAGACCAAGATGACAAAAAATCCACTTTAAGGTAAAGCGTTATCTTGAGCAGTGAGTGCGATGAATTGGAAAGGTTCCAAACAAAGAAAGAGTTGTTGGTTTAGCGATAAAGACAAAGTGCCTATAGCTATAAATGAAGTCTGCAAGTTGATTGTTTGGATTAAAAGTTCATTACAGAACTAGGAAAAGTTCCTAAGTCTCATCTTGGATCTATACATGTTTTGTGGCACTTTCATTTGATTATTAGAATCATTGAAAGATGAGAAATCACTATAGAGATAGTGGACTTTCAAGAACAACATTACATATCCATTAACTAAAAGCTTATCCAACAATGGGATAATCGTCACTTAGAGAGAGAAGAGTATAAGATACCATGACGATTGGCTTTAGTGCAAGTGGGAGATTGAAAGTAATATGCACACAAGCCAATCATGTTTGATGATAAAGCATATACTTTGTAACAATCTTATTCATTTATTAATAAAAAGTATTAATTTATTAAAGGCTTTTAATTATCTACATGATCTTTGTTTTATAATATGTGATAAACCCATAGTTTTAAGCAATGCTTTTAGAATAATGATGATGATCATTCTAATGAGATCTAAATTCTTAGAAAGCTTAAAACTAAAATAGTTCCCAATCATTGGATTACTAAATTGGGGATTAGTGAATCCGGATAGATTGGTACATCGTTGCTTGCTCATTGGATGAGGATGATTGATCTCATGATCATTTGTGTGGAGACACTAAAGCAAGTATGTAGGTGCTTATTAGAGAATAAGTTCATTTGAGCGTGGCTCGCTAAGGAATACCTAATGGAGTTTTATTTGCTGTCAATAGGAATTCTGTAGTGATAGTAGTCTGAGTGATCCTTGGACTTGAGATCATCATAGTATCTTGTGTATGATGAGTTATACTTTGACTTATTCCTTAAGACCCTTAGGGTATATCAAAGGGTATGCTTGGGTATAATAAGTTGTACATGGAGATAATGTATGATCAATAAAGAATCTACCACTTCTAATAAAAGAAGAGAAATGTCTATGTGATTCGATAAATGACAACCCAGTAGTCCTTGGCCAAGGCCAGAATGAAATTAGAAAGGAGTTTCTAATTTGCATTATTTGAGTTGTGCATTTAAGAGTCGAAATACATATAATTAAATAAAATAAGACTTGACAGTAATTCCATGTCTTATATTTAATTGGGACATTGTATGGTGGAAGGATTGAATTGTATGCGGTAACTATTTACTCAAAGGTTCTTTAATGATTAATGTTGAAATCTATATTATCCGGAAAGTGCGTTGATCATTAGGAGGCTTATCCTATTGTAGAATAAATATTATTTAAATAAATTAATTGTTTAATTTATTTATTTAAATAAGATTAGAATTATTCTAATTGATTTATTCACAACCGGTTTAATATGGAGAACCTAAAGGGTCACACCATAAAAGGAAGAATAATTATTTAAGAAGTTAATGGCATAATCGTAATAATATGTTAAGTATATTTAATTTAATCTATGGTGATAGAATAAATTAAATAGCTTAATATTATTATTTAATATTTTAGAAATATTAAATATAAATTAATAAGAGGAGTCTTATTAATATTATTACAATTATTATTATTTTAATTTCTAAAAGAGTTTAGGAATTAATTTAATATAAGTACTCTCATTTATTCCTAATTGGATTAGGAAGGAAAATTAATTAAAGGAGTTTAATTAATTATCCCTAATAAGATTAGGGAGCTTAATTAATTAAAAGAATTTAATTAATTAATTAAAACCCAATTCCTTAATTGTTAAGGTGGGTTGCCCACATCTATAAATAAGAGGAGTCTTATTATGGGTGTGATGGGTTGTTGACTTTTACAACGTAATAATTCCAATTTGTTGGAGAGTACCCTTTTCTATAGAGATAGAAAACTAGGGTTTGAGCCAAACACCCTTCTTCTTGAATTCCTATTCTTTCCTTGGTGGATCACCTCTAGAGGCCAAACACATGGGTGGCTAACGTTGATCAAAGGAAGGAACCAAACCCGGTGGATTCAAGTTGAACGCGAAAAGGATTGGAGGTGAACTTGTACCTGAGGAAGCTCGATCTTCAAGGGTATGATTTTATTCTTTATCTTTTCGTTTAATTAATAATTGTGCATAAAGGGTGATCCGGGTTTATGGTTTGTAAATTTTTAAAACTCTGATTTTACCACGCTTCCGCACTTTTGTGCAATTTGATTGCGCACATGAATATTACAAACCTAACACCATTGTGTTGGAATTATTAGTGTTAGTGGATATCGACATTTATTTCTATATTAATTGATGTCTGGAAGTTATACTGAGTTGTCGGGTAATTAACCGGATAAATGAGTAATTAATTGCTATTAATTCACATGATTATAACTATTTGTTCAAATGTGTGTACTATTGATTCACATTCTTGTACTATTAGGGGAGTTGGTGCAAGATTGATAATACTTGCATGCCTAAGTAAAAATGGAGGTACTATACTGTAATTCGTATTTTCACATGATTATAACTATTGATTCACATGATTGAACTATTGATTTTCATTATTTACTATTAGGGGAGGTGGTGCAAGTTTGATAATACTTGCAGGACTAAATTAAAAATGAAATAAGAGTTGAAGGTATTGTACTATAATATTTCAAGCCCTAAAATGTGCAATTATCGAAACTATATTTTCTTATAAATAGAAGCTCATTCTTCCTTCATTTCTCACCAATTCACTAAAGCTTTAAAGCAATTATTATAGAGAGAAATTATAGAGAGAAAGAAGAAGAGAAGTCAGCTACCTCACTATTCCAATATCCAGTTTCTTCTAAGGTAAGGGGTATTATTTCTTTCGTATTCATGAAGAGAGCTTCTGTTATTCCATTCTTATTATTATGTTGGAATAACCTGTCTATGAAAAGTACCGCATACATTGTGAAATTCTTCTATTATTCCATTCTTTATTATTCTATTGGAATATCCTATCTGTGCGGATTACGCTAAACGTGTTTCCATATTTTATTATTATGTTGGAATAACCTGTGTGTGCGGTCTATCGCATGCATGGTGAATTCTTTGTTATTCCCTTCTTTATTATTACATTGGAATATCACGTCTGCATGCGATTACGCTGGGACACGGTTCCATTCTTTATTATTATGTTGGAATAATGCATGCATGCGGTTATCGCATTCATGGCGAATTCTTCTATTATTCCATTCTTTATTATTCTGTTGGAATAACCTATCTGTGCGGTCTATCGCATGCATGGTGAATTCTTCTGTTATTCCATTCTTTATTATTCTATTGGAATATCACATGCATGCGAATTACGCGTGACACGGTTCCATTCTTTATTATTCATTGGAATAACTTTATACATATATGGATTATTACATGCATGGTGAATGATCCTTCGTATTCATTCATTATTAAATTATGAAAATGATCTATCTACGTGGATTACCGCATGGCGGGTGAAAATCCATTTACAGTTTCATATATTCTATGATACTCATTTGGTTATAGTTTTGGCTTCTATACTCCATGAAATTAGTAGAATATCCTGGATATTTGCGCTTCATCCGGTATCTTTTCATGGAAATATTCTTCTAAGCATTCTTGAATTTTAGTCCACAAAGTAGTATCATGTTGACAATTTGGACGTAATTGATTTCAAGATAAATTAACTTATAAATCTTTAAAATTTATTCTTGAACTTGTTTTATTGAATTATTATGTCATTGTCATCATCCTTATGCTTATATTGTGATGAAAGTCATCTTTGGCTTACGTGCATAGATGGACTTGGTATGATTATGACCAGGGATTATTCGGTATAGTCATGACCATTGATGATTTAATGAATATCCTAGGCCCGTAGTGCAGGGATGACTCGATGATATGGTTTATTTATTAAGCTGAGTCTCAGCGATAAAAATTGATGAAAATATTTTAAATCATAGAAGATAGTAGATATCATGCTCTACTTGACTCTTCTAATGGATTGTTTATTCCGCTGCAGTTAAACTTGATGTCTATTATATTTTATCAGTTTAACATTGTTGAAGAATAATGATAATTTATTCTGCATTATCTTAGTCATAATATTTCTTACTGGGCTAGTTGAGCTCACCCTTTCTTTCACTGTTCTCTTCAAGAAATGAGAACGTAGCCGGGACTAGTCGGGGAACGGAGTGACGGTCTAGATGATAGCATTAGTAGTCCTCACTATTCTGTTAAATAGTGTGACAATAAATGTAATGAGGACTCCATTGAGTGTGGGTATTGTCTAGATGACAATATTCTTATTGAAACTCTTAGATTAAGTTTTGTCATATTTCACACGACTATTGTAAAATTAAGTTGTATTTGAATTTTATACCATGTATTTGGCGACTCAAGATGGGTGATGTATACCTATTTTTGGGGCGTCACATTACACACCTCAATCAGATGCCCGGATTGAAAGTTATGAAGGTTCGAGCAAACAAATCGTTGCATCCGTACACGTACTTCGAGACGGTGGGGCCAAGAGAGCCCGAGCCACCCTGGTCAGCTGCAGGTACACCTGCGGCTCCCCCCTCTATAAATAGAGGGCTTGGGGCGGCCAATTTATAAGAAGAAAAGGCGAGAAAGCCCTGTTCATTTTGCTCTATACACACAACAAACTGAGTGCTTTCTCATTTTAAAAACTTGTGAGCTTATATTTTGCTATATTTTACCCATAGAAACCGAGTGTTCATTCAATTAAATCCATTTGAAGTCTTCTTGACAGCCCAATGTAAGACTTCTTACATTTCTTAAAGCCTTTCTCTACTTTTTGCACACACGGTTATTCACGTTGAGAGTCGTCTTTGTGTCGTATACCCAGAGCACTTTTTATTCCTTTGGCTTTTTATTTTCTTTTATATATATATATATATATATACTTATATATATATATATATATATATGTGTGTGTGTGTGTGTGCAATAACATTATCGAGTTATGCCTCGATTGAGCCTCGATTCACTTCCGGAGCATTTATTGCTTTTAAATCCAGGCTCACCGAATAGAGTTCGATAACAGTTTATATATATATATATTTATATTTTTGTCAGGCCTGGAGTTTAGTTCCTGGCTTTTTACTGCTTTATTTACATTTCTGTCAGGCCTAGAGTTTACTTCGTGGCCATTTATTTCTTTATTTACATTTCGTTCCGCCTGGAGTTTACTTCGTGACGGTTAATTGTAACGTCCACAAATTTTAAACTCCTTATTAATGAACTATGTGATTTAATTGTAATGAGTTAGTTTTGTGAGTTTATTTAAACCTTAAGTTGTTATGTGAATTTACGAAAGGATTAAAGGGAGTCACTAATAGTTGGTTTAAATTAGTGGACTAACCCTAAGATTCTAATATCAAAGACTTGATAAGAGTATTAATTAAATATTCAAATTATTTGAATATAGTAGCAAGAGTTGAACATATTGATTAATTTTAATTATGAGTAATTAATTGATAATATGTTGATTTATAATTATTATGAATAAATAATAATTAATGAGTAAGAGATTAATAGTTTATAAAATGAATATATGTTTACTTTATTAATTGGTGCAATATAGTAAACCTTTATTATATGGTAACTATATATTTTATATAGTACAAGGTGACACATTAATATGTCTATATATAGACTATATAGTAATGAATTATTTGCATTCATGTGAGTTGTATAATGATATTGTTATATGATATGGAGTGTGTGGGTAAACATTCATGTATATCCTATTGACATATAATAATATCAATTGTTAAATTAATAATGATTTCATTAAGTTATTATGATAATAATAGTCATGGTAGTTGAAAATGAACATGAATTATATGTATGTGCACTACTAGATACCTTGTAATTGGGAAATACATTGTATGCCCTTTTAAATTATTATACCCTATGTTATATGAAATAAATTGTGTAGACATGTTTTATAACCAAAGTTTGTATTATGTGCATATTTAGTATAAGCCAAATGTTGCATTTCATTGTTTGCAAAATGCTGAGGATTTCTCTTGTCCCATTATAAGAGTCCCATTTCTTTCTTATACGTGAAGAAGCAAACAAGCCTAGTCTAGCCTAGCTTCATCTCAAATTCATCAAACATAGACCAATTAGTGGATGGGGAGTGGGATCCATGAGTGGAATCACCAACTCTCTCTTAACCCTTGTGCATTCTTGAAAGCCAATGGTTTGATTTGTGAGGTAATGACATTATCTAGATAATCAATCTCCTATAAATAATACCTTCATCCTCCTTGTTACAATTTGCTGAGAATTAGTTTATATAGAGTGTGTATAGAGCAGCTGAGTTGAGTCAGAAAGGTATAACTTCCATTTCCTTTCATAATTTTTGGTAAATTATTTCATGGATTGATTCTTTGAATTAAGCATGTATTGGTTGCTAGTTGATTTGAGTTGTGTTTCTTAGTGTTATACATACTTATAAGTGTGTTAGGTTATGTTAGAAGCAATTGTTATACGGAATTGGTATGGTGGGTTGCTAAACCGTGTAGACCCAGTCTCATTTCTTGTCTCCTCATGTAGGCACTGCAGTGCTGCGCCTATTTGTACTATGGTGTAAGCAATTGCCCATAACCCAAACTCAGTTTTGTCTCAGGCATGGCGCAACTGGGCCCTAATTGTACTAGGGTGCAGCGCAACTGCGCCAGTCATGCACCAGCTCTGATGTTTTCTATTTTTGTTTCTGTTTGTGCTAAGTGGTTAGTACATTGTAGAGCGAGCTTGTAAACTGTTTTAACATGCACACGTAAGCACATGCATGTAGTATGAACAAATATAGCAATAATGTGCACAATACATGTAGCCTTGAAATGAGGTTTGTGATTTCAAAAGTGAACTTTGTCACGAACACATCATGTGAGCATTTTGACTTTATGAACATGATAATATGGTTTATATTGACATGAAATGTAAGACTAAAGTGATTAAACACACTAGCATACATGATTGAAAGATTAGACTATTTCAAAGATAAGAAACTTAAGACTTTTCAAAGTGAACTTGACCAAGACTTTTATCTTGTAAGTTTTGACCATTTGAGCATACATATGTGACTTTATTATATGTTGTAAATGCATGAGAGTTATATGTTAAGATGCCTTGTATGTACTAACTTGGCTTAGTGTTAAATTCAAAGAAAATTAGAATGAGGAAGCTAATGTCATCAAGAAATGAGTAAAGTATGTTATGACCATGAAAGCATGTATATTAGGACTTATTATGCCTATAGATATAGTGGCATGAACATCGTTTGGTTAATGTATGGTTTTCACTTATTCACACATAGTCATAAAAGGGAAATTTCTAAAATATGATCTATGTGAGTAACTATATATGTGTTGTCTATATACAAGCATGACTACTGAGTATCGTAGATTTAAGTTACAACGCATGATGATTACATGAACTGTTTATGTTTTAAGGACATATAAATTATAAGTTAAACTTGTGGTATTGAACTCAAGTATGGTCATGTGTTATATGTGAAACTCTAGAATGTATGTATGTTAATATGTATGTATAGGTGTATGTTAGAGTTGGATTGAATTTAGGAGAGTAGCAGCTCAACCTTGAGTGCGGCGAGGGACAGCGGTAGCAATTCTTGTTCCCTAAGCCTAGACCGGTAGCAATTTGCCATTCTGATCTTGCCAAGATTCTATTTTTGGTTCTAAATTTAAAGCCATGCTTACATGATCTCTTTATCTTGTAATATGTGACCAATGTGCCATATAATGTGTTGAGATGCATGCTATGTGAATGACATGATTCTCGTAAGTGTAGACTCGTATTAGTTTACACATACTAATTGAAATGATCGACTTGATAATGTTAGGTCGTTTCAACGCGAGTTAGTTAAAGCTAGTATTATACTGTAGCTAAGCAATCAGGCAAGTTTCCGAACTTCATTATTTGGTTGTGCAAGTATCCTAAACCCTTGCATTACTTTATTCGACGCGATATCGTAAGTTTGTTAAGAGTTTACGCTAAACTTACTCTAAATTATATTGAGCGAAGTATTCAAATTTATTGTGTTGCAAGTTTCATAACTTACACAACTTTGAGTTTGTGAAAGTTTTCCTATCCTTCTCATATTATATTGAGTAGGATATTGAACTGAAGTTATTAATTTAATCTTGAAATCTTAATTCCAAGCATTTTTATTAAGTGGTTTAATTATTTACGCTTAACATCGATATCATTGACATTCTTTGGTGCACTTTCGAGTTCGTCTAAAGACTTGTACATCATTTAAAATTTCAATAATTCTTGAACTTTGATAATTAAATCAACCTTCCCAAAATAATCTATACATCAAACCATTGATGGTAGGGGATTCTTAGGTTGAGTACATTACGCACTTTGCATTATTACATTCGTCTTTGCACAACTTTATTATTAATTCTTGAACTTTGATAAATGAAACCTTAAAATTCCGGACAAAGAGTTTGAATACAAATATTATCTTAGGGATTCAGACAATATCTATACTCAAATAAATCCTCATCACATTTATTGATACATTATTTTACAAAAATGGTGAGGACTACTAAATTAACTCTCTCTAGAACCTTCATTCCATACCCCTACTAAACAACTACGTACTTTCATTATATTCTATCTGAGAAGAAAAATGGAACAAAAAGGAAAAGGGTGAGCTCAACTAGCCCGATAAAGAATATTATGACTAAGATAATATCTGACAAATTATCGTTAGTCTTCACGAGGAAAAAATCTAATAGAATACAATAGATAACAAGTTTTAAATCAATATTAGCGTGAAATAATAATTCATTAGAAGAGTTAAGTAGAGAATGCAAACTACTATCTTACATGTATGAATTTAAAAGTTCATCGTCTATCTTTTATCCTGTAACATCAATCGATATATATCTGGAAATCAAATATTCATCTTTTGCACTCTGGCGAAAGATATTCATCGATTTAGTCATGTTCATCTAAACACATGTTCATCTTTACTCTACGGGCCAAAGATATTCATCGAAATCATTCATCTTTTGCACTTCTGAGGCCAAAGATATTCAATAATATCATCATTTAAGGCGAGGATGATGAAAAATATTTTTAAAAAAGCGAATCCGATGAAACAAAATGATAAGGATTAAGGATTAAGGATTAAGTACTTTGTTTTATCCATGTCCAAAAATACCTCAAAAATAATCATAGTGGTGTAAAATTCAAGAATGATCAAAACATGGATCTGATCAAAGCTAGTATCCGAATAGATATTTTTGAACGAAAAGGAAAATTTTCATTTTTTAGATGAATAGTCTTAGTATTAAGTGAATAGTCTGCAAGTATCGTGAATAGTCTTAGTATCGTGAATAATAACCCCGACACTAAAAGTTCCAAATTTGATTAAAAGTTCAGATCAATACTTGACATAATGATATTAGAATAAATAATATCATTAAAAAAAAATATATATCTCTTACCTCGAAAGATCGGTACTTCTAATTTGAAACAGGATATAGGCTATGACTTGAACTTGCACCATATATAGCAATACTCAAAATATACTCAAAATACTCACAAGAATATGCTCGATAATATAGAGAGAAAACTTTATTTACGGTGTAATTTTCAATTCTAACCTAAGCACCTATTTATAGGAAAATCTTTAGAACACCAAAGCGAAAAATTTAATATAATATTAATATATAAATTAAATTTTCCTCATACTAACCTTCAAGAACTGAATTCAGCTCATTCAACACACATGTGTAACACACCATAATGAAAAAAAACGTTTTTGTTATTTAAAATATTTTAAACTTCCAAAAATCAATTATTTGAACTTGAACTTGATAATTCACAATAAATAGCCCTTTTATCGAGAAAATTGAAACTCACGACTTTTTATAGGAAATTCAATTCTCTACAACTTTGGAAGAAAGTTTTCCAAATTCCAAATAAAAATTGGCCAAAAATCCACAAGCGAAGCGATTTTACGGTATATAATCAAATTTCGATCGAGAAATGGGGTCCACAAACACATAAAACATGTTTTAAATATTTTTGGTAACAAAAATACTCCTCTTCCACATATACTCATATATCCCACATTCATTGTAAAAATATCATCATTATTATATTATTAAAATATAATAATATATTTAAATGAATTATTTTATCAAAAAAAGATAAAATTTCAATTTTCAACAATTGTCACATTAAAAATTTTCTCCATCTATATCCACATAAAATCAATATTTTCCTCATCATATGAATCAATAATTAATTATTCACAAATAATATTACGAATCACAATATTGTGACAACTAGGTTTCCGGAAAGAGGGGCTTTCGATAAAATTTCTCCTTCTTGGCGCAATTAGGTGACCAAACCTCTCCTTAGGCGAGACTTTCTAGACATTGCCAATAATGTTATCTAATAATATTATTGGATAATATGAATTATTGCCGATAATGAAAAATCTTGTGTAATGACAATTATTGAAACAACAATGATATAAAATATCAACGCGGACAATTATTAAATCGATAAAATCTTTGAGCGATAATTCTTTGTAACCATTATTGAGTAGTGCCTTCTTACGTAAGAATCAATAATTGGTGCGATCTGGTGTATTTTCTTGTGTTTTAACCATGAGAGTATTTTTAACGATATTACTTGATAACAACTACTGTAGTTATTTTAAACAACTTATATTTGTCGTTTTCTTCATCCAATCGCTTTTTCAGTTATGGGGCCCACAAAAATACTTGTTCGTGCGAATATTCCCAAAGCGGCAGAATATTCCACGACCAAACCGAATATTCCCAAACAACAATGAATATTTTATAACCACTTGCTTATTTTGAAATATTTGCGTATTTTACCCATAACTATCCACATTAATCAAATCAACCCTTACTATTTCAAAATAATAAATAGAAAATTAAATTTCATTAATAATAAGTTGGGGTCTTACAACCTCCCTCCTTATGAAATTTAGTCCTCGAAATTGGCGTCGTACACAGTGTTTGAAAAGGTGAGGATACCTCGCTTTCATTTCGTTTCAATTCCCGGTCATTTCCTCTATAGCATGATTCCTCCACAAAACTTTAACTTGTGGTATGACCTTTCTTGCGTGGGACATGCTCCTTCTATCCAAGATCTTGGCGGTACCTCCTCATACGTTAAGTCTTGGCTATCTCGTCCGGTTCTAACTTATAACGTGGTTGGGTCTTTCACATATTTACTGAAATGCGGATATGTGAAACACATTATGAACACGAGACATACTCGGAGGTAGCTTGCAGTCTATAGGCTACATTTCCTACTCGGTCAAGAATTTGAAATGGACCAATAAATCGTGGATTGAGCTTTCCTCTCTTCCCAAATCTTGTAACTCCCTTCCATGGAGCAACTTCATGACAATACATGATCCCCATACTAAATTCCACGTCCTTTCGATGAAGATCCGCATAACTCTTTTGTCGATCTTGTGCCGTTTGTATCGTTGTCGAATCATTTGGATCTTTTCCATAGTCATACGTACCAACTTCGGGTCCCAACAATGTTGCTTCACCCACCTCGTCCCAACATATTTGGAAGCGACATTTTCGTCCATATAATGCTTGAATGGAGCCACACCTATACTTGCACGATAAGCTTGTTGTTGTAGGAGAATTCCACCAATGGTAAATACTTATCCCAACGCCCTTTGAAGTCTAGGACCACGAGTCTTAATAGATCTTCAAGAGTTTGAATAGTCCTCTCGATTGTCCGTCCGGTTTGAGGATGGTATGCGAAGCCCAGATAAATAAATCCGTGCCCATAGCTTTTTGCAAGCTAACCCAAAATCTTGAAGTGAATCTTGGGTCACGATCCAAAACTATGGATCTTGGCATGCCATACAACCTCACAATCTCATTTACATATATACTAGCAAGATGTTCAAGGAATAAGTCTCCGTATCGGCAAGAAATGAAGCGGACTTGGTTAATCTATCAACAATAACCCAAATAACATTGATGCCTTGAAAGCGTAGTAGGAAGACCCGTAACAAAATCCATGGTAATGTGTTCCCACTTCCATTTGGAATCTCAAGTGGTTTACTGACGGACCCTTAGGTACTAGATGCTCGCCTTTTACCGTTGACAAGTTAAACACGTTGAGATAAACTTTGCAATCTCTCTCTTCATATTGTTCCACCAAAATGTATGTCGAAGATCACGATACATTTGGTACTTCGAGATGGATTGCAAATGGTGTATTGTGTGCCTCCATCATAATCTTGTACTTCAAATCAGTCGTTAGGGACACAAAGTGCAGGTGGACTCAAAGTATTCCTTCTTCATCAATTCTCACTTACGGAATAGCACCTTCTTGTACTTTCTTCTTCATACGCATCGACTCGGATTGGGTGGCTTGAAAGCAACCTTAACTTTTTCTATTAAAGTTGGCTCTGTCGTATACTTGACATCATCGCACTCATTCTGCATATGATCTTCTACTCAATAGCGTCGCTACTACCGTTAAACTTTTCGGGGATGGTATTGAATAGTGTGGTCGTAGTCTTTCAATAGCTCGAGCCAGCGTCGTTGCCGCGTGTTGAGTTCTTTTTGAGTGAAGAAATATTTAAGGCTTTTATGGTGCGAATATATCTCCACTTTCTCCCCATATAGATAGTGCCTCCATATCTTTAAGCGCTTAAAACGCATTGCGCCAACTCTAGATCATGAGTAGGATAATTCCTCTCATATTCTTTAAGTTGTCGCGAGGCGTAGGCTATGACTTTCCCACGTTGCATGAGAACACATCCTAACCTTTTGCAGAAGCATCATTTGTAGATAACAAATCCATCAAACGGATGGTATTGTTAGAAACAGTCTTAAAATGAGTCTCCTCTTGAGCTCTTGGAAACTCTTCTCGCATTCCTCGTTCCATCAATTTTATATCTTTCAAGTCGGTTTGAGTTAATGGAGTAGCGATTAGAAAATCCTTCCACGAATCTCAGATAATAACCGGCTAAGCCCGAAAAGCTACGTGCTTGATCCACAAACTTGGTTGCTCCCAACTTTGTATTGCTTCAATCTTGGCGGGTCCACGGATACTCCATGTTTTGACACCACGTGCCCAAGAAATGCTACTTCCTCAAGCGAACTTCGCATTTCTTTAATTTGGCATATAGTTTGTTTTCACGAAGCCTTTGGAGTACCGACTTCAAATGGTGCTCATGATCTTCATGACTTTTGGAATATATGAGGATGTCATCAATAAAACAACAACGAATGATCCAAATATTCCTTGAATACTCGGTTCATCATATCCATGAAAGCCGCGGGGAGCATTAGTCGATCCGAAGACATGACTAAGAATTCATAATGCCGTCTGAGTTCTAAAAGCGGTCTTTGGAATATCCTCGGTTCTAATCTTGGTGATGATATCGAGCGAAGATCGATCTTTGAAAAAAATTGTGCCCTTACAATTTGGTCAAACAAGTCATCAATCTGAGGTGAGGATACCTATTCTTGATGGTGACATGGTTCGATTCCATATAGTCGATACTGAAGTCGCATACTCCGTCTTTCTTCTTTCTGAATAAAGCAGGGAGCACCCCAGGAGATGTACTAGGGCCAGATGAAACCGATGTCCAACAATTCACATAGTTGGACCTTTAACTCTGAAGTTCAATAGGAGCCATTCGATATGGGGTTTTAGAAATGGGCTTTGTGCCGGGTTCAAGATCAATAAAGAATTGACTTCACGTTACGGGGTAGGCGGGAAGTTCTTGAAAATCGTCGGAAAATCGATAACAACGGGAATATTATTCAAATTTGGCGTGTCTTTATTCAAATCCATAACATGGGCTAAGAAAGCTTGACATCCGTTTTTCAATAAGCGAATAGCTTTATGATTAGATATGACGGTGATTGATTTTAATGGTTTAGTTGCTTGAATTAAATGCAATAGGTTGGTTAGGAATATGAAAACTAACAACCTTACGAAAACAATCAATTTTGGCATGATGAGTAGTTAACCAATCAATCCCTAAAATCACATCAAAAGCAAGTATCTTTAAAGAGATAAGGTTAACGAGTAAGGTGATGGTGCCAACTTGAATCAAACAAGATTTATAAGCGATTGGATGTGATGAAAGTTTCTCTAACGGAGTTTCCACGAGATAGGTCAAAGTCTAATTTCTCGGTCAAGTTTAAGCGTTGAGCACAAGCGGGAGAGATAAATGAATGGGTATGCCGGTATCAAGTAAGGTATAAACTTTGCAAGAATTTATAAATAGCTTACCGTGATCACCTCGTTTGGGTTCCTCGCATTTTGACCCGGTCACAACAAACGCTCTTCCGAGAACAGTTGACTTTGACTTTTTGGGGACGATCTTTTGAGTCACCGTCCCCATTGAACTAGGTTTTGCTACCATACAATCTCGGCGATATGTCCTTCCTTTCCACAATTATAGCATACCTTGAGCTGTTGTGGGGCGGTTTGGTGATATATCCCTCTTTCCCGCATTTATAGCATATGGCCGGTGGTCGTTCTCCTCCTTAGAACCGATTCTTTGCTGGCCTTTGTCGTCTTCACATAGTCGTTGTTAAATCTCTCTTTTTTAAATCTCCTCTGACTTCGCTTCTTCTATTTTCATGGCCATGATTACCACCAGGAGTGGTTACCATTTTTGTCCGTCTTTTTCTTTCTCCGTTGGTTATCGTTGTTTTGTTGTTGCTATCTCTCGGTATTATCTGGTTGTGGTCCCTCGGTTGGCCGTACTCGTTATCTCGCTCTAATAATTGAGCCACATTTTACAACATCTAAATAGAGAAAATTTATGAGAAATGAGATATTGTCGTATCTTAGGGTTTCAAACCTCTCGAAACATCCAGCGTCATCGTTCCTCATTCTCCACCAAATGAGGTGCAAACACGGATAACTCTGCAAACTTTGCCTCGTCTTTGAGACACCGTCGTGTTATTACTGCTCCGTCTAATAAACTCCACTTCCTTCATATAGCCGAACACTTTCGGGAAAGTATTTGTCATTAAATAGTTCTAAAATGTCTCCCAAGACATCTTGAGTCTCTTTGGATGGATGGAGTGCGCTTCACGAGACTCCCACCGATGATACGCCTCGCCACGGAACATAAAAAGGTGGCGAATGGAACCTTCTGTTCCTCCGTGCATCCCAAGACATCGAATATCTTGGTAATTTGCTTGACCCGTGTTTCCGCCGTGATCGGATCTGGCTTTCCCTTAAATTACGGTGGTCCCACTCTTTGAAGCTGCTTGGTTTGTGACAACCCGTGAATGAATTCTATCATTTCCTCATGTATTTTGAACACGAGTCTCCCTCGTGCGATTTTGCATGAGCGCAAAAGCTTCTAAACATCCCTCGTTCATCATCTGCTTTCGGTGGTGTTGTTCACGGGAGGAACATTGCCCGACTGTTGCACGTTCTCCTCGTTGGTGGTGAGTCTGAGCGTCTCCACGGTCTCATTTCCATTGTTAATATTCTCGATCGACATTCTCAAATCTTGTCATAAAACAAGGGTTAATTAAGGAAATCAATATATCACATAATATCCCTATATCTTGACCAACTAACAAATAAGCTTAGGTAGGACACACTTTAGCGAAGGATTTACTCGTCTCTCCCCTCCTAGTTCTATTCCCAGATCTCATTGGAGATCATATCCTAAGCTCGATACCAAGCTGTGGCGCCCCCAAAATAGGTATACATCACCCATTACGAGTTGTCGATACATGATGCGAAAACAACTACAACTTTATTATTACAACGATAAAAGCGTGAGTTTGAATACAAATATTATCTTCTAGACAATATCTATACTCAAATAAATCCTCATCACATTTATTGATACATTATTTTACAAAATGGTGAGGAGACTACTAAACAACTCTCTCTAGAACCTTCATTCCATACCCCAGGCTAAATACTTTCGCTATATTCTCGCATCTTGAGAAGAAAAATGGAACAAAAAGGAAAAGGGTGAGCTCAACTAGCCCGATAAAGAATATTATGACTAAGATAATATACAACAAATTATCGTTAGTCTTCAACGAGGAAAAATCTAATAGAATACAATAGACAACAAGTTTTAAATCAATATTACATGGTGAAATAATAATTCATTAGAAGAGTTAAGTAGAGAATGCAAACTACTATCTTCTATGTATGAATTTAAAAGTTCATCGTCTATCTTTTATCCTGTAACATCAATCGATATATATACGGAATCAAATATTCATCTTTGCACTTCTGGGCCAAAGATATTCATCGATTAGTCATGTTCATCTAAACACTTGTTCATCTTTACACTACTGGGCCAAAGATATTCATCGAAAATCATTCATCTTTTGCTTTCTGGGGCAAAGATATTCAATAATATCATCATTTAAGGCGAGGATGATGAAAAATATTTTTAAAAAGCGAATCCGATGAAACAAAATGACAAGGATTAAGGATTAAGGATTAGTACTTTGTTTTATCCATGTCCAACAATACCTCAAAAATAATCATAGTGGTGTAAAATTCAAGAATGATCAAAACATGGATCTGATCAAAGCTAGTATCCGAATAGATATTTTGAGACGAAAAGGAAAATTTTCATTTTTCGATGAATAGTGTTAATATTAAATGAATAATATAGTATCGTGAATAGTCGTGAATAGTAACCACGACACTAAAAGTTTCAAATTTGATTAAAAGTTCGAGATCGATACTTGACATAATGATATTAGAATAAATAATATCATTAAAAAAATAATATCCACTTACCTCGAAGATCGGTACTTCTAAATTTGAAACAGGATATAGGCTATGACTTGAACTTGCACGTATAGCAATACTCAAAATATACTCAAAATACTCACAAGAATAAACGATAATATAGAGAGAAAACTTGATTTACGGTGTAATTTTCAATTCTAACCTAAGCACCTATTTATAGGAAAATGCTTAGAACACCAAAGCGAAAAATTTAATATAATATTAATATATAAATTAAATTTTCCTCGCCAACCTTCAAGAAGCGAATTCAGCTCATTCAACACACATGTGTAACACCATAATAAAAAAAAAAGTTTTTGTTATTTAAAATATTTTAAACTTCCAAAAATCAATTATTTGAACTTGAACTTCAATAATTCACAATAAATAGCCCTTTTGTCGAAAAATTGAAACTCATGAACTTTTTATAGGAAATTCAATTCTCTACAACTTTACGAAGAAAGTTTTTCCAAATTCCAAATAAAAAATTGGCCAAAAATCCACAAGCGGGTGATTTTACAAAATTATAATCAAATTTCGATTCAAGAAATGGGGTCCATGAACACATAAAACATGCTTTAAATATTTTTGGTAACAAAAATACTCCTCCTCCACATATACTCATATATCCCACATTCATCGTAAAAATATCATCATTATTATATTATTAAAATATAATAATATATTTAAATGAATTATTTTATCAAAAAAAGATAAAATTTCAATTTTCAACAATTGTCACATTAAAAATTTTCTCCATCTATATCCACATAAAATCAATATTTTCCTCATCATATGAATCAATAATTAATTATTCACAAATAATATTACGAGAATCACAATATTGACACGAGGTAGTTCCCGAGAAAGAGGGGCTTTCCATAAAATTTCTCCTTCTTGGCGCGCATTAGGTGACCAAACCTCTCCTTAGAGCGAACTTTCTAGACATTGCCAATAATGTTATCTAATAATATTATTCGGATAATATGAATTATTGCTTGATAATGAAAAATCTTATGTAATGACAATTATTGAAACAACAACAATATAAAATATCAACGCAACAATTATTAAATCAATAAAATCTTTGAGCGATAATTCTTTGTAACCATTATTGAGTAGTGCCTTCTTACGTAAGAATCAATAATTGGTGCAATCTGGTAATCTTCTTGTGTTTTAACCGCCAAGTATTTTTTTAACGATATTAGCAGTAACAACTTCTGTCGTTATTTTTAAACAACTTATATTTGTCGTTTTCTTCATCCAATCGCTTTCCGTTATGGGGCCCAAAAAAGGCATGTCGTCGTCTGAAATATTCCCACAAAGAAAGAATATTCCACGACCAAACGAATATTCCCAAACAAACAATGAATATTTTATAACCACTTGCTTATTTTGAAATATTTGAGTATTTTACCCATAACTATCCATTAATCAAATCAACCCTTACTATTTCAAAATAATAAATAGAAAATTAAATTTCATTAATAATAAGTTGGGGTCTTACATCTAATATAAGATCTGTGACAGATGATTTAAATGTTATGCATATACATGTAGAGTATGTGAAATCGATCCCCTCAAGTACTTATACAGAAAATTAGCTATTGATTCCATTAAGTGTTATAGTTCAAAGTCTACTTGACTCGCTTATTCTAAAAGAATCATTATCTTTGCTTATTATATTCATATTATTGAATCCTTGGATATTCATATTATTGAATCCATTGCGAATATTTTCCATTCATCATGATATATCCTTATTGTTGTATTTAAACTTGTTGAATTTGTTGCTCATCCTTATATCATGAATTATATTGCATTTCGGCCGAGAGACGTTTAAATTACGAGTATGTAATGTGAACCCTAATATTTATTTTAGGGTATGATTGTAAGCTGATATTAAGGTTATTGTATCTTGGGACTACTAATACCTTTTGAATAAACGATGTATGTTTGTTATATTCCGCATTTTAGTTATCGTAAGTTGTTTAGAGGTGGATGCTTGTATTTTATCGTGATGACCGAATCAGGGTCAGAGGACCCGGATTCGGGGGCGTCTCAGGTTCGTATCAAAGCAATAGGTTATAAACGTTAAGAATGTGAAACCTAGGTTATAAGCTTAATAGAAAACTCAAGTAGAGTATGTAAGTGATGGGTTGAGGAAATCCATCGAGTTTTATTGTGATAATGAAGTTGTTTATTTAAATCAAAAATGATTGAAAGACATCATAAACTTCTTAATGCTAACATGAATAGCATATCACATAAAGCCTAATAATTTTTTCCTTTCCTCAGATCATGCCGCCTAGGAGAATTCAGAGGAATTAGAGGGAGGAAGGATCCGTTCACAATCGTGGAGGGGCAAATGTCGATCTAATGCAAAACTTAGTTAACCTGTTAACTGATGCATTGAAAAACAGACCCCCCCAGCAGCAGGGCAGCTAGGACAACACTTGGCTAGCTTTAAGGACTTCAAATTGGTAGGACCACCAGAATTCCGGGGAACCTTGGATCCAATTGAAGCCCGAACATGGATAGAAGAGATGGAGAAGGTGTTTAAGGTCACACGAGGGGCCGAAGAATAGAAGACGAGTTTTGCCACTTTCATGATGAAGGGCGAAGCTAGCTATTGGTGGAAAGCCAATAGGGGCCGAGTAGACGAAGGAGTTATTCCTTGAGAGAGATTTAAGGAGTTATTCCTCAAGAATTACTTCTCGGATAATACCCAACAGGGTATGGAAGTTATGTTTCTGGAGTTGAAGCAAGGTGGTATGTCTGTCGTAGAGTACGCGGCAAGATTTAACGAGTTAGCCTGATTTGCTCCGCATCAGGTTGACACGGAGGCTAGAAAAGCAAGGAGGTTCAAACTAGGACTGAAACCATGGGTTCAGAAGGCAGTAGCTGTGTTGAAGATCAAGACTTACTCTGATCTTTTGGAAAGGGCTATCATTGCCGAAGGAGGCAATGAAGCCATTGCTCGATTCAAACAAGAAAAGAAGACCGGTCAGGAAGAATAGAAAGGGGGAAGCAGTGGAGGCAGCAACCTAAACAAGCATAAATGGACGGAGAGCCAATCCTCTGGAGGCAATAAGTATGGATGGGAGGCCAAGAAAAGTATGAAGTGTAACAACTGTGGGAGGAACCACTCGGGAGAGTGCATGAAGGGAAAGAGTATTTGTTATCGTTGTGGACAACCGGGGCACATGGCTCCTCAGTGTTCGAACAAGCAGAAGGGAGGTTGTTTCAAGTGTGGAGCCACGGACCATCAAATTAAGGATTGCCCAAAGAGAAAGGGCGATGCAGCTAGCGAGAATTGCAACAACAACAACAACAATGGACTGAACATTGGAGGGTCAACTAGTCAAGCCAACAGACCAACGACATGAACGTTCAACATGATCGTACAAGATGCTTTGGAGTCTAAGGACGTGGTGTCAGGTATCATTCCGATCAATGATATAGATGCATATGTGTTATTTGATTCGGGTGCTACCTGCTCTTTTATTTTCGAAGAATTTGCTAAATGGTTAGACTTACCCCATGAGAGATTAGAACACCCTATGAACGTAGAAGTATCGAACAAGGAAATTATTCCCGTATAATACATTCATAGGAATTGTTATACCGAATTGCGAGGATTTAAGCTTAAAGTGGATTTGATACCGATTTATTTGGAGGAGTTCGATGTAATCCTTGGAATGGATTGGTTATCGGTTCACCGGAAGCGATTATAGATTTATGAAGAAGAAGTGTGTACACCTTAAGACTCCGAATAAGTCAAAGGTGGTATTTTATAGTAGTAAATCATCGAGATAATCTCATTGTCTGACAATAGGGCAAGCACAAAGGTTACTTAAGAAGGGTTGTATAGGTTATTTGGCTCACATGGTTGATACTCGGCGAGTTGAGGGTGATATTAGTTAGATACCTATTGTAAGGGATTTCGTTGATGTCTTCCCAGATGAGATTCCTTGATTGCCACCCGGATAGAGAGATTTGAGTTTGTCATTGATTTGGCACCGTGGGACATGACACCCGCCACAAAGCGTCATATCGTCGCAACTGCCGGTAGAGATGAAAGAACTGATGGCTCAATTACAAGAGTTGTTAGATAAGGGATACATTCGAACGAGCGTATCACCGTGGGGAGCACCAGTCTTATTCGTAAAGAAAAAAGATGGGTCACTAAGATTTTGTATCGACTACCGAGATTTGAACAAGGTCACCATTAAGAACAAGTACCTGTTGCCCAGGATAGACGATTTGTTTGATCAGTTGAAGGGGGCAAAGTACTTTTTGAAGATTAACTTGAGGATCGGTTATCACTAACTGAAAGTGAGGCCGGAGGATATTCCAAAGATAGCATTCAGAACTCGGTATGGACACTTTGAGTTTCTAGTAATGTCATTTGGTTTGACAAACGGGCCAACAACATTTATGGATTTAATGAACAGAGTGTTCAAACAGTATTTGGATAAGTTTTTTGTCATATTCATCGATGACATTCTAGTATATTCAGAGATAAAGGAAGAACACGCTGAGCATCTTTAGATAGTGTTGGGAACATTAAGGAAGGAGAAGCTATATGCAAAATTCTCCAAGTGTGAGTTTTTGTTGTAAAGAGTGCAGTTTTTAGGGCACATTATCGACAAGAATGGTGTTTTGGTGGATCCAGTGAAGGTAGAAGCGGTTATCAATTGGGAGCAGCCGAAGACGCCGATAAAAATCAGTAGTTTCTTAGGATTGGCGGGATACTATCGAAGATTTATTCGAGATTTTTTGAAAGTAGCATCACCGTTGACCTATCTTACCAGAAAAATAGTTAAGTTCGTTTTGACGAAGAAGTGTGAAGAAAGTTTCCTAGAATTGAAGAAGAGGCTTAGTCAAGCACTTGTGTTGGCTTTACCGGATAACATGGGAGGGTTTATAGTGTATAGTGATGCATCACACAAGGGACTTGGCTGTGTACTGATGTAATAAGGCTAGATCATTGCGTACGCTTCATGTAAGCTAAAAGATTATTAGAAGGGATATCCGACTCATGACCTAGAGTTAGCAGCAGTAGTTTTTGCCTAGAAGATTTGGAGGCATTATTTGTATGGCGAGAAGTGTGAGATATATACGGACCACAAGAGTCTAAAGTATATCTTCACATGCACAAGGAATTAAACATGAAAGCGACTTCGATGGCTAGAATTGATCAAAGATTATGATTGTGAGATTACATACCATACGGTGCAAAAGCAAATGTAGTGGCAGATGCCTTGAGCATAAAAGGTAGAGAAAAGTTATTGAAGTTAACCATTCAAGATGAATTGGTGAAAGATTTCGAACGACTAGATTTGGAGATTAAGTATTCGATGGAGACCAACGAATAATTATTTACAGTGACAGCGAGTCCGACTTTATTGGATAAGGTTAAAGAAGCACAAGAAAAGGACGAAGATTGCATTAACATCAAGAAGTGATTGACTGAAGGTGATGAGTTGAAATTTAAGATTGAAAGCACTGGATTGCTAGGATTTGAAGGAAAAATGTGGGTACCCCTAGTACTAGAACTGAGAGAAGAGATTTTGAAAGAAGCGCACAGTACGAGATATTCGATACACCCAAGAAGCACGAAGATGTACCAAGATTTGAGTCACCACTTCTAGTAGCCAAACATGAAGAGAGAGGTTGCAGAATACGTGAGTAGATGCCTAACTTGTCAGAGAGTCAAGGCAGAGCACCAACGACCAAGCAGGTTATTACAACCATTAGAAATTCCAGGATGGAAATGGGAGCACATCACAATGGACTTTGTGGTGAGACTTCCGGCAATGTAGAAAGGGCACAACGCCATATGGGTGATTGTAGATCGTCTTACTAAGTCAGCTCACTTTTTGCCGATTAAGATTAAGTATAGTTTGGACCAATTACCCAAATTGTATGTCAAGGAAATTATCTCGAGGCATGGGGTGCCGCTATCTATTGTATCAGATAGAGATCCACGATTCACGTCAAACTTCTGGAAGAGTCTTCAAGAAAGAATGGGGACACAACTACGAATGAGTACTGCGTATCATCCGCAGACTGATGGGCAAAGTGAGAGGACGATTCAGACACTTGAAGACATGCTCCGAGCTTGTGTGATGGACTTCAAGGGTAGTTGGGAGGATCACCTTCCATTAGTAGAATTTGCGTATAACAATAGTTGTCACGCCAATATTGGAATTCCGCTATACGAAACACTATATGGTAGGAAATATAGAACACCCTTATGCTGGGACGAAGTTGGAGAACGTCGACTGTTGGGACCAGAGTTGGTACAACAGACGGTAGAAATCATCAAAGTGATAAGAGCACGATTAGTAGCAGCTCAAGATCGCCAGAAGAAGTATGCTGACTTATATTGCAAGAAGATAGATTTTGAAGTAGGAAGCCTTGCTTTTCTGAAAGTATCTCCCTGGAAAGGGAAGCTTCATTTTGGAAAAAAGGGCAAATTGAGCCCTAGGTTCATATGACCATTTGAAATTTTGAGGCGAGTCGGTGAAGTGGTGTATAAGGTAGCATTACCTCCTGAACTTGAGCACATTCACAACGTGTTTCCTGTGTTAGTGTTGCGGTCGTATAAACCGGACTACAAGCACATTATCTCCTATGAACCAATTCAAGTCGAGAAAGACTTATCGTATGAAGAAGTTCCTGTCCAGATATTGGATAGGAAGGAACAGAAGCTAAGGAATAAGATTATCCATTCTGTTAAGATTCTCTGTAGGAATCACGCAGTTGAAGAAGCTACGTGGGAGCTAGAAGAAAAAATGAGAGAGAATTATCCATTTCTATTTGAGTAACCTTATTTTTACAATTCCGAGGATGAAATTTTTATAAGGGGGGGAGGGATGTAACGTCCACAAATTTTAAACTCCTTATTAGTGAAATATGTGATTTAATTGTAATGAGTTAGTTTTGTTAGTTTATTTAAACCTTAAGTGGTTATGTGAATTTATGAAAGGATTAAAGGGAGTCACTAATAGTTGATTTAAATTAGTGGAGTAACCCTAAGATTCTAATATCAAAGACTTGATAAGAGTATTAATTAAATATTCAAATTATTTGCATATAGTAGCAAGAGTTGAACATATTGATTAATTTAAATTATGAGTAATTAGTTGATAATATGTTGATTTATAATTATTATGAATAAATAATAATTAATGAGTAAGAGATTAATAGTTTATAAAATGATTATATGTTTACTTGATTAATTGGTGCAATATAGTAATGTTAGGTTTGTAATATTCATGAACGCAATCAAATTGCAAAAATGCGGAAACGTGTAAAATTCAGAGTTTAAAATTTTTACAAACCATAAACCCGGATCACCCTTTATGCACAATTATTAATTAAACGAAAAGATAAAGAATAAAATCATACCCTTGAAGATCGAGCTTCCTCAGGTACAAGTTCACCTCCAAATCCTTTCGCGTTCAACTTGAATTCACCGGGTTTGATTCCTTCATTTGATCAACGTTAGCCACCCAAATGTTTGGCCTCTAGAGGTGATCCACCAAGGAAAAAGAATTTTCAAGAAGAAGGGGTATTGGCTCAACCCTAGTTTTCTATCTCTATAGAAAGGGCGTACTCTCCAACAAATTGGAATTATTATGTAGTTGTAAAAGTCAACAACCACATCACCCATAATAAGACTCCTCTTATTTATAGATGTGGGCAACCCACCTTAACAATTAAGGAATTGGGATTTATTTAATTAATTAAATTCTTTTAATTAATTAAGCTCCCTAATCTTATTAGGGATAATTAATTAAACTCCTTTAACTAATTTTCCTTCCTAATCCAATTAGGAATAAATGAGAGTACTTATATTAAATTAATTCCTAAACTCTTTTAGAAATTAAAATAATAATAATTGTAATAATATTAATAAGACTCCTCTTATTAATTTATATTTAATATTTCTAAAATATTAAATAATAAATATTAAGCTATTTAATTTATTCTATCACCATAGATTAAATTAAATATACATAACATATTATTACGATTATGCCATTAACTTCTTAAATAATTATTCTTCCTTTTGGTGGTGTGACCCTTTAGGTTCTCCATATTAAACCTAATGTGAATAAATCAATTAGAATAATTCTAATCTTATTTAAATAAATAAATTAAATAATTAATTTATTTAAATAAATAATATTTATTCTACAATAGGATAAGCCTCCTAGCGATCAACGACTTTCCGGATAATATAGATTTCAACATTAATCATAAAAGAACCTTTGAGTAAATAGTTACCGTACAATTCAATCCTTCCACCATACAATATCCCAATTAAATATAAGACATGGAATTACTGTCAAGTCTTATTTTATTTAATTATATGTATTTCGACTCTTAAATGCACAACTCCAAATAATGCAAATTAAAAAATCCTTTCTAATTTCATTCTGCCTTGGCCAAGGACTACTGGGTTATCATTTATCGAATCACATGGGACATTTCTCTTCTTTTATTAGAAGTGGTAGATTCTTTATTGATCATATATTATCTCCATGTACAACTTGTTATACGCAAGCATACCCTTTGATATATCCTAAGGGTCTTAAGGAATAAGTCAAAGTATAACTCATCATACACAAGATACTATGATGATCTCAAGTCCAAGGATTACTTGTACTACTATCACTACAGGAATTCCTATTGACAGGCAAGTAAAACTCCATTAGGTATTCCTTAGCGAGCCACGTTCAGTGAACTTATTCTCTAATAAGCACCTACATACTTGCTTTAGTGTCTCCACACAAATGATAATGAGATCAATCATCCTCATCCGATGAACAAGCAACGTACGTACCAATCTATCCGGATTCACTAATCCCCAATTTAGTAATCCAATGATTGGGAACTATTTTAGTTTTAAGCTTTCTAAGAATTTAGATCTCATTAGAATGATCATCATCATTATTCTAAAAGCATTGCTTAAAACTATGGGTTTATCACATATTATAAAATAGCATCATGTAGATAATTAAAAGCCTTTAATAAATTAATACTTTTATTAATAAATGAATAAGATTGTTACAAAGTATATGCTTTATCATCAAACATGATTGGCTTGTGTGCATACTACTTTCAATCTCCCACTTGCACTAAAACCAATCGTCATGGTATCTCATACTCTTCTTCTCTAAGTGACGATTATCCTGCTGTTGGATAAGCTTTAGTTAATGGATATGTAATGTTGTTCATGAGAGTCCACTATCTCTATAGTGATTTCCATCTTTCAATGATTCTAATAATCAAATGAAAGTGTCACAACACATGTTTAGATCCAAGATGAGACTTAGAACTATTCCTAGTTACGTAATGAACTTTTAATCCAAACAATCAACTTGCGACTTCATTTATAGCTATATACTTTGTCTTTATCACTAAACCAAAGAACTCTTTCACTGTTTAGAACCTTTCCAATTCACTGCACCACTGTTCAAGATAACGCTTTACCTTAAAGTGGATTTATCTGTCATCTTGGTCTGTCTGAAAAACTTGAGTCTGTTAATCCCTCTAGTTTTAATTTAGACCCACCATGAATATGATCACATCCTTAGTGTCGGTTAAGCACTTTAAGATGTTTTTCACTGTCTCATAGTGAACTTCTCCATAATATGACTGATCAACATCAGGTCTCGTACATTTCATTGCATACATGATTGTCACTCATGCGACCTCTCTTTTCAGGAGTCTGTGGGGACTATTAAGAGAGATACACTCCATAACTCATCGACATGAGACATCTCTTGGAGTTTGCCATGCTAAACGACTTTAGCATCAAATGAATATACGTTCCTTGGGTTAAGTCGAGCATCCTCTTGTATCTATCTATATAGATTTTATCCCCAATTAAGATACTCTTCCAAATCATTCATGGAGGAATGTTTAGACAACTTTATCTTTACTGATTGTAGCATTGGTATGTCATTCCTTATCCGTAGTATATCAACATATAGTACTAGGAATGTCACGATGCTCCCACTGACCCTTTTGTACACACTAGGTTCATTCTTATTTTTGATAAAATCAAACTCTTTTGATTGCCTCATCAAAACGAATGTTCCATATTTGAGAAACTTGCTTCAATCCATTTCTCTAAGTGTCTACAACACTTACCTCATCGTATGTAACTGGATCATCATCTTCTATGATGTGTACCTCATCATCGTCATCTATGATGAATCCATACCTCCTGGTATCTTCTTGACTATTCCGATTTACTGATTCATTGTGGTATAATAGGTCTATCTATAGGTTCCTCTTATTTGACTTATAGTATTTTGTGGTTCTTGAACTCTTCAAGATCTATTATCCTCCCACTAGCCCCTTTTAATGATAAACACCTTTATCTTAGAAGGCAGCATGTTTCGTAACAAACACCTTTTGCTAAGTAGAATTATAGAACATATACCCTAAACTTACTTTAGGATGTCCCACAAATTTGTACATGTCAAATCTTGTCCCAAGCTTATCCTTCGAAACAGTTTCACATAAGTTGGACAACCCCTTATCTTAACATACTTAAGATTAGGAATCCTCCCTGTCCATAACTTTTATGGAGTCTTGGGGCCGGATTTAGAGGTTACCTTTTGTAGATATGCAGCCATTTCTAGGACATGACCCTAGAGGGATACTGGAATGTCGATAAAATCATTATAGACAACACCATGTCCAACAAGGTACGATTTTTCCTTTCAGATACATCAATCAATTATTATGTATCAGGAGGTGTCCATTATGAGAAAACCATTTGAGATGATCTAGAAACTTATTGCACGAGTATTTATTCCTTGATCTAATCAAAGAATCATAATACTTTGCCAATTTGTTTCACTTCTGAATTCTTTGAACCTTTCAAATAATTCACACTTGTATTTCATACATTCAACTCTTTGAATGATCATCTCCTTTTCTTATACTAGTTTGTTCAATTTACAAAATAATTTTTCACGTAAGTCAAGTATACAAAATCCATTAAGTAATCTTTCAGTTCTATACGAAATATTATTATTATAAATAGAACAACAATTGTTCTTAATTATAATACCAAAGATTTCATTGTCCAACAATAAAATGGAAATAATATTTCTAACAAGAACTGAAATACAATAACAACTTATTGACTTAATAGATTTTCCCATAGGCATTGCTAAACTATAAGTTTCTATGGCTAATGTAGCAACCTTTGCTTCATTTCCCACACATAGGATTACTTATCTATGTTCAGCTTTCCACTTCTGCTTGGTCCCTTCATAAATCTATATTTATGATAACCAAAGTCGGTATCCAATACCCAAGTAGAACCTTGACTTAAAGAAAAATTTATTTAAATCATGAACAAATTTGTATTTGTAACCGAAACTTCACTAAGCTTCCTTGGTTAGCCTCTGCAAGATGCTTCTCACAGTTTCCTTTCCAGTGTCCAGGCTTATTGCAGTGGAAGCAAACTCCTTTGCTATCGGTATCAGTTTTGTTCTTATTATCCTTTGTTTATGCCTTTCTATATACCTTCTTTGAATTGTTCTTCTTTTCAGAAGATCCTTTGGCCCCTACCAGTAAGACATGGTCTTTCTTGGTTGGAAAGTGACTCTCATCATTTTTCAACATGTTAAGCAAATCAACGAAGTGCGATATCTAACTTGTTTATATGAAAAATTCACAACAATTGTGAAAGGAGTCCGGAGTGAGTGCAAGATTAAATCTTGGCTCAACTCTCCATCCATGACAAAACTTCGTTGTCTAATTGATCAATCAAATTGATAATGTTAAGGACTTTTATCATCATCACCGTAGTGTATCATCATTCATTCTAGATCGGAAGAGCTCCTTAGATATCTCGATATCTATCGGTCCTACTTTCCTCACCTTCAACTACTTGATGTGCAGAGAATATAGTAGGAGCATCCATAGTTTCATCTTGACGTGAAGCTCGTTACTCATGGATTGAAGCATGATGCATCGAGCCAATCATGCATCATCTTGCCACTTTCTAAAAGTAGCAATCTCTTCCTCGAGGCATTATGCGCAACCATTGCGAGGATAGGCGTATTAAGGACATAAGATAGCTTTTCAAATATGAGAACTATTCTCAAATTCCTTAACCAAATCCATTTAATCCGATGCAGTTAATTTAGCATCTAATATGCTTCCAAAGGATGATAGTAATTTAGACATTGTAAAATTCGTAAATGAATTTGTAATTAACAACATTTTAACATACATTCTTTTATTAATTACCAAAATAAATTAGGTCTTGTTTTAAATTGGTATGTCCCACTATTTTCTTCAAACTATATTACCCTCAATATATATTGTTCGGCAAAATCTAATTTAAGATCTGCTAGTGAGAATAAGGATCCCATTTTAAATGTATATATCCTTGTGCTGACACAACAAACTATATATAAATAAATAGGTAGACAACTTTTGTCAATTACATCAACTATGCAACTCCTTGTATTTTGCCTCTTAGATTATTTTGATCAAGTGGTGGCACATCCGAATCAAAATTATCCAAGTTAAGTCCAACCTAGCACTCCATATATTCAAAAAAGAAAAATATCATACTTGTGGTGACACAACAAAACAATATTGTTCAATTTTCTTTATAAGAATCAAATGTGATAAATTAACATCTTAAATACTTAATACTTGCCTTGTGGTGACACAACAAACTCATATTAAATATTTAATACTCTATTAATTTTATCATGCTAGAAGGTGACGTTCGATATTCCAAATATCTTTGAACGCTTAGGACTTAATATAAAAATTGAGGGGTTTGTTATTAATTTGTCTCATCTTGTTTAGCGCACATGCAAATATATATATAAAATACGCATCATATTAATAAACATGCGAAGCATGTTTGCATAATATATAATATATATATATATAGTATAGCATGCACATATAGAATACTATATTCTACCCGGATTGATTATGGACTTTTATTCTAGTTTGGTTCACTAGAGCCACCAAGTGAACCAAAAGGTCAAACCCTAGGAGTGCAAGAAATAATATTTAAATATAACTATTACATTTAAACCCGGGCTCCATTACAAACGGGTCTTCAAGCGCTCATTGCTCCTTGATCTCCAATTCTTCAAAATTAATTCTAACTATTCCTATTACAACACTATTTAAAATAAATAGAAACCTTGATCAGCAGTCAAGGGGAAGTACATATGAGAGAGATAGAATTTTCATTAAGAAAAATTAGAGAAGACGAGGTACGCAGACCCTATTTAATAAAACCCATACATTCATGCATCCAACTAAAATAAAATCCAATCATATTGGTCAATAGTCCATAATCAATCTCATTTATTATCATACACATCACCATATGCATCAATAAATAACATTCATCTTATGAATAATAAACATTTAATATATATATTGATATCATTTAATGGGCAAATTTAGTTAGTATAAAATCTAATTTTGAATCAAAATAAAGTCTTTTATTTTAATCTAAATTTAAATCAAAATAAAACTATTTTATTTTAATTTATCCAATTTTGAATAAAATGAACTATTTTATTTTAATCAAAATCTTTAATCAAAATAAACTCCTTTATTTTAATTAATTATGGAATCCAATTCCATGTAAAAATAAATAAATAAAATAAAACTCCTTTATTTTTGAATAATATGAAATCTTATTTCATATATAAATAAACTCCTTTATTTAAGGAAACATGGATTCACTTTCCTATTCACAAATAAACTCCTTTATTTTGAATAATATGAAATCTTATTTCATATCTAAATAAACTCCTTTATTTAAGAAAATTAGGATTCTCTTTCCCTATTCACAAATAAACTCTTTTATTTTGAATAATCTGAAATCTTATTTCATATCTAAATAAATTCCTTTATTTAAGGAAAATAAAATCCAATTTCAACTCCAATTAGTTATCATGGAATCCAATTCCAACTCTAATTAGTTAGCATGAAATTTAATTTTAAAATTAAAATAAACTTTATATTTTAATATAAAAATAAACTTTTATTTTAATATTAAAATAAAATTTTATTTTAATAATAAAATTATTAAGAATATTATATTATATAATACAAGCATTATATATTTATATATAATAATCGTATTATATATATATATATAAAAAGAAACCGAAAAATAAAGGATTTTTTTTTTTTTGGTATGTGATTCAAGCATCTGACAATGATCCACGTTGCAATTAGTGATTTTTTGCAATTTTGGTATCTTGGAATCCACAGTGATTTTTTTGTATGTTATTCAAGCATACAGCAATCCACGTTGCAATCCACGTTGCAATTAGTGATTTTTTTTTTGTTGCAATTTTGGTATCTTGAAATCCACATGAATTTCAGGATAAAAAAAAAACGGCTATCTTTTTTTTTTTTTTTTTAAATTTTATACAATAAAATTATGCCCAATTAAATTGTTCTAATCACATATCAATATACATATTAAATCAAACAATTAATAATTCGCATAAAGGTTTGGCTGTGATACCACTGTTAGGTTTGTAATATTCATGAACGCAATCAAATTGCAAAAATTCGGAAACGTGTAAAATTCAGAGTTTAAAATTTTTACAAACCATAAACCCGGATCACCCTTTATGTACAATTATTAATTAAACGAAAAGATAAAGAATAAAATCATACCCTTGAAGATCGAGCTTCCTCAGGTACAAGTTCACCTCCAAATCCTTTCGCGTTCAACTTGAATTCACCGGGTTTGATTCCTTCCTTTGATCAACGTTAGCCACCCAAATGTTTGGCCTCTAGAGGTGATCCACCAAGGAAAAAGAATTTTCAAGAAGAAGGGTATTGGCTCAACCCTAGTTTTCTATCTCATAGAAAGGCGTACTCTCCAACAAATTGGAATTATTACGTAGTTGTAAAAAAGTCAACAACCACATCACCCATAATAAGACTCTCTTTATTTATAGATGTGGGCAACCCACCTTAACAATTAAGGAATTGGGATTTATTTAATTAATTAAATTCTTTTAATTAATTAAGCTCCCTAATCTTATTAGGGATAATTAATTAAACTCCTTTAACTAATTTTCCTTCCTAATCCAATTAAGAATAAATGAGAGTACTTATATTAAATTAATTCCTAAACTCTTTTAAAATTAAAATAATAATAATTGTAATAATATTAATAAGACTCCTCTTATTAATTTATATTTAATATTTCTAAAATATTAAATAATAAATATTAAGCTATTTAATTTATTCTATCACCATAGATTAAATTAAATATACATAACATATTATTACGATTATGCCATTAACTTCTTAAATAAATAATTATTCTTCCTTTTATGGTGTGACCCTTTAGGTTCTCCATATTAAACCAGGTTGTGAATAAATCAATTAGAACGATTCTAATCTTATTTAAATAAATAAATTAAACAATTAATTTATTTAAATTAATAATATTTATTCTACAATAGGGATAAGCCTCCTAACGATCAACAACTTTCCGGATAATATAGATTTCAACATTAATCATAAAAGAACCTTTGAATAAATAGTTACTGCATAATTCAATCCTTCCACCATACAATGTCCCAATTAAATATAAGACATGGAATTACTTGTCAAGTCTTATTTTATTTAATTATATGTATTTCGACTCTTAAATGCACAACTCCAAATAATGCAAATTAGAAACTCCTTTCTAATTTTATTACGCCTTGGCCAAGGACTCTTTGGGTTGTCATTTATCGAATCACATAGGACATTTCTCTTCTTTATTAGAAGTGGTAGATTCTTTATTGATCATATATTATCTCCATGTACAACTTGTTATACCCAAGCATACCTTTGATATACCCTAAGGGTCTTAAGGAATAAGTCTAAGTATAACTCATCATACACAAGATACTATGATGATCTCAAGTCCAAGGATTACTTGTCTACTATCACTACAGAAATTCCTATTGATGTGTAAGTAAAACTCCATTAGGTATTCCTTAGCGAGCCACGCGTTCGGTGAACTTATTCTCTAATAAGCACCTACATACTTGCTTTAGTGTCTCCACACAAATGATCATGAGATCAATCATCCTCATCCAATGAAGCAAGCAACGACGTACTAATCTATCCGAATTCACTAATCCCCAATTTAGTAATCCAATGATTGGGAACTATTTTAGTTTTAAGCTTTCTAAGAATTTAGATCTCATTAGAATGATCATCATCATTATTCTAAAAGCATTGCTTAAAACTATGAGATTATCACATATTACAAAACAAAGATCATGTAGATAATTAAAAGCCTTTAATAAATTAATACTTTTTATTAATAAATGAATAAGATTGTTACAAATTATATGCTTTATCATCAAACATGATTGGCTTGTGTGCATACTACTTTCAAGTAAACCTTTATTATATGGTAGTTAACTATATATTATATATAGTACAAGGTGGCACATTAATATGTCTATATATAGACTATATAGTAATGGATTATTTGCATTCATGTGAGTTATATAATAATATTGTTATATGATATGGAGTGTGTGGGTAAACATTCATGTATATCCTATTGACATATAATAATATCAATTGTTAAATTAATAATGATTTAATTAAGTTATTATGATAATAACAGTTATGGTAGTTGAAAATGTACATGAATTATATGTATGTGCACTACTAGATACCTTGTAATTGGGAAATACATTGTATGCCCTTTTAAATTATTATACCCTATGTTATATGAAATAAATTGTGTAGACATGTTTTATAACCAAAGTTTGTATTATGTACATATTTAGTATAAGCCAAATGTTGCATTTCATTGTTTGCAAAATGCTTAGGATTTCTCTTGTCCCATAATAAGAGTCCAATTTCTTTCTTATACGTGAATAAGCAAACAAGCCTAGCCTAGCCTAGCTTCATCTCAAATTCATCAAACATAGAGCAATTAGTGGATGGGGAGTGGGATTCATGAGTGGAATCACCAACTCTCACCAACTGTCTCTTAACCCTTGTGCATTCTTGAAAGCCAATGGTTTGATTTGTGAGGTAATGACATTATCTAGATAATCAATCTCCTATAAATAATACCTTCATCTTCCTTGTTGCAATTTGCTGAGAATTAGTTTCTATAGAGTGAGTATAGAGCAGCTGAGTTGAGTCACAAAGGTATAACTTCCCTTCCCATTCATAATTTTTGGTAAATTGTTTCATGGATTGATTCTTTGAATTAAGCATGTATTGGTTGCTAGTTGATTTGAGTTATGTTTCTTAGTGTTATACATACTTATAAGTGTGTTGGGTTATGTTAGAAGCAATTGTTATCTGGAATTGGTATGGTGGGTTGCTAAAGCTGTAGTAGTCGCTTCTTCTTCTTTGATGTAGGCCGCAGTGCAATCTTACTTATTATTTGTACTATGGTAGTGCGGTAGCATATTGCCATAACCCAAACTTCGATTTTGTCTCGGGCATGGCGCAGATTCTTACTCCTCACCACCAACTTTGATGTTTTCTTTTTTTTTTCGCTTGTGCTAAGTGGTTAGTACATTGTAGAATGAGCTTATAAACTATTTTAGCATGCACACGTAAGCACGTAACGTATAGTATGAACAAGTATAGCAATAATGGGCACAATACTTGTAGACTTGAAATGAGGTTTGTGATTTCAAAAGTGAACTTTGTCATAAACACATCATGTGAGCATTTTGACTTTATGAACATGATAATATGGTTTATATTGACATGAAATGTAAGACTAAAGTGATTAAACACACTAGCATACATGATTGAAAGATTAGACTATTTCAAAGATAAGAAACTTAAGACTTTTCAAAGTGAACATTACCAAGACTTTTATCTTGTAAGTTTTGACAATTTGAGCATACATATGTGACTTTATTATATGTTGTAAATGCATGAGAGTTATATGTTAAGATGCCTTGTATGTACTAAGTTTGCTTAGTGTTAAATTCAAAGAAAATTAGAATGAGGAAGCTAATGTCATCAAGAAATGAGTAAAGTACATTATGACCATGCAAGCATGTATATTAGGACTCATTATGCCTATAGATATATTGGCATGAACATCGTTTGGTTAATGTATGGTTTTCACTTATTCACACATAGTCATAAAAGGAAAATTTCCAAAATATGAACTATGTGATTAAAGTATATATGTGTTGTCTATATACAAGCATGACTACTGAGTATCATAGATTTAAGTTACAACGCATGATGATTACATGATCTATTTATGTTTTAAAGACATATAAATTGTAAGTAAAACTTGTGGTATTGAACTTAAGTATGGTTATGTGTTATATGTGAAACTCTAGCATGTATGTATATTAATATGTATGTATAGGTGTATGTTAGAGTTGGACTGAATTCAGGAGAGCAACAGCTCAACCTTGGTCTAGCCAAGGGACAGGTAACAATTCTGTCCCCTAAGCTTGAGACCGGTAGCATTGCTTGTTGAATCTGCTGATCTTGCCAAGATTCTATTTTTCGTTCTAAATTTTAAAGCATGCTTACATGATCTCTTTATCTTGTAATATATGACCAATGTGCCATGTAATGTGTTCAGACGCATGCTATGTGAATGACGTGATTCTCGTAAGTATAGATTCGGATTAGTTTACACATACTAATTGAAATGATCGACTTGATAATGTTAGGTCGTTTCAACGCGAGTTAGTTAAAGCTAGTATTATATTGTAGCTGAGCAATCAGGCAAGTTTACAAACCTCATTATTTGGTTGTGCAAGTATCCTAAACCCTTGCATTACTTTATTCGACGCATATCGGAAGCAAGTTCCTTGAACCCTAATTTTGTTAAGCAAGTTTTGCTAAACTTACTTTAAATTATATTTAGCAAGTATCCGAATTTATTGTGTTGCAAGTTTAAGTAACTTACACAACTTTGAGTTTGTGAAAGTTTTCTATCCTTCTCATATTGCTTTGAGTAGGATATTATTGAACTAAAAGTTATTCATTTAAGCTTGAAATCTTAATTCCAAGCATGTTATTAAGTGGTTTAATTACTTTACAGTTATTACACATCGATATCATTGACATTCACACTTAGTGCACTCGAGTTCGTACAGTCTTGCACTTGTACATCATTTAAAGTTCAATAATTCTTGAACTGTGATAAATATAGTCTGAACCTTCGTCCGGTCAGACAACCGTATGAAGTTTTATAAAAGCTATCCAAACCAATTGATGGTAAGGATTCTTAGACTGAAAGAATACCCCTCTTATGATAGGGGAGTACCCCAGGTATCTAATATAAGATACAACAGATCAGATTTAAATGTTATGCATATACATAGAGTACGTGAGGCTGATCCCCTTAAGTACTTATTATGTAGCCAGTAACCAAAGGGTTAATTAGCTATTGATTCCATTAGAGTGTTATAGTTCAAAGTTTACTTGACTATCAGTTATTCTAAAAGCAATCATTATCTTTGCTTATGATATTTATATTGTTGAATCCTTCAGATATTCATATTATTAAATCCATTGCTAGATATTTTTCCATTCATCATGATATATCCTTATTGTTGTATTTAAACTTGTTGAGCAAACTTGTTGCTCATCCTTACTATATCATGAATTATATTGCAGCTAAGCTCGAGACCTCAGGAAAGGACAAGGGTAAAGGGAAGATGTAGGATAATTGCGAGAAGCAGAATTTATCTTATGCTTAGTTTAAATAACGATTATGTAATGTGAACCCTAATATTTATTTTAGGGTATGATTGTAAGATGATATTAAGGTTATCGTATCTTGGGACTAGTAATACCTTTTGAATAAACGACGTATGTTTATTATTTTCCGCATTTTAGTTATCATATGTTGCTTAGAGGTGGATGTTTGTATTTTATCATGATGACCGAACCGGGGTCAGAGGGCCCGGATTCGGGGGCGTCTCAATGATCATCTCTATATATATATTTATCGCTTTTATATATTTACATTCAGTCCCGCCTGGAGTTTACATCATGGTGGTTGATCGTTTCTATATATATATTTACAGCTTTTATATATTTAAATTTCCAATCCTCCATGGAGTTTTCTCTGTGGTGGTTGATCATTTATATATATATATAGCCTTTATATATATTTAACTGCTTACAGCTTTTATACAAATTGCAACATCATGTGAGCCTAGAAATAATGTGATCACAGATTCAGTCTTATGAATCTAGATTCGGTTCCCGTGATAGACATTTTCAGCTGTAACCAGCTTGTAAATTATTCACGGTGTTTTAATTTCCTTAGCTGGCTCTCATGGCCACAAGGAGTTCGGCACCACTATGTATATTATTTTCTCGAAGATGCCTCGCATCTCGAAAATAAAAGCAATCAAACCGAACACATAATAAAATGGAAGTATCAAAGTCCTCAATTACTATTGAGCATAACGGTTTAAAAAACCTCTTTTACAAAATATCACTGCTATATCTTGTTAAAACTAAAGTTTTATACAAAAGTTAAACCCTTTGTATATAGCTGCAAATGAGGTATAGCACTACTTCTAGATAATTGCACATTGACCTACACACACACACATTCATATAACAGTTTAATTAAAAAGTGGCGGTCACCGTGGTAACACGCATGTCGGGGGGGTGCCTAATACCTTCCCTCCATATAATTAAGCCCCCGGACCCTAACGAATCTCAGTTTCACAAACCTATTAAACAGTGTTACTCTACTGGGTCAATGTGCAAACCTTTTCTCAATTGAGTTGGTGCAACCATTTAAAAATACCAACCGCTAATCTTGTGATTTAAGTGTTCAAACTTATAGTAGAGATGTCAAGGTACAAAAGTAATACACTTTTGTAGCCTAACAACATCACATATGAAAGATCTGAGCCAGTCAAACCTTTTCAGAAAGATGTTCTTGAAGGTTTCTGGGTTTTCCAGAAACTTCATCCGGACAGTTGGTCAACCCTTGTTTGACCATCCATAACTTTGATTCTGTTTAAGATATAAGTGTTCTAGTGGCATGATTGTTTAGACTACATATCAGTCTACAAAATCCATACACTAACATGGCCTAAAACATTAACAACAGTAAAATTCAAGCCCTGTAAAAGCATGTCAGAAGGTTCCTTGGTTTATGGGTTGCCCAAAAACTTAGATTCTATAGTCGGTCAACCATGTTTGACCATCAATAACTTGGGATCTAGACATTGTATGGACTTGATTCCACTTCCAGTCTACTCTCCTCATGGCAGAGAACAAATCTATAACACTAATCAAACATAACATCTAACATACAAAGATCTATGAGCCCTGACATATGGTTATCAGACCATATTTTTAGGGTCTAAGGACGTGGTGTCAGGTATCATTCCGATCAATGATATAGATGAATATGTGTTATTTGATTCGGGTGCTACCTGCTCTTTTGTTTTTGAAGAATTTGCTAAACGGTTAGACTTACCCCGTGAGAGATTAGAACACCCTATGAACGTAGAAGTAGCGAACAAGGAAATTATTCCCGTAGAATACATTCATAGGAATTGTTATACCGAATTGCGAGGATTTAAGCTTAAAGTGGATTTGATACCGATTTATTTGGGGGAGTTCGATGTAATCCTTGGAATGGATTGGTTATCGGTTCATGGAGCAGTTATAGACTGTAAAAAGAAGTGTGTACACCTTAAGACTCCGAATAAGTCAAAGGTGGTATTTTATGGTAGTAAATCATCGAGATAATCTCATTGTCTGACAATGGGGCAAGCACAGAGGTTACTTAGGAAGGGTTGTATAGGTTATTTGGCTCACATGGTTGATACTCGATGAGTTGAGGGTGATATGAGTTAGATACCTATTGTAAGGGATTTCGTTGATGTCTTCCCAGATGAGATTCCGGGATTGCCACCGGATAGAGAGATTGAGTTTGTCATTGATTTGGCACCAGGGACAGCACCGGTTTACAAAGCGTCGTATCGTATGGCACCGGTAGAGATGAAAGAACTGATGGCTCAATTACAAGAGTTGTTAGATAAGGGATACATTCGAACGAGCGTATCACCATGGGGAGCACCAGTCTTATTCATAAAGAAAAAAGATGGGTCACTAAGATTTTGTATCGACTACCGAGATTTGAATAAGGTCACCATTAAGAACAAGTACCTGTTTCCCAGGATAGACGATTTGTTTGATCAGTTGAAGGGGGCAAAGTACTTTTTGAAGTTTGACTTGAGGATCGGTTATCACTAACTGAAAGTGAGGCCGGAGGATATTCCAAAGATAGCATTCAGAACTCGGTATGAACACTTTGAGTTTCTAGTAATGTCATTTGGTTTGACAAACGCGCCAACAACATTTATGGATTTAATGAACAGAGTGTTCAAATAGTATTTAGTTAATTTTGTTGTCATTTTCATCAATGACATTCTAGTATATTCAGAGATAAAGGAAGAACACGTTGAGCATCTTTAGATAGTGTTGGAAACAATAAGGAAGGAGAAGCTATATGCAAAATTCTCCAAGTGTGAGTTTTTGTTGTAAAGAGTGTAGTTTTTAGGGCACGTTATCGACAAGAATGGTGTTTTGGTGGATCCAGCGAAGGTAGAAGCGGTTATCAATTGGGAGCAGCCGAAGACGCCGACAAAAATCAGTAGTTTCTTAGGATTGGCGGGATACTATCGAAGATTTATTCGAGATTTTTTGAAAGTAGCATCACCGTTGATCTATCTTACCAGAAAAATAGTTAAGTTCGTTTGGACGAAGAAGTGTGAAGAAAGTTTCCTAGAATTGAAGAAGAGGCTTAGTCAAGCACTTGTGTTGGCATTACCGGATAACATGGGAGGGTTTATAGTGTATAGTGATGCATCACACAAGGGACTTGGCTGTGTACTGATGTAACAAGGCTGGATCATTGCGTACGCTTCATGTAAGCTAAAAGATTATTAGAAGGGATATCCGACTCATGACCTAGAGTTAGCAGCAGTAGTTTTTGCCTAGAAGATTTGGAGGCATTATTTGTATGGCGAGAAGTGTGAGATATATACGGACCACAAGAGTCTAAAGTATATCTTCACGCTGAAGGAATTAAACATGAGGCAGCTTCGATGGCTAGAATTGATCAAAGATTATGATTGTGAGATTCTGTACCATCCAGGCAAAGCAAATGTAGTGGCAGATGCCTTGAGCATAAAAGGTAGAGAAAAGTTATTGAAGTTAACCATTCAAGATGAATTGGTGAAAGATTTCGAACGACTAGATTTGGAGATTAAGTATTCGATGGAGACCAACGAATAATTATTTACAGTGACAGCGAGTCCGACTTTATTGGATAAGGTTAAAGAAGCACAAGAAAAGGACGAAGATTGCATTAACATCAAGAAGTGATTGACTGAAGGTGATGAGTTGAAATTTAAGATTGAAAGCACTGGATTGCTAGGATTTGAAGGAAAAATGTGGGTACCGCTAGTACTAGAACTGAGAGAAGAGATTTTTCAAGAAGCGCACAGTACGAGATATTCGATACACCCAAGAAGCACGAAGATGTACCAAGATTTGAGTCACCACTTCCAGTAGCCAAACATGAAGAGAGAGGTTGCAGAATACGTGAGTAGATGCCTAACTTGTCAGAGAGTCAAGGCAGAGCACCAACGACCAAGCAGGTTATTACAACCATTAGAAATTCCAGGATGGAAATGGGAGCACATCACAATGGACTTTGTGGTGGGACTTCCGGCAATGTAGAAAGGGCAAAACGCCATATGGGTGATTGTAGATCGTCTTACTAAGTCAGCTCACTTTTTGCCGATTAAGATTAAGTATAGTTTGGACCAATTACCCAAATTGTATGTCAAGGAAATTATCTCGAGGCATGGGGTGCCGCTATCTATTATATCAGATAGAGATCCACGATTCACGTCAAACTTCTGGAAGAGTCTTCAAGAAAGAATGGGGACACAACTACGAATGAGTACCGCGTATCATTCGCAGACTGATGGGCAAAGTGAGAGGACGATTCAGACACTTGAAGACATGCTCCGAGCTTGTGTGATGGACTTCAAGGGTAGTTGGGAGGATCACCTTCCATTAGTAGAATTTGCGTATAACAATAGTTGTCACGCCAATATTGGAATGCCGCCATACGAAGCACTGTATGGTAGGAAATATAGAACGCCCTTATGCTGGGACGAAGTTGGAGAACGTCGACTGTTGGGATCAGAGTTGGTACAACAGACGGTAGAAACCATCAAAGTGATAAGAGCACGATTAGTAGCAGCTCAAGATCGCCAGAAGAAGTATACTGACTTACATTGCAAGAATGAAGTAGGAAGCCTTGCTTTTCTGAAAGTATCTCCCTGGAAAGGGAAGCTTCATTTTGGAAAAAAGGGCAAATTGAGCCCTGGGTTCATATGACCATTTGAAATTTTGAGGCGAGTCGGTGAAGTGGCGTATGAGGTAGCATTACCTCCTGAACTTGAGCACATTCACAACGTGTTTCATGTGTCAGTGTTGCGGTCGTATAAATAGGACTACAAGAACATTATCTCCTATGAACCAATTCAAGTCGAGAAAGACTTATCGTATGAGGAAGTTCCTGTCCAGATATTGGATAGGAAGGAACAGAAGCTAAGGAATAAGATTATCCATTCCGTTAAGATTCTTTATAGTAATCACGCAGTTGAAGAAGCTACGTGGGAGCTAGAAGAAAAAATGATAGAGAATTATCCATTTTTATTTGAGTAACCTTATTTTTACAATTCCGAGGATGAAATTTTTATAAGGGGGGGAGGGATGTAACGTCCACAAATTTTAAACTCCTTATTAGTGAAATATGTGATTTAATTGTAATGAGTTAGTTTTGTTAGTTTATTTAAACCTTAAGTGGTTATGTGAATTTATGAAAGGATTAAAGGGAGTCACTAATAGTTGATTTAAATTAGTGGACTAACCCTAAGATTCTAATATCAAAGACTTGATAAGAGTATTAATTAAATATTCAAATTATTTGAATATAGTAGCAAGAGTTGAACATATTGATTAATTTTAATTATGAGTAATTAATTGATAATATGTTGATTTATAATTATTATGAATAAATAATAATTAATGAGAAAGAGATTAATAGTTTATAAAATGATTATATGTTTACTTGATTAATTGGTGCAATATAGTAAACCTTTATTATATGGTAGTTAACTATATATTATATATAGTACAAAAGTGGCACATTAATATATACATATATACTATATAGTAATGAATTATTTGCATTCATGTGAGTTATATAATAATATTGTTATATGATATGGAGTGTGTGGGTAAACATTCATGTATATCCTATTGACATATAATAATATCAATTGTTAAATTAATAATGATTTAATTAAGTTATTATGATACTAACAGTTATGGTAGTTGAAAATGTACATGAATTATATGTATGTGCACTACTAGATACCTTGTAATTGGGAAATACATTGTATGCCCTTTTAAATTATTATACCCTATGTTATATGAAATAAATTGCGTAGACATGTTTTATAACCAAAGTTTGTATTATGTGCATATTTAGTATAAGCCAAATGTTGCATTTCATTGTTTGCAAAATGCTTAGGATTTCTCTTGTCCCATAATAAGAGTCCAATTTCTTTCTTATACGTGAATAAGCAAACAAGCCTAGCCTAGCCTAGCCTAGCTTCATCTCAAATTCATCAAACATAGAGCAATTAGTGGATGGGGAGTGGGATTCATGAGTGGAATCACCAACTCTCACCAACTGTCTCTTAACCCTTGTGCATTCTTGAAAGCCAATGGTTTGATTTGTGAGGTAATGACATTATCTAGATAATCAATCTCCTATAAATAATACCTTCATCTTCCTTGTTGCAATTTGCTGAGAATTAGTTTCTATAGAGTGAGTATAGAGCAGCTGAGTTGAGTCATAAAGGTATAACTTCCATTCCCATTCATAATTTTTGGTAAATTGTTTCATGGATTGATTCTTTGAATTAAGCATGTATTAGTTGCTAGTTGATTTGAGTTATGTTTCTTAGTGTTATAAATACTTATAAGTGTGTTGGGTTATGTTAGAAGCAATTGTTATATGGAATTGGTATTGTGGGTTGCTAAACCGTGTAATGCAGTCCCGCTTAGTGTCTCTACGATGTAGTACCTGCATGCTTACTACGCCTTTATTTGTACTATAGTGCGGTAGCAATGCCATTATAACCCAAACTTCGATTTTGTCTCAGGCATGGCGAGGTTGCGCACTCCTACACCAACTCTGATGTTTTCTGTTTTGTTTCTGTTTGTGCTAAGTGGTTAGTACATTGTAGAGCGAGCTTATAAACTATTTTAGCATGCACACGTAAGCACATGCATGTAGTATAAACAAGTATAGCAATAATGGGCACAATACTTGTAGCCTTGAAATGAGGTTTGTGATTTCAAAAGTGAACTTTGTCATAAACACATCATGTGAGCATTTTGACTTTATGAACATGATAATATGGTTTATATTGACATGAAATGTAAGACTAAAGTGATTAAACACACTAGCATACATGATTGAAAGATTAGACTATTTCAAAGATAAGAAACTTAAGACTTTTCAAAGTGAACTTTACCAAGACTTTTATCTTGTAAGTTTTGACAATTTGAGCATACATATGTGACTTTATTATATGTTGTAAATGCATTAGAGTTATATGTTAAGATGCCTTGTATGTATTAAGTTTGCTTAGTGTTAAATTCAAAGAAAATTAGAATGAGGAAGCTAATGTCATCAAGAAATGAGTAAAGTACATTATGACCATGCAAGCATGTATATTAGGACTCATTATGCCTATAGATATATTGGCATGAACATCGTTTGGTTAATGTATGGTTTTCACTTATTCACACATAGTCATAAAAGGAAAATTTCTAAAATATGAACTATGTGATTAAAGTATATATGTGTTGTCTATATACAAGCTTGACTACTGAGTATCGTAGATTTAAGTTACAACGCACAATGATTACATGAACTATTTATGTTTTAAGGACATATAAATTGTAAGTAAAACTTGTGGTATTGAACTTAAGTATGGTTATGTGTTATATGTGAAACTCTAGCATGTATGTATATTAATATGTATGTATAGGTGTATGTTAGAGTTGGATCGAATTCGGAAGAGCAACAACTCAACCTTTGTCTCAGCTAAGGACAACCGCAATTCTTGCATTCCTCTAGCTTTGAGAGACCGTGCCAACCGCTACCAATCCTGCAGTCTTGCCAAGATTCTATTTTTCGTTCTAAATTTTAAAGCATGCTTACTTGATCTCTTTATCTTGTAATATATGACCAGTGTGCCATGTAATGTGTTCAGACGCATGCTATGTGAATGATGTGATTCTCGTAAGTGTAGATTCGTATTAGTTTACACATACTAATTGAAATGATCGACTTGATAATGTTAGGTCGTTTCAACGCGAGTTAGTTAAAGCTAGTATTATATTGTAGCTGAGCAATCAGGCAAGTTTACAAACCTCATTATTTGGTTGTGCAAGTATCCTAAACCCTTGCATTACTTTATTCGACGCATATCGGAAGCAAGTTCCTTGAACCCTAATTTTGTTAAGCAAGTTTTGCTAAACTTACTTTAAATTATATTTAGCAAGTATCCGAATTTATTGTGTTGCAAGTTTCCTAACTTACACAACTTTGAGTTTGTGAAAGTTTTTCTATCCTTCTCATATTGCTTTGAGTAGGATATTATTGAACTAAAAGTTATTCATTTAAGCTTGAAATCTTAATTCCAAGCATGTTATTAAGTGGTTTAATTACTTTACAGTTATTACACATCGATATCATTGACATTCACACTTAGTGCACTCGAGTTCGTACAGTCTTGCACTTGTACATCATTTAAAGTTCAATAATTCTTGAACTGTGATAAATATAGTCTGAACCTTCGTCCGGTCAGACAACCGTATGAAGTTTTATAAAAGCTATCCAAACCAATTGATGGTAAGGATTCTTAGACTGAAAGAATACCCCTCTTATGATAGGGGAGTACCCCAGGTATCTAATATAAGATACAACAGATCAGATTTAAATGTTATGCATATACATAGAGTACGTGAGGCTGATCCCCTTAAGTACTTATTATGTAGCCAGTAACCAAAGGGTCAATTAGCTATTGATTCCATTGGAGTGTTATAGTTCAAAGTTTACTTAACTATCAGTTATTCTAAAAGCAATCATTATCTTTGCTTATGATATTTATATTGTTGAATCCTTCAGATATTCATATTATTAAATCCATTGCTAGATATTTTTCCATTCATCATGATATATCCTTATTGTTGTATTTAAACTTGTTAAGCACACTTGTTGCTCATCCTTACAATATCATGAATTATATTGCAACTAAGCTCGAGACCTCAGGAAAGGACAAGGGTAAAGGGAAGATGTAGGATAATTGCGAGAAGCAGAATTTATCTTATGCTTAGTTTAAATAACGATTATGTAATGTGAACCCTAATATTTATTTTAGGGTATGATTGTAAGATGATATTAAGGTTATCGTATCTTGGGACTAGTAATACCTTTTGAATAAACGACGTACGTTTATTATTTTCCTCATTTTAGTTATCGTATGTTGTTTAGAGGTGGATGTTTGTATTTTATCATGATGACCGAACCGGGGTCAGAGGACCCGGATTCGGGGGCGTCTCAATGATCATCTTTATATATATATATTTATAGCTTTTATATATTTACATTCAGTCCCGCCTGGAGTTTACATCATGGTGGTTGATCGTTTCTATATATATATTTACAGCTTTTATATATTTAAATTTCCAATCCTCCATGGAGTTTACTCTGTGGTGGTTGATCATTTATATATATATATATAGCCTTTATATATATTTAACTGCTTACAGCTTTTATACAAATTGCAACATCATGTGAGCCTAGAAATAATGTGATCACAGATTCAGTCTTATGAATCTAGATTCGGTTCCCGTGATGGACATTTTCAGCTGTAACAAGCTTGTAAATTATTCACGGTGTTTTAATTTCCTTAGCTGGCTCTCATGGCCACAAGGAGTTCGGCACCACTATGTATATTATTTTCTCGAAGATGCCTCGCATCTCGAAAATAAAAGCAATCAAACCGAACACATAATAAAATGGAAGTATCAAAGTCCTCAATTACTATTGAGCATAACGGTTTGAAAAACCTCTTTTACAAAATATCACTGCTATATCTTGTTAAAACTAAAGTTTTATACAAAAGTTAAACCCTTTGTATATAGCTGCAAATGAGGTATAACACTACTTCTAGATAATTGCACATTGACCTACACACACACACACACACATTCATATAACAGTTTAATTAAAAAGTGGCGGTCACCGTGGTAACACGCATGTCGGGGGGGTGCCTAATACCTTCCCTCCATATAATTAAGCCCCCGGACCCTAACGAATCTCAGTTTCACAAACCTATTAAACAGTGTTACTCTACTGGGTCAATGTGCAAACCTTTTCTCAATTGAGTTGGTGCAACCATTTAAAAATACCAACTGGCGAATCTTGTGATTTAAGTGTTCAAACTTATAGTAGAGATGTCAAGGTACAAAAGTAATACACTTTTGTAGCCTAACAACATCACATATGAAAGATCTGAGCCAGTCAAACCTTTTCAGAAAGATGTTCTTGAAGGTTTCTGGGTTTTCCAGAAACTTCATCCGGACAGTTGGTCAACCCTTGTTTGACCATCCATAACTTTGATTCTGTTTAAGATATAAGTGTTTTAGTGGCATGATTGTGTAGACTACATATCAGTCTACAAAATCCATACACTAACATGGCCTAAAACATTAACAACAGTAAAATTCAGGCCCTGTAAAAGCATGTCAGAAGGTTCCTTGGTTTATGGGTTGCCCAGAAACTTAGATTCTATAGTCGGTCAACCATGTTTGACCATCAATAACTTGGGATCTAGACATTGTATGGACTTGATTCCACTTCCAGTCTACTCTCCTCATGGCAGAGAAGAAATCTATAACACTAATCCAACATAACATCTAACATACAAAGATCTATGAGCCCTGACATATGGTTGTCAGACCATATTTTTAGGGTTCATAATCAGTTCATAAAATCCCATGTTCTTGCATCTAGATGTTATGGATCCATGATGTAAGATCATAGATCACTAAATAATACCTTCTAACACATATCTAAACACATAATAACATCATTGACATAAATCATAAAGATCTACATAGAGCTAGGGTTTATACCTTTTAATCTCCAAATTTTGATTTCTGATCTTGGATTCAATTCTTGGAAAGCTATGAAGTAATCACGGCTTAACTCTTGACTGACTTCCTCACAAAATTTTGGAGGTTGGAGAGAGAGAAAGTGTATTGGCTAAATGAACATAAAAGTAAGATTTTTCTTATTTAATTTACTGACTTTTTGATTCAATGGCAAATAATGTTGCTATGTGGCCTAATGGCTGATTTGTGGTGTAGTTAGGACACTTGTTAAGTTCAAGTGGTGATTCACTACACATTTCAAAATATCTTTTACTTAAAGTTTAAGTAAAAGGGCATTTTGGTCATTTTACAATCACTAACAGTATTTTGGTAATTTCCCTACAATTTGAAGGGTAATTTAGTCTTTTTACATATATCCCATAAATATTACCCCTTAGGGTTTTATACTTAGCTTTTGAGCTCCCAATTTAGGGTTTTAAAATTCTCGATTAGGGTTTTGGATTCCTGGAAATGAAATTAGGGTTTTTGAACCATTCATTAGGGTTTCTAACCAATCATTAGGGTTTACTAACTTAACATCAAAGTTCTTAACATAACATTAGGGTTTGTTAATGTTACTACTTATCTGATCAATCCTCAATCCTTAATCATAAACTGTACACATATAATCAGTATATACAAACCATATAAGTCTTTTCACAATTTTTTTTAAATTCATACCTATTTTCTAGTTTAGGTCTTATCATTGAAACTTTAATACATCATTTAAGATTTTTTTATTAATTGTCTAAATTCTCAGGTTGTCATAGAAACTGAATATATCGAGGTTGTCTCTGAGATTGAAACTGGATCTCCCGAGGTTGTCTCTGAGGTTGAGCTGACTTGACTTCCAGGGTTATCTCCGGAAGATGATTTTACCCTCCTACAAGGTTAGTAACAGGAATGAAAATTTTTGAGTGTCTACAGATGCCCCTCTTTATCATATTCATACATTGTAATGGCATAGATAGAATAAAGATCACTATACACTTAAAATGTGACAAGATAAACATGATGCAAATGCAATGCAGCATAATGCGTGTAATGAATGTTGTTTGTTGGACCATTTTTTAATGGAATGTGATAACTATCTGCTCCTACCGCTTCTGTTGTGGGATGGGGTTATCAATGATGATCCTGATGAATTGATTACATTCCTACTCGGCCGGTAGTTCCCAAAGCTCATAGGAATCTCTATGATATAAACCACAGGATGTTGACATAGGAGTTATTGCCAAAGTCCTTAATCCTTTATGCAGGCTTTCCACCGAAGATGTCCTTCTCATGTATGAGAAACTCTTGAGGAATTATTCTTTGATTACCGAGGATCTGTATAATAGATTCCATCATCGGTCCTCTCCGATGAGGATGGTTTTCAACGGTTTGCCTTATCAGGACGTTCTTACGTTTCGCTGGAGTTATTGCCAATGGTTGGTACTGTCAAGGCTGCCAGATCTTTGTTGAAATGTCCTTCAATGGCTAAAATCATTGGACCACCTTTGATGCTTCGCTGGATTTACTTGCCAACAGCTGATAATATCAGGGCTGCCTGATCCCCGCTGAAATGTGCTTCAACGGTTAACAGTGAGGACCCTGAATTTTACACAATTTTATTTTTACAAATAATTTTTTTATATTTAATATCGGTATTGATTATCAATATTATGTGGTGTATCTGTGATATGAGAGTAGTAAGATAGTCAAACTATATATTTGACTAAGTAATATGAGTGAAGTTATGTTAAGTAGTTGATGAAAAACTCAAACACTAATTACGGATAAGGATTTGATAGTTAATACAGTTATAATAATTGTATCTAGGATTATTTGTTTGTATAGTAAAGGATTAATGATCAAGTGTTGATCAAATAAGGTATAACCTTAGTAAACCTTAATGGTAGTTTAGAAACCCTAATCTGTAGTTAGGAAACCCTAACGATCAGTTAGGAACCCTAATTGTATTTTTTGAAATCCTAATTTTTGATTCGAGAACCCTATACTCTAATTAGTAAACCCTAATATTGATTATCAAACCCTAAGGGTTAAGATTAAAGAGACTCATGTCAAATAATTAAACTATCCTTAAAATCATGTGGGAAATTACCAAAATACCCTTTTGGAGGTGAAATTACTAAAATACCCTTTACTTAACTTTTAAGTTCAAATATTTCCAAATCTAGTTACTCACCATCCTTTGGATAACACCATGTGCTTAAAATATAAACTAAATCAGATCTTATATGCCACCTAGCAAGATTTAGATTTAGTGAATCAAAGATAAGAGATTAAAGAGAGAGAAAAACCAAAACAAAGCTTATTTGTGTACATGAACCTAGCCAAGACTCTCTCACTCTCAAGACACAAAAAATACCAAGTGAATCAGTCCCTAGACAAGTCCTTAACACTCCACGATCAAATTAGGAAGCAAGGATCAAAGATTGTTCAAAGAGAGATATAAAAACCCTAACTCAGTTTGGTCTTGTATGCTAAGATAAATTTTGTGTTAATGTTTATTTATGAATTATAGGATGTTATTTAGTTATCTATGATGATATATCATGGATCCATAACGTCTAAGTTCTTAGAAATGAAGTTTTCAAAACTGTCAAGAACCCTAGATTTATGGTCTGACAAGCAAATGTCAGAGGCCATAGATCTAGATTTGTTAATGATTAGACTTGTTAGATGTATAAGTGTTGTAGTATGCTATGAGGAGAGTAATCTAGAAGTGGGAGAATGTTCATATCATGTCCAGATTTCAAGATATTAATGGTCAAAGTGGGTTCACTAGTAATAAATTTAATTTTCTAGGTAACACAAAAAATCCCCAAATGGGTCTGACAGTCTTTTGCTATGCTTAGATCTTTCATGAGTTATGTGTTTAGCTTGTGTTAATGTATTATTTTTATACCTTGGTATATGGACTATAAGATCATGACATTAGATCACATAAATAACTAACAGGATCAAAGATATAAGCAGTCAAAGGTTGATCGAGCACAGAATTGGTTTTTTGGAAATTCCAAAAAAATGATGAACATGGTTTCTGACAGGGTTTTACCAACCCATATCTGACATATGTGATGTGCTTAAGCTACCTAAGTATAGTACTTTTGTTCTTTTACATATGATCTATAAGATTGTAACACTCAAACACCCAAACATTACATAAAATCCAAGTTATTGAAGCTGTAAAGTAGCTACCAGGAACTGTCTGGGTTTCTGGGTAACCCAGAAAACCTAGAACAGACCTGACAGCCACTTTGAGCTCTTAGATCTTCATTGTGTGAGGTAGTTTGACATTGAACATTTTTGGTACATGTAAGACCCTAAATTTTATGAATAGAAATTTAATTTATCTAAATATTATTTTTGAATAATAAGGTGTGGATTTGATATAATAGTTGTGGGTAATATTTACAAATTTTACAAAGTAAGCAAGTTGTTATAAAATATTTGTTTGGTTGGAGAATATTCGTTCTATCAGGGAATATTCGTACGACGATATAATCATTGGTGGATTCCATACTGGAATTACTGTCAGAGTTAGAAAACAAAAAAAATAACTTTTTATAAAAATAACGGCAAAGTTTTACCATTAACTGTTGAAATACCCGGTGATAAAAGTACAGTTATACGTGTGGTTGCGTAGTAGTACACGGTATTGTAAAGTATCTTCGATTATTGATGCCTACGTGAAAAGTCACTCAATTTTATTCAATTATTGCCACAGTAATTGCTACATAATATCTCACATTATTGATTCAATTATTGTCACAGTATCATTTGCACAATATTTTATATTTTTAAATTAATAATTGAGACGACAAAGTTATTGATATTATTATTTGCAGTATTGACAATGTCTAGAACATTCTATTAAAGAAAGGGGTTTGGTCACCTAATTACGCGCCAATAATGAAAAGTCCTTATTGAAAAGCCCCCTCTTTCCTAGGAATGATCTAGTTATTAATATTGTGAGTTAGAATATTAGTTGTTAACGCCAAGCTTCGCTGGCACGTCCAATCACAGAATTCACGCACTTGAACCTGCACAATAAAAGATCACACACAAAGCTTGACGGCTTGTGCCGTCGGGGGATAGCTCCGGTGTGAGAATGAGAACAGGCCATTCACATGGTTTAACAATGGAGGCTTTAGTGTTTAGTGCTCAAAAATGTATTACCTGTTAATTGAAACCCAAGCCTTATATTTATAGTATTCTCACTTCCTTCGAATCCTTCTCCGAGTCGGTTTAGGACTTCAAATATGATAGTTACCATTATTTGGTTCCAACACAATCTCCTTAAAAGGTGCAAGTGGAATCCAATTCCAACACTACCTTTGGAGTTACCTTATTTAAATATGGTTAGGACCAGAGTCCTTAACCATTTGAACTTCTTATGGCTCCAGACTCTGCACGCAGAACAACCCATTGTACAAGTCCAATCCAACCGAACTCATACACTGCTCTGTGCTCCGGCCCAAAAGGACTCGAACACCCGACCCCGAATGCCACACTACAAATTAGGGCTCCGGTCAAGAGGGCTCGGGTGCCCGAACTCGAACACCTTCATCATCCAGGATGACTTCAGCCCAATGGGCCCAACGTTCCCTTTTGAGGTCAGGCCATCGGCCCATATGGAGGTCGGTAAAACACTCCCGAACATTGCCCCCAGTCTCTTGTTATAATTTATTTATAATTAGAGACTTAAAAAGATAAAACTCGAAAAGTCACGACAGCAAATGATGAGTTATATGGGGAACCCAAACGGTTTCTCTTTGTTTCTTGAAACGTCACATGTTTCCCCAGGACTAGCCCCCACCCATCATAAATAGCTGCATTGGGTTCTCATGTCGTGTCCCTATTAAAACCCCTAACTTACCCTCTAAAATCACCTTTTCCAAATCTTCAGCATTTGAAATTCTACTCCTAAACTTTCCGACGAAGATAATTTTCGGTGATCGTTCTTCTTTACTGAACTACTCTGATTCCAGGTCTTCCTACTCCTCAATCTCCTTCAACACTTCTCATTTCTGCTTATTTTTTCTCTTTAAGCTTCACATTCACACCTCATTAACCAAAAAATGGTTGATTCTAGCATTCCCCTTACCACTGAGCCAGTTCTTCCCACAGTGACCACCGACGATCTAATTCCAGTCGATCTTCCAGTTTCACCTACTGATTCAACCACAGATATTGTCGAATCCAAAATCCGAAGTGTTTACGCTTCTGAGAAGGACTTCTCTCACATCCATACCAAGTCTACCATCACCACGTCCCAACTTTCTGATATCCGAACTCTCTTCAATATTCAGAAGGAGTATAAGCTTCGGGTTCCAGAGCCGAACGAAAGGATGTTCTGGCGACCCGAAGGCCACTGGATGGTCATTCTCCTTTGGGCCCTGAAATATGGGGTCCGATTTCCCCTTCACGAATTCATTTCATTCTTCCTCAGTTCCGTTGGTATCAGGTTCGTACAACTTATGCCGAGCTCGTATATCCATTTGATTTCTTTCCTCGCTCTTTACTAGGAGGTCAGGATCACTCATGGCCTCGATTTCATTTTTGTCTTATTTTCTATCAGGAAATCAAAAGAACCCGAGTTTCGACAACTCAATCGAGTGGCTGGTAGAGCCACCTTTATAAAGACCCCATCCAGAAAATAAAGGATGGCACCCTCAGTGGTTCTTCATGAGGGGAACCGACCTTGCACTTCCCGAACTGGACCGGTCCTGAAGACCCCATTGCACAGGTGTCCAAATTTCCTAAGGATCGGGTTGATGCCTTTAAGGCATTTTTAAAGAAGCTGCAGAAGACCGAATGGGGCTTGGAAGTTGTATCCAATGAGACATGGCTCTATAAACACGGTCGTAAGTTATGATTCCTAACCCCTTTATGCCTTGACTTTATCCCATTTATTCAATATTTTTGACTGTTTTACTTTCCTTGCAGTGACTATCTTCAAACCCGAGGGAGACTTTGAATCCCTGACTCCTCTGCAAACCACGAGTGAGCCAATTCACCTTCCTGTTATTGACGAGGCAGCAGAGGAAGAGACTATCCCGATAGCTGAACTCTAAACCGGTTCTGTTTTGGGTCCAGCTACTCCGACTACTACCGCCGAGCCCTCCACCAAGAATATACTTAAAATGAACCGGGCTGAAAAGATGGCCTTGCTAAAAAAGACGAAGAGGCCTTTCGCCAAGCCTTCCACCAAAGTCCCCCCGAAGGCCACTTCTCAGCTCTACCGAAACCTACGCCTCCGCCTCCTATGCCAATTACAATGATCGAGGTTTCAGGGGAAACTGAAGACATTCCTCTCGCGCCTCGATCAAAGAAACCCCGAGTGGATGAAGGCCCAAACTTCAAGTTGTGGGAGCTGATCCACCACCAGCTTCAACTCCCACTTCACGGCCGAACAATGAGGCGAGCTCCTCACAGGGGACTCCGACTACATTCTGGTCGAGGAGTCCATCTGAGGTATTTCCCTACAATCAGATCTAGCATTTCAAGCTTCAAGGTGATGACGAGCGATTTAAGGGAATAACCCCGAAAGAATATTTAGTGGCATACGTCAAGGCCCAGTGTCAGGTAAGCCTGTTACCTTAAAATGTCTTCATTAATGTTGAGTTCTTCATAACTGATGTATACTTTCGATGTGTGTTAGACCAACGCCATTCTCGCCCGAGTAGTGTCGCCTTTGGCCTTCGCCACCAAGAGGGAGGCTCAGATGAGGACCGATGTGGAGCTGTTTGGGGTTGAGGTTCGGGGTCTTCAGTAGGAGCTGAAGAAGGATAAAGAACTTTATGCGGAGACCTAGAATAAAGCGACCAAGGCTGAACGTCAGGCCGATGAACTCAAGATACAATATTCTATGCTTCAAGAAGAGTTCGTCGGTCTTGACAATCATACCAAGAAGCTTCTCGAGGAGAGAGATCACCTGTCCGAAGAGAGCAATGACTAGTTGCAGGCGCTTCATCAGCTTGAGGAGAAGTTTAACGGGATGCACAATAAGCTGATGCATATGATCTGGGAAAACAATGCTTTGACGGATGAACGTACCGAGGTCAAGTAGCGCACAATCGAAGAGTATGAAGAATCCCCCGCCTTGACCGAAAAGATCATGGCCCAGTTTGCTAAAGGCTATAAAACCTATCGGGAGAAGGCTCGGGTAAAGTTAATCGCTGCTGGACTCGATGCTTCCATTCTTGACTCTTCAGACGAAGAATTTGAAGGTAGAGATGAGCCTCCTCAGGAATAACTTCTCTTAGGACTTGTAATTTTTATAATCTTCATTTTTTCTCTTTATTTGTACTTTTTCTGAATGTTATCTAATCGGATCTTGTAAAAATTTATAAGATGAATGAAGTATTAAATTTTTATGTTTGTAAAAATTTTTCAATCAACTATACTTGTGGCTTTTACCGATCAGTTATGTTGTCTCGAAATTTCTGATCGGGTTATGCCCTAAGCTTTTCTGATGAATAATTATACTTTTCTCGATCAGTTGTACCCGTTACTTTTGCCGATCAATTATGTCGTTTCCAACTTTCTGATCGGTGTAAGTCCGAAGTTTATCTAATTCGATTGGTAGTTATCCCGATTAGTTGTACCCATGACTTTTACCGATTAGTTATATCTTTTCAAACTTTCTAATCGGCTTAAGTCTGAAGTTTATCTGATCGGATGTGTAAAAGCTTATGAAGTACAAACATTTCCGAAGAAAAATCTCATTTATTTCATTAATAAATAAAATGGTTTACACAAATAAAGGAAAGAATGACATAACTTTTACTGATAAAATTTTCTAAGTCTTCCAGCATGCCATGTATTCTTCACTTCAAAACCATCCATTGCTCGAAGCCGGTATTTACCAGGCTTTGGTACTTCGACCACTTCATAGGGCCCTTCCAAGTTCGGCATCAGTTTGCCCATATTCTCGTAACTACAATATTTAGGAGTCCTAAACCGACTCGGAGAAGGACTCAAAGGTAGTGAGAATACTATAAATACAAGGCTTGGGTTTCAATTAACAGGTAATACATCTTTGAGCACTAAACACTCAAGCCTCCATTATTAAACCTTGTGAATGGCCTGTACTCATTCTCACACCAGAGCTATCACCCGGCGGCACAAGCCGTCTAGCTTCATGTGAGATCTGTTATTGTGCAGGTTCAAGCACGTGGATTTTATGATTGGACGCGCCGACGAAACTTGGCATTAACATTGGCGCTAGAAGGAGGGCTTTTAGTGATTTTACAATCACAACTAACTTTTCTGGTAGCAGGCCATGGCGAGCAAAGAAAATAGTGCCTCTGTCCAGGAGAAGGCGAAGACCCACCAAACCACACAGGTGAGAGGGTCGGTGAAAGATAGACTGGGTTCCAAAACTCAGGGGGGTCAGGAAGAACCGACTACTTCCCTCAGGCGTAAGCTCTTCCATGACAGCCAACACACGCCCAATCAGGTTAGTCACGCCGATGAAAACCACTCTCGGGCACACAAAAGGGAAAGGAAAAGACCGGGGTGAAAGCAGCCGAGACCAGCGGGAGTTTATTCTAAAGAAGAAAATGCAGCAAAACAAAGACGCCGTGATGGCCTTGCGTGAGCTCGAGGAGCAGATGGCAAAAGTGTCCGGAGAATAGCAAGCATCCTCGAAGAGGCGTAGAAATCGGAGCCGATCACGGTCACCTCGACGGGGAGAGGTAGAAAGAGAAAAGAGTAGGCCCAAAGGCCGCTCTCGAGATGACCGAAGCCGAAGGAGGAGCCGTCAGCGGATCAGAAATCAGATCACCTGGGCAGATCGAGACAGAGGAGGAGGATCGCATCTCCTTAATACGAGAGGGATAGGCACAGATCGTCCCCTCATAAAGAGGAGTCCGATCCCCTTGCTCGAAAGGTGGCAGAGTTGGAAAAATTGTTTGTAGCGAAGAGCTCGATGGGAACACCTTCGACATGCCTAGGTTCACCCTTTTCACCCAAGATAAATTATGTCACTGCCGACCCTAAGAAGAAGATGCCCCCGATGGAGACGTACGATGGGCTGGGGGACCCCTATGATCATTCAGACGGGTATGATAGGTTGATGACATACTACGGACATTCGGACGCTGCTAAGTGCCACATGTTTACAACAACCTTAAAGAAGAGTGCCCAAGAATGGATGGGGACCTTTTGCAGCAGGGTCCATCAATTCATGGAGCGACCTTCGAGAAAAATTTCACGCTCGATTCTGAAGTAACAGGAGACAAGGAAAGATCATGGCTTCCCTCATGCAGGTGAGACAGAGGTCGGATGAAAGCCTCGGCCAGTATGTCAAGAGATTACGGGAGGCTGTGGGCTCGGTAGCAGAATTGAATTCCCCTCAAGCCTTGGGGTTTTTAACGATTGGTCTAGATATAGGAAAGTTGAAGAAAATAATGAAGGATCTGGTGATCAACCCTCCGACAGATTTGACAAAAGCCTTCCAACGATCCGAGGGATTTAGAGCGATAGAGGAGGCTATGGGAAATTTCAAACCGCACTCCCAATCTTATGAGAAGTCTAAAGATTGGGACAAATAAACTTATCAGAGGTTGAACAATCAAGGGAGGTCGGATAGCTCTGGCAGAAAAAACTATAATGGTGGAGGTTCGGGAAGTGGCCGACCACTTTTCCCGAATAGAAATGTCAACAAAGTTTACACCACCCTCAACACTGACTGGGCGAAGATATAAGAGGAGATGCAGAATAAGCCATTTTATGAGCCATGTTAGACGCATCTGAAACCCAAAAAGAGAAGTCAAGACAAATATTGTGAATACCATCAAAGTCGCAGACATACGATGGAGATGTGCAATGATCTGAAGGATTTGCTAGAGAAGAACATCCAGAACGGCCAACTAGTTCAGTATGTGGTGGGTCGGGAGAATTCTGAGGCGCCCAGAGAGGAAAGCAGAGGACCGGCTCAAGATACACAGCCAAAACCAAACCAGTAAGCCCAAGGCGTGATCGAAGTAATCTCTGGCGGTTCAGTAGGGCGTGTGACCGGCAAAAAGAGGAGTAGACATCTCGAAGACATGTTATCCGTTGTAGGTTCCTCGTCGAGAAAGGATCGGACCTACCCAAGGGTATCTATCTCGTTCTTAGATGAGGATTATCCAACAAATCTGATAGAGCCACACGATGGGGCGTTGGTGATAACGGTACAGGTCAGACTAGTAGATATGAAGAGGATGATGATCGATAATGTGTCCTCGGTCGACATACTGTACACTCACGCTTATCAAAGCATGGATCTGTAAGGAAAGAAGATGGAGTTGGGTAGATAAGGCCCGTTGTATGGTTTTAGTGGGGACCCAGTGCATGTGTCAGGAACCATTGAGTTGCCTGTCAGGTTCGGCACGACCCCATAGCAGGCAGAGATAATGGTCAAATTTTTTGTGGTACAGGTGGATTCGGCGTACAACGCTAAACTGGGAAGGCCAACATTAGCAGCATTACAAGTAGTGACATCCATACCCCATTTTAAGATCAAGTTTTTGACACCGAACGGGATAGGGGAGGTAAAAGGGGATCTTGATATTGCCCGAAGGTGCTAACGGAACACATTAATTTCTTCGGGAGTCGGGGTCAGCAAGCAAAAACAAACGATAGCCATTGAAATAGAGCCATTCACTGAGAGCAGCACCAAACCGATGGCCCTGCCTGCCGATGAGACCAAAGATGTAGAGTTGGTCCCAAACAATACGAAAAAGTTGATCAAGATTGGGTCGAGGCTAACAGAACCATTACGGACAGGGCTGGTAGATCTGCTTCGGGTATATGCCGACATCTTTGCATCGGAGCCTAGTAATATGCCTGGGGTAAGCGAGTTGGTGGCCCTACACAATCTGCATGTTGACCCGAAGAGAAAATCAGTGATACAGAAAAGAAGAACTTTCGCTCCAGAGAGGCAGAGGATCATAAATTAAGAAATCACCAAACTTCTGGAAGCGGGATTCATCTTCGAAATTGACTACCCTGAATTGCTAGCAAACATGGTCCTGGTTCAGAAATAAAATGGGAAGTGGAGATCATGCATAGATTACATGGACCTGAACAAGGCATGCCCGAAAAATTTCTATCCTTTGGCCAACATAGATCAGTTGATTGATGCCACAACGGGGTATAGCATGTTAAGCTTCATGGATGCCTTCTCAGGATACCACCAGATTTTGATGAACAAGGAGGATATCCCGAAGACGAGTTTCATCACGCATCGGGCCATATATGCTTATCGAAAGATGATTTTTGGGTTACTCAACGCTGGGGCAACCTACCAACGGATGATGAACTTCATATTTAAGAAGCTTCTAGGTCGAATCATGGAAGTATATATGGACGACATGATCGTGAAAAGCATGTTAGTCCAGGATAATCAGGAGGACCTAGAGAGCTTCTTCAAAATAGTACGAAGACATAAACTTTGGTTGAACCTGACTAAATGTACCTTCGAATTAGGGTTGGGAAATTTTCTGGGATATCTCATTAGTAAGAGGGGTATCAAATCGAATCTGGAGAAGATTCAGGCAATTCTAGATATAAAATCACCAAAGACATACAAGGATGTTCAGAGGTTGACTGGTCGGATTGTGGCCCTTCGGAGATTCATATCATGATCAGCTGAAAGGTGTCTACAATTTTTTGACACTCTCAAAGGACCAAAGAATTAGAAGAGTTTTCAATGGACTTCAGAGTGTGAGGATGCGTTCGAAGGGATTAAGAAATATTTGTCTTCGACACCATTATTGATGAAGCCAATCCCTTCGGAACTGTTGTACTTATACTTGGCTGCAGGCTCGATGGCAGTGGGGGCAGCACTGGTGAGGGACAAAGGGGGAGAATAGTTGCCAGTATACTACGTCAGCCATGTTCTTTGGGATGCAGAAACAAGATTCCTGAACCTGGAAAAGTTCTCTTATGCCTTGATCATTGCAAGCGAGAAACTTCAGCATTATTTCCAGGGTCAGTTGGTGGTGGTGTATACAGATCAGCCACTAAAGAAGGTTCTGCACAGGCCAGAAGTCTTAGGACGGCTGGCTGCGTGGGCAATGGAATTAACTCAGTTCGCTTTGAAGTACCATCCCCAAACGACAATCAAAAGACAAGCTCTAGCAGATTTTGTAGTAGAATGTTCATTCACGGAACCGGATGTAGGGTCGGTTACTAAAACACAACAGGTGCAAACGTCATGGACTCTCTATATGGATGGGTCATCAACTTTGGACATCAGTGGAGCAGGGGTTATTATTCTGACAAGTCTCGAAGGTTTTAAAGTCCAACAAGCCATTCGGTTTTAATTCAAAGCCACCAACAATGAGGCAGAATATGAAGCCATACTAGCTGGACTTCAGTTGGCCCGAAGGTTGGAAGTGCAGAAGTTAGTCATCTACAGTGATTCGCAGCTAGTGGTCAAGCAAATTTCAGGAGAGTATGAGGCTCGGGGGGCAAGGATATCAAAGTATTTAGCTGAAGTAAAAGACAAACTCATGTACTTTAGCTCACATAGTTGTCAAGGGATCGATCGGTCAGACAATACGGTAGCAGATCCTCTGTCCAGATTGGCAACTACTGAAGCAAGGTTATTCAACGGGTTAGTATACTTGGAGGTGTTGGAACAACCAAGCGTTCCGAAGGCGGATGTGTTAGCCCTGGATCGACTCGACTGCTGGCTTACACCATATATATCGTATTTGGCTGATGGGGTGTTACCTTTAGATTGCATGTTGTCAAGAAAGATCAAGCACATGAGTTCAAATTTTATTTTATTGATGGAGATCTTTACCGAAGAGCCGTTAGTTCTCCACTACTCAAGTGCTTGACACCCTTAGAAGTAGATTATACTCCTCGGGAAGTGCATGAAGGAATTTGTAGAGATCATATAGGGGCCAGGTCAGTGGCATACAAGATCTTGAGGCAGGGATACTATTGGCCAGCCATCTACTAGGAAGCCAAAGACTTTGTCAAAAAATGCTCCAAATGCCAGCTGAACAGCACCATCCCACATCAGCCTCCCAAAGAATTATGTTCGGTGTTATCCCCGATTCCATTTGTTGTATGGGGAATCAACATTTTGGGTCCTCTATCAAAGGCCAAAGGGCAAGTATATTTTGTGATCGTTGCCATTGACTACATGACCAAGTGGGTTGAAGCCAAACCTTCACAAAAGATCATCGAATAGGAATGTTTGAAGTTCTTCAAGGAAGGTGTGGTTTATCGATTCCGTATCCTGATAGCAGTGGTCTCGGACAATGGCAGGCAATTCGTAGGGTTGAAATTTGAATCTTTTCTGAAAGAGTTGGGAATGCAGCATCGAAAGACCTCAGTCGCTCACCCTTAATCAAACAGTCAAGTAGAACTCACTAACCAAACCCTGCTTAATGGAATTAAAAGGAGGTTGGACGAATTAAAGTGTCGGTGGCCAGAGGAACTACTCAGTGTTTTGTGAGATTATTGGACTACTCCGAGAACAACAACGGGAGATTTACCATTTAGACTGTCATAAGGGATCGATGCACTCATATCGGTTGAGATCGGATCTCCTACTTTTTGGGTCAGCCAGTATAAGGAGTTATATAATGATCAGCGCCTACGGTTAAACCTGGACCTCTTAGAGGAAGTTTGGGACTCAGCTCTGATAAGGTTACGATTTACCAAAAGAGAAAAGCCCGACACTACAACCAGAAGGGGAAGTAAAGGAGGTTCAAGGTTGGAGATTTAGTCCTTCATGAATTCAAGGCATCAACCCCCCAAAATACGGGCAAACTGATGCCGAACTGGGAAGGGCCCTATGAAGTGGTCGAAGTGCTAAAGCCTAGTACATAACAGCTTCGAGCAATGGATGGTTCTGAAGTGAAGAATACATGGCATACTGGAAGACTTAGAAAATTTTACTAGTAAAAGTTATGTCATTCTTTCCTTCATTTGTGTAAACCGTTTTATTTATCAATGAAATAAATGAGATTTTTCTTCTGAAACATTTGTACTTCATAAGCTTTTACACATCCGATCAGATAAACTTCGGACTCAAGCCGATCATAAAGTTTGAAAATATATAACTGATCGGTAAAAGTCACGGCTACAACTGATCGGGATAACTACCAATCAAATCAGATAAACTTCAGACTTACACCGATCAGAAAGTTGGAAACGACAATAATTGATCGGCAAAAGTAACGGGTACAACTGATCGAGAAAAGTATAATTATATATCAGATAAGCTTAGGGCATAACCCGATCACAGAAAGTTCAAGACAACATAACTGGTCGGTAAAAGCCACAAGTATAGTTGGTCGAAAAAATTTTATAAACATAAAAAATTAATACTTCATTCATCTTATAAATTTTTACAAGATCCGATCAGAAAAGATTCGGAAAAAGTATAAATAAAGAGAAAAAATGAAGATTACAAAAATTACAAGTCCTAAGAGAAGCTATTCCCGAGGAGGCTCATCTCCAGCTTCAGATTCTTCGTCCGAAGATTCAAGAACGGAAGCATCGAGTCCAGCAGCGATCAACTTTGCCCGAGCCTTCTCCTGATAAGTTTCATAGCCTTTAGCAAACTGAGCCATGATCTTTTCGGTCAAGGCAGGGGATTCTTCATACTCTTCGATTGTGCGCTGCTTGACCTCGACATGTTCATCTGTCAAGGCATTGTTTTCCCGGATAACATGCATCAGCTTACTGCGCATCCCATCAAACTTCTCCTCAAGCTGATGAAGCGCCTACAACTGGTCGTTGCTCTCTTCGGACATGTGATCTCTCTCCTTGAGGAGCTTCTTAGTATGATTGTAAAGACCGACGAACTCTTCTTGAAGTAGAGAATATTGTATCTTGAGTTCATCGGTCGGACGTTTAGCCTTGATGGCTTTATTCTAGGTCTCGGCCTGAAGATCTTTCTCCTTCTTCAGCTCCGACCAAAGACCCCGGTCCTCAGCCCCGAGTAGCTCCACATCGGTCCTCATCTGAGCCTCCCTCTTGGTGGCGAAGACCACAAGCGACACTGCTTGGGCGAGAATGGAGTTGGCCTAACACACAATGAAAGTATACATCAATTATGAAGAACTCAACATTAATGGAGACATTTTAAGTTAACAGGCTTACCTGACACTTGGCCTTGACGTAGGCCACTATATATTCTTCCGGGGTCATTCCCTTAAATCGCTCGTCATTACCTTGAAGCTTGAAATGCTCGAGCTGATTGTAGGGAAATACCTCAGATGGACTCCTCGGCCAGAATGTAGTCGGAGTCCCCTGCGAGGAGCTCGCCTCATTGTTCGGTCGTGAAGTGGGAGTTGAAGCTGGTGGTGGATCTGCTTCAATAACTTGAAGTTCAGGCCCTTCATCCACTCGGGGCTTCTTTGATTGAGGCGCGAGAGGATTGTCTTTGGTTTCCTCTGAATCCTCGATCATTGTAATTGGCGTAGGAGGCGAAGGCGTAGGTTTTGGCAGGGCTGAAGAAGTAGCCTTCAGGGTGACTTTGGTGGAAGGCTTGGCAGAAGGCCTCTTCATCTTTTTCAGCAAGGCCATCTTCTCAGCTCGGTTCATTTTTAGTACATTCTTGGTGGAAGGCTCGGTGGCAGTAGTCGAAGGAGCTGGACTCGAAGTAGAACCGGTTGAGAGTTCAGCTATCAGGATAGTCTCTTCCTCTACTACCTTGTCAATAACAGGAAGGCAGATTGGCTCGCTCATGATTGGCATAGGAGTTAGGGATTCAGACGCTCCCTCCAGTTTAAAGATAGTGACTGTAAGGCAAGCAAAATATTCAAAAATATTGAATAAATGGGATAAAGTCAAGGCATAAAGGGGTTAGGAATCATATCTTATGGTCGTGTTTGTAGAGCCAGGCCTCATTGAATATAACCTCCAAGTCCCATTCGGTCTTCTACAGCTTCTTTTAAAATGCCTTGAAGACATTAGCCCGATCCTTAGGAAATTTGGACACCTTTGCAAGGTTGGTTTAGCAGAAGTACAAGGTTGGTTCCCCTCATGAAGAACCACTGAGGGTGCCATCCTTTGTTGCTGGATGGGGTCTTCATAAAGGTGGCTCGACCAGCCACTCAGTTGAGTTGTCGAAAATCGGGTTCTTTTGATTTCCTGATTGAAAATAAGACAAAAAAGAAATCGAGGCCAGGAGTGATCTCGACCTCCTGGAAAAGAGCGATGAAAGAAATCAAATGGATATACGAGTTCGGCACAAGTTGTGTGAACCCGATACCAATGAAACAAAGGAAGAGGAAACCGAACCCCGTATTTCAGGGCCTAGAGGGGAATGGCCATCCAGTGGCCTTCGGGTCGCCAGAACATCCTTTCGTTTAGCTCTGAAACCCGAAGCTTATACTCCTTCGAAATATTAAAGAGAGTTCGGATATCAGAAAGTTGGGACGTGGTGATGGTAGACTTGGTATGGATGTGAGAGAAGTCCTTCTCAGAAGCGTAAACACTTTGGATTTTGGATTCGGCGTTATCTGTGGTGGAATCAGTAGGGGTAACTGGAAGATCGACCGGAATTAGATCACCGGCGGTCACTGTGGGAAGAACTGGCTCAGTGGTAAGGGGAATGCTAGAATCAGCCATTTTTTGGTCAGTGAGGTGTGAATGTGAAGCTTAAAGAACAAAAATAAGCAGAAACAGGAAGTGTTGAAGGATATTGAGGAGTAGGAAGACCTGGAATCAGAGTAGTTCAGTGAAGAAGAACGCTCACCAGAAATCGCCTTCATCGAAAAGTTTGGGAGTAAAATTTGAAATGCTGGAGATTTGGAAAAGGTGATTTTGGAGGGTAAATTGGGGGTTTTATAAGGAGACGGTACGAGACTCCTGGGGGGGTTATTTATGATGGATGGGGGCCAGTCCTGGGGAAACGTGTGATGTTTTAAGAAATGAAGAGAAACTATTTGGGTTCCCCATATAACTTATTATTTGCTGGCGTGACTTTTCAAGTTTTGTCTTTTCAAGTCTCTAATTGTAAATAAATTATAATAAGAGACTGGGGGCAATATTTGGGCCGAAAGCCTGACCTCAGAAGGGAACGTTGGGCCCATTCGGCTGAGTCATCCTGGATGATGAAGGTGTTTGAGTTCAGGCACCCGCGCCCTCTTGGCTGGAGCCCTAATTTGTAGTGTGGCGTTCGGGGTCGAGTGTTCGAGTCCTTTTGGGCCGGAGCCCAGACCAGTGTATGAGTTCGGTTGAATTAGGCATGTATAGTGGGTTGTCTTGCGTGCAGAGTCAGGAGCTGTGACAACCCAAAAATTTATAAAATCTCGAATGATTAGAATAAAGGTTAAAGAATAAAACCTAGAAGAGAATTTGAGGATTTATTTAAAATTTTTAAGTAAAACCTATATGGTGTGCTATTCGAATGAGAATAGAAAATATATGGGTTATAAAATTCCTAAACCCTAGAAATAAATTAATATGTACTTGAAGGAATATCAAGAATAAGGTATTACGATACCTGTAAATTCGATGCAAACTAAATAGTCTAAGAAATGTTATATAAGTACATATGGAAATTTTATTAAGGAAATAAGATTTCACATGAAGAGATGCTATGAGGTTACACGAAGATAAGTATATGTATAGAAATATATATACTTAGTAAATATATATATATATATATATATATATATATATATATATATATATATATATATATATATATATAGCAAGAGGAGTGATGAATTAAGTTAATGATATAAGGATCAAGATAAAACTATGTTAGTAATTAACATAGTTTGACTGTTGGCCTTGTCTGGCAAATAAGAATTTGAATAAGTATAAAGTCATTAGTTAATATGATTAGCAATAAGAAGGGAGTAAGTTAAAACTCAATATTTGAGTTAGGGATAGAATTTTGAAGCACAGACTACTCAGTTGCGTCCGAAACGTCAAGTTTAGTCAAAAAGGACAATTAACACAAAATGTGTAAGGGTTGACTTTTTGGTCAAAGTCAAAAGTTGACTTTTATAGAAAAAGGTCAAAATTAGAGTTAGTGAAATATGTTATGATTATGTGAATTAAGTATATGATTAAATAAATATACATTATATAATGTGAATACATTTATTTTGTATATAAAAGTGAATTAAGAATTAAGTTATGTAACCTAATATATATATTAGGTGTGATAATTAATTAACCTAAGAGGTTATAATATGGTAGAATATTAGTATATAAATATATATACTAACATTAAGAGATTTATTTTATATATCTCAAATAATTAATTTTATAACCAAGTCTAATTGGGTTATGAAATTAAAAAGGCATAAGGAATTTATTTTCTAGTGTGAGAAATAAAAACCCTAATTAAATGATTAGGATAAAATAGAATTAAAAGTATTGGACTATAATAATGTCATAGCCCAATAATTTATTTAGAGTTTAAGTAAATTAAGATTTAACGGACTAAAGAGATGGTATTAAATTTGTAGCCCAATTATTTATTTAAGTAATGGATTTGTGACTAAATGATTTAAGGGTGATTAAATTATTTAATCTAGTCCAATATAATATGTATATGACAAGATTTATAATGGCCTGATCAAATTTTGGGTGGAAGCCTAAATTTGTTTTGTTAGTAAGTAAAATAATAAAAGTACAAGCCCAATAAAATTTAATTAATAAGTGGCCTAATTTTTGACCCACTTAAGGAGGGGCTATCTAGTCATTTGTTAAGTAAATTAACAATTAAAATAAAATAAGATAAGGATTTAGAAGATAAGAAGGAAGAGAAAGAGGAAAAGAAAGAAAGAGGAGAAAGAGAGGAATGGGAAAGAAATAGAGAGAAGAAGAAGAAGTGGCCGAAGCCATGGAAGAGAAAGAGGAGAAGGTGCGGCAGCCCTTGAGGAAGAAAGGAGGAGAGAAAAAGATCCTCCATGGAAGAAGAAGAAGAAGAAGGAGAAGAAAGATTTTGGGAAAAAGGTAAATTCCTAAATTAATATATATATTTTAGTTGGTTTTTTATAAATCAAAGCTTGGATTTATATTTATAAACTCAAAAATTTTGGGTATCCATGTTGATGAGGGTTTTATGTTTAGATCTACCCATATTGGGTGTTGATTTGGTTGGAATCAAAAGGAATAGAAAATTAGAATTTTCCGAAAAGCTTAAACTTGAAAGTGTGATCTAGCTTTTGATTTTTGAAATCTATGATGGATATTTGTGATTTATTTTCTTGGGATGATAGATATATGTATTAAGGATAAAACCCATTTGGAATCACTCAATTAGGTTGAAAAATGAGCAAGTTATGGAATTTATCCCAAGCTACTCAAAGCTAATAAAATTGTTAGAACCGCTGTTTTGACCAGCCACTTCCGGGCTAATTTCAGAGAGCTTAAAATGTCCAAATATGGATTGTGATAGATGAAAATTGTATATCAGAAAGATACGAATCCAACAAAATTGACGGATCGTTAATTGGAGTTATAGATCTCATTTTATTTAAGTTTTAGCAAAGGACTCCAAAACTGCAAAATGACAAAAAGCTACTGCCAAGAAATTTAAAAGAGCATTTTCGGCAACTTAATTTGTGAAATAAATTCCGACCTTTTGGGACATAAAAATATATGGTATAAAGTACCTCCTTTCCTAAAATGAGCTCATTTCGACTTAAAATGACCAAGTTATGGTCATTTTAAGTTTTGTGATTTTTCGACGAAAACAGCTATCACCGGAGTTCTATAACTCTGATGGCCATGAAATTTAAACTGGAGCGTCACGTTAATACGTATAAGATTGTGTCAATAAATGGGAATTTTTGGAGTTGAGCATGATTAGGCTAAATTCTTAAGCTACACACTAAAAATGATTTTTGAAAAATACCAAAGAGAATTGAATTTTTTTTAGAAAAATACTTTTTGTGTATGAAATACATATATATAAGCATGGCAAAAAGATAAAAAAATAATAAGTTGATTTGGTATTTTCATTAAAGAAGATATGGAATCCAGCTTGCTAGATTGAATAGAAGCTTACTAGATTGAAGGATAATGAATCTAGTTCATCAATTGAAAATCGGATGAATCCAACTTCTTTGGATTGAAAAGCGCCATGAATTGAAAATATATTGAATCCAACTTCTTTGATTTGGAATCCATTCTTTGGATTGCGCTTTGTCTCTTTGGATTGGCAATTTGGTTGCTAGATTTAGAATCCAGGTTGCTGGTTTAGTATTTAACTTATTAGATGTTAAAGAATAACTTATGAAATGAAAAAGCGAGTGTTAAATCATAATGGATATGATATAGTGATTAAAGAGTTATCAAAGGATGATAATAATGTTAATGTTGTAAGGTGTTATCTAATATTTAATTATGTGATTAAGTGTTAGATAATTGATTGATAAATAATTGTATTATAATACAAAGTAAGATATGCTGATTAAAAGACCAATCTTATTAATGATAGGTCTTACAAAAGAAATTAACTTAAATTGCGTAGCAATAGTCAACGAATCAGACAAGTTTCCCTAACTCAAACTTGAGTTGTATGTTCTAAACATGTTAGTGAATAATTGTTGTTGATTATTCACGTCTATATTGATTATTGATTCGCACTTAGTGCATGTTGCAAATGTTCATCAGGTATGAAAGGCTAATAACCTTCATTACCTTAAGGTTCAGTTAAATTGTTCATGGTCAATGTTGACCTTCAAACATTATTGATTCAGTCATGCAATTATTGAAACTTGATTCATGTTATTTCACAATTATTATATTGTTGAAAACTTGAAATCTTATTCATTCTTTTCCATTATGATATATCTTCATTATATGTAAAACTTGTTGGGCAAATTTATTGCTCACCCTTGCTATATCATGATAAAAAAATTCAGATTTAGATGAAAGCTCGAATAAAGACATAAGCAAAGTCAAAGTACAAGATTAAATTATGTTACAGTTAGATCTATTAAATTTTCTGACAAAAATAGCATTGTAAACCTTTTAGATATTGAAGGTATGTATTAAGTTAAGGTTTTAGATGTGAGATCCCGAATTTTATGAAATAAAAGTATTCAATTTTTCTATTTTGGTAAATAGTTAAATTGATAACTGTTTAAAGTTAAGGGTGATATTTAAAAATTTTGCAAAGTAAGCAAGTTGTTATAAAATATTTGTTGTGTCGAGAAATATTCGATTAGTCAGGGAATATTCGTACGATGGCATAATCATTGGTGGACCCCACAATGGAAGTATTGTCGTAGTTAGAAAATGATAAAATTATCTTTTTATAAAAATAACGGCGAAAGTTTTACCGTTAAACTGTTGAACTAACCGGTAGTAAAAGTACAGTAATACGCATGGTTGCATAATAGCACACGGTATTGATTATTGATGCTTACGTAAGAAGTCACTCAGTTATACTCAATTATTACTACAGTAATTGATGCATCATATCTCTCATATTATTGATTCAATTATTGTCACAGTATCATCTGTATAATATGCTATATTATTAAATCAATAATTGAGACGATAAAGTTATTCATATTATTATTTATAATATTGACAATGTCTAGAAGTTCTATTAAGGAGATGTTAGATAATCTAATTGCGCGCCAATATGGAGAAATCCTTATCTAAAACCCCTCTCATCTGAAGAACGACACAGTTTGTTAAATATCGTGAATTATAATATTAATGATAAATAAGTTCGTGTTGATTAAAGATGAAATTGATAGTTCCATTGTGTTGGAATTATTAGTGTTAGTGAAAATTGACATTTATTTCGATAATAATTAATATCTGGAGGTTATATTGACCAATCGGGTAATTACCTGGATAAATGAGCAATTAATTGCTATTGATTCACATGATTATAACAATTTATTCACATGTGTGTACTATTGATTCACATTCATTTACTATTAGGGGAGTTGGTGCAAGATTGATAACACTTTCATGACTAAGTTAAAAATGGAGGTATAATTGAAGGTACTATACTATAATTAATTTTTTCACATGTTTAGAACTATTGAGTCACATGACTTACTATTGATTCACATGATTTACTATCACTACTACAAAATAGTAAATAGACAACACTTAAACCACAACATTTTTTATAAGAACGTTGTGGTATTTTTTGTTCACAACGTTGTTAAAAAAAACATTGTAGATATATATACAAAAATGTTATCTATTTAAAAGGGCATTTTTTTAGTTTTAACTAGATAACCTTTTTTTTAAAAATGTTATCTATTAAAAAAACACGGAGCTTGAACACTTAAAATTAAAAGACGTAGTCTTTTTCTCTCCTAGCCTTCCGACATCGCTTCTAACATCTGAACTAGTTCTCTACTCTCCCAAATCCCAATCTCTACACCCTCCCCTATCTCTCACTCATCTTCACTCTCTCACCTCAATCAGATCGGAAAAAAACATGGTAGGCGACACGAACGCCTCATCCGCGACACTCAAGCTGTGTCTCCGTTTAATTTGATGATTGCGAATCTGAAAGGAGGAAACATCGACCTTTCCAGTTCGTCGAAGTCACGTATGTTGATGCCACCGTCGCTGGCGATGTTTGTAGAGAATCGGGAGTTGCTAATGCTGCTCACAACTTCGGTTTCTCCTCAAAATCTCGCCATTTTTGAAGCATCAGAATCGTTGAGGAGCTTTAATTCGGTTTGTTTCATGGTTTCAACCATGGAATTCGAGGTTTTTGTTTGAGAAATTTGGATAAATTTAGGGCTTTTATGAGCGTCTCTGTTGGATCTCAAACTACTGCTAATGATGCCTTTTTCTCTGATAAATCTAGGGCTTTTACGGTGTTGGCTGGTGATCTCCGGTTAGTGTTAGGGCTACTGCGACTCCTGGGCTCGAACATTTCCATCGAAAGATCGCGACTATGGGTATAGTCAGCTCTTTTGTATTCAATTGTTGTATATTTCGTGTTTTTTGATTGTGAAAACGGATATCATTTTTTTGATTTGCTCCGGTGACAAATGTTGAGAAAGCATGATGTTGTTGGGAAATTTGTTGAGTTCTATGCTAATTTCATGTTCATGAAATTGAGTGACTAGGTTCACTTGAAGTTCAGTTTTTATATATTTATCTGTCATCTTTAAGGTTTAATTCTCTTTCTATGTGCATACATGTGAAGGTATGGGCGAATTGTCACTGGCTGATAGGGCTACTATTGTAAATATGTCACCCGAGTATGGAGCAACTATGGGTTTTTTCCCTGTAGATCATGTTACATTGCAATATCTTAAATTAACTGGAAGAAGTAATGAGACAGTGAGTTATCTCTTTGGCGGAGGTTAAAAGTATTGTTGCTCACTGGTTATATGCCAAAATTACTATTAATTTGATAATTATCCCTTATCATTAAAAACTGCAGAAATTGAAACTAGTAATCTCTCCGTGGAAGGGAGTGGACCCATGCTCCTTCCGTCTTCACATGGTATAACAACCTTCACGTTGTTTATTTTGCTGGATTTAATTGAAGAAGATGTGTTCTTGTCTTCTCCACCACTATCCCTGCCAAGCTCCTCAGTCACCAGGGAAGTTGAATATTATGGCAGTTGCGTTGATAGAGCAGAGCGGCCAAGTCCCATATTTGTTCTTGAATCATTATTTTCCGAAGAGGACATCAGCCCTTCAAGAACTAAATCAAAAACTGGTAGGCTTTCATGACTATAGTCTTCTATAATTTATCTTATGATTTTTGTAAATCTTGTTTCAACAATTCAAAAAGTTTCTCATGTTCTGGTCATTCATGGAGAGGGTGATGGTACATTGGAGTATATGAAGGTCTGCACGGTATTGTTCTATTCAAGAGATTTGATTACAACAGCGCAACGGTATTGTTCTATTCTCTCTATCCCCACCCCAACAAACCTTTCTGTTATTCTTTTTTTTTAAATATTCTTTGGAAATTATGATTTTAGTAATAGATTCTGCAAACTTTGCTAATGCTTTGTATTCTACTTGATACAATTCTGTTTAGAGAGAAAGTGTTTTATGATGGTATACATTTTTGTTGACAGATTGTTCTTTTTGTATTTTTGCTGGTTTCTCATTGGGTATTTTACTTTTGTTTGTTGTAGGGGGTCCCAGTGGAATCGCAACCATCTAAGCTAGCAGGCAGCAGTGGTTCTAAAAATTGTTATTTTAATTTTGACAAACTAGAAGAGGTTTGACTTGTTCTATTTATGAAATTTCCTAGTTACCTATATCTACTATGCTTCAAAGTCAATATTTTTTGCGAAAGCTAGGCCTCTGAGTGCAAGTTCAGTCTCATTGTCTTTGAAAGAAATTTAGTTTCACTTGTATTTTTTAATTCATGTTGTTTCATAATCAATGCTTGAGACATTTGAAACTGTAAACGAATGATATTATTCGGATGTATTTTAAATGGTTGATACATTTTGGTTTTAAATTTAAATGAGAATTTAGACCTTTTAACTATATATCATGGCATTAGCATATTGCAGGTGCATTGGTAATATAGGTGAACCACAACTTTTTTTTTCTTTTTTTTTCTTTATCTACAACATTTTAAAAATATTGTATAAATTGGTTAAAAACGTTGTTTGATATATTAAATTACAACGTTTTTATCCAGAAAATGTTGTGGAATCATACCTTCTACAACATTTTTAAGCATCTGCTAATTTATCGAAAACAAATCTACAACATTTTTTTTAAAAACGTTGTGTAATGTGCTTAACTACAACTTTTTAAAAACGTTATGTAAGGGTGTCAAATAGGTGACACCCTTAACCACGACGTTTTTCTGACTGAAACCACAACGTTTTTTTCGCGTTATCTATTTACTATTTTGTAGTAGTGTATTAGGGGAGGTGGTGCAAGTTTGATAATACTTGCAGAACTAAATTAAAAATGAAGAAAAAGAGGGAGGTATTATACTTTAATATTTTGAGCCCCAAAACATGCAATTATTGAAACTATATTTTCTTATAAATAGAAGCTCATTCCTTCATTATTTTTCACCAATTCACTAAGTCTCACAAGAGCAATTATTATAGAGAAATTATAAAGAGAGAAAGTATAGAGAGAAAGAAGAAGCGAAGTCTGCTATTTCACTATTCTAGTATCCAGTCTTCTTCTGAGGTAAGGGATATCATTATTGTGTAAGGGGTATTATTCTTTCATATTCATGATGAGAGTTATTTTCTTTCAATACTCATAAGGGTTATTATTCCATTCTTTATTATTATGTTGGAATAACCTGTCTATGCGAACTACCACATACATGGTGAAATTCTTCTATTATTGCATTCTTTATTATTCTATCAAAATATCCTGTCTATGCGGATTATGCATGACCTGGTTCCATTCTTTATTATTTTGTTGGAATATCCTGTCTGTGCGGATTACGCATGACCTGGTTCAATTATTTATTATTTTATTGGAATAACCTGTCTGTGCGGTCTATCGCATGCTTGGTGAATTCTTTTGTTATTCTATTTTTTTATTATGTTGGAATAATCTGTCTGTGTGGACTACCGCATGCATGGTGAATGATCCTTTGTATTCATTCTGAGAACCCAACCTTCCTCGCAAGTTCAAGAATATCCCTGAACTTCTTCTCTGATCTTTCGAACGTCTTGGTTCCTAGCTGAATTCCAGTGATTATTCTCCAATCTACCATTTGAGGAGTTCGAGGAATATGGGTGTTGGTTTTAGGAAGTCTTATGAGAGATAGTAGACTGTGATTTTAGGTAAGGATTTGGAGGGTTAATGGATTCAGGAAGTGAACAGGCTTTTAGGGTTTGAAAAAGAGAGGGAAGAAGTTTTGATAGTTTCTAACAACTGTTTATAGATTTTGAATTTGTCTTTAAAGGCGCTTTTATATCCTATGAAACGTTGTGATGTGTCACCCAGTCATTGGTTGCACGATACCTAGTATCAAGCTGTAACTCCCCAATAACTTGTCAGTTAGCTGTCTCTTTCAGAAGAGTGGACGTTTGATTGTCGTGGATTGACCTTTGACCTTTTTAGTTCATAGAGTAGCATGATAGGACAGCTATTGACTCTACGTTTTCCTTGTTGGCTCAACAATCAATTTTCTAAAGGATGTTACAGTGGATGATTTAGACATTTCTCCTCATGTTGAAATTGCATAGCTCAACCACTGATGTACCCCAAGCTAGTTTGGGTACTTAAGTTTTTATGTGCGTTTGCAAGATGTCTTTCCAAACTGTATTTGAACTAATCTCCTCAAACTTCAGAATGGTAGAGTAATTGTCTCGTTCTTCCAAGGTCCTCATGAGCTAGAGTGTCCTCTGGTAAGTCTGTGATCGTCGAGTCTACTTCTACGTTTGTTGAGTTTTGACTACGATCGTTGAGATTTCATCACGATCGTTGAGTTCTCTTAAAGCACTATTCTACAATCGTTGACTGACTTGGTCCTTGAGATGAGCTTTACTAAGCATTCCTTCTAGGTCAAGGTAGCTCAGGAAGGGCTAACCTCTTAGAGTGAGCTAAGGGTTAGGTTTGTCCCAGAGGCACTTTCCAGATGAAATACTTTAGAAGTGATTTGCACTGATATCTCATTTGACCTTTTCTGTTGGGGAGTCTCTCTTCCAACTTTTGGCATCTGCACTGGCTACAATTGTGGTGTCCTCCTACTTTTAGACTTCAATTACATGTTTGATCGTAGGCTTTCCACGATTTTGAGTTGGGTGGCTGAAGGGTTATCAGTAGTACGTTTTGAGACGTTCCTACTGAATATGGATCTTCATTTGGTTCATCAGCCACAAAAGTTTTGGGACTCTGTAATTGGTATACTGCTTCTTAGTATATTTGTGATGATTCAGAGCTTACATCATTAGCGATTCTTTGCTCCCCATAGTTGATATTGTTTTCTTAGAGAGACATAAGTTTAGTGTAACAGAAGGCAGCCATGCATATCTCATTCTGGCTGAAGTCATTTAAATCTTCATGTATCATGGAAATGGGCATTTTCGGGGTTGATCATTCTACGATCCTTTGACAAAGACTTTTCTGAACGTAGTATTCCTTGTCAGTTTGTGCTTGCTGAGTTCTGCTCCCATAGTGAGTTCCTCATGATTGATGCTCGATGATCCTCTGTAGTCAGCTTCCTTGAGGATTCTTCTCTTATGACATGCTTTGAATGATTGAGCATATAAGACCCTTTTCTTCTTTTATTGAGTGGCCTGCTTCCATATAAGGATATGCAGCCTTTTGAGCTTCATTTAGATTAGCTCAATGGTCTTTAAGGACGAAAGCTTTGACATATAGGAATTTTGTCGAATTGTTTCGAATAGTCTAAACCTTCTCTTGGGTTGACTCTTCTTGACTGAAGTCTTTTACTTTAGCATTCCTTAGTGTGGTCAGATAGACCAAGTACCTATAGGTTATTCATTTCTAATATTTGGTACCCATGGTTAGATGGGTCCTGCTAGGTTAGTTACTAAAACCCATGTTCCTCATATATTTGGATGAACATCACATTGACCACCATCAGTCATCTCCATGTATGTACTTTATTTAGATAATACATTTTGAGATGCATATTGGTAAGTGTGAGAGAAATTTGACATTTTAATAGAACGCTCTTTTCTTTTATGGTTTCATCATATGCTAAGTTATGATCACAGAGTTTAAATGTTCTTAGAGTGAGAATCAGCTCTACGATTTATTAGCATCTGGTTGATTCATGGAGGTGATCAGTTTCTATGAATCTTCGAGATTCTTTTGTAAATCTGATCATACTCTGTGTGTCATTAAACACTTAGACCATAGGATGTACAAAGCACATTAACCCATCAGCAAAGATTTCTTCACATTCAATCGACCTGTGAGGCTCTTGAAACTATTTCAGATTTCTTTCAAGTTATCATCTTCAACCTAAAACTTGGATGGAGAGAAAGTTTATAGACATTTTGAGTTTCTATCATTAGTGTACTTTCTCTCTTCACCTTTTTAGATAGATTATGAGTATTTGAAGGAAAACTGTTATAGTTCATGAGTAAGATGCACATAAGATGTTCATATCTACGTTAACGAGGAATCGTACCTTTTTACTACCAGTTTCTTAACAGTCATTTATCTTAGATATACTAAGTTTAGGCATTGATGTGCATGTTTTCTCATTTGCTTGACGACCCGGTTGCTCAGTTGATCTTGATCGATCGATTAAGTGGTCTTGAAGATACAAGCTAAGAGAGTGTCAGTATCTCTAATTTTTTGACATCCTTGAGTTCATAAGATTTACATCCAGCTGCGGTTTGACCAAGCATGTGGTTGAGAAGTTCTTCATTCTTCTCTGGATAAGCATTACTTAGCATGTATGGCCTTTTTATCTTTTTCAATTTGGTGGATGTTTGAATTTTTCCCTGTTGACATCTCTTGAGCTTTCTAGCTTTGGTCTTGAACAACAAGATTGACATCGAGCAAGGATTGGTCTTGTTGATATGATGATCAAAGACATGGACCAATCTGAGCAGCTTCAGGTGTATATGCACATTTACATATACACAATATTTCCAATGTGTGAGCTCATCTGCATATAACAAGTGACTTACTACTAAACTAAATCTAGAACAATGTTTGTGCCTAGGATCAGACTCAAAGCGATTAGCTTTGGAATGTAGGATGAGAACCTGCTCTAATACCAATTGTTAGTTCCCAGAAGGCACAATATAGATCTAGAAGGTGGGGTTGAATAGATCCTTTGAATATCAAAATACTTTTCTCTATTAAGTTGTATTGCTCATTAAGTAGCTTATGACAAACTTAAGAATCTTTTCAAGCACAGTGGAATAAGTAAAAGATCCCCTTCATTAATATATTTATAATCACACATACATTGTTCGTAGAGTTACTTCAGTAGTAAGCAGTTAAAACATACATAGCAGTTATAGTAGTTAATGTACATAATGTACATGACATAAAGTAAAAAGACACAAGGGTTTTAAGTGGTTCGAGACTCAAGCTCTAATCCAATCTTACGCTTTCAACTAGCGAGATTTCCACTAAGGAAGGCGGCACTCAATCACTTAGTTTCCTTCAAGGTCGTGACCTTGGGACTTTAGTTCACTAAGAACTCTTTAGGGCCAGCAGCCTTGGAACTTCTCTAGTTCCCTAGGAACTCTTCAAGCCCAGCAGGATTGGAACATCATTTAGTCCCTCCGGATAAGGACCCCTAAGGCCCTGGCTTCTTGTTGTTGTAGTTGTTGATGTTGTTCGTGCTTTGAAATTGCTAAGATGTCATTAAGCTCGAACATCTTTTATACTTAGCGACAATGTGGTCCTCTTCGCATTCTCGCTTTGGTCTCGGACCACATCTTCTTTGGTGCAAATGATCTTGCTCTTTTCTTTCATCTTCATCTCGGTATCATCACCAACCATCACCATCCGGGTTTGCTAAGCCTCTGTGCTTTTAGTAGACTTTATGCGGCACTTAGCAATCCACGAACCCTTCTTGAATACTTTGCGACATGGTTACGCACTTGTTGATTTCGACTTTTCGGTTCATGATGATTCGTAGAGTGACTCTCTTGATCTTCTTTGTACTTAGCCACTTTCCTGAATGCTATCTTCTTGGCCTTCTCGGCTCTCAGCTTGGCTGCCATCTTCAGTGGCATTCTCATCTTTGTTGAGCGAAGCTTTGATCTGTTTGATTCCTTCTTCAAAGCTGCTTCACTTCCACCTTGGTAGTCTTACTATCACTGAGACTTGTTCTATTGATCTTTGGTGGAACTCGTAGAGTCAACAATAGCATTCACCAACTCAATGATTCTGCAACAATACAATCATCAATAACTCTTGATCTTTGAAGCTCTGTTGATTTATACTGCTTCCCAATCTTCCCGTTGTAAAGTAGCCGTTGAAAGCTATTCAATTTTCTTTGCAGATCTCGAGTTATTTGGTGCGAATCGCGGATGTGACAGACATCTTTTTCGACTTTCGACGACACAGTCTGTTTGTTTCACCAACCCTGTTAGATATGTCACTTTGATATCTTGGGCAGGTCGACGACTTTATTTTACCCTTCTAATTTCTCGATCAGAGGTCATCCTTGCATCGATGCTCTCAATAAGCTCTTGTCCAAATATTACCCTTCAGATTGAACCGTTGCTAATGCTTCAGTCTTCAGCTATTCGAACTCTATGATTCTGATGCATGTCTACATGGACCTGATCGTAGTGTCTTGTTGACTGGTAGAGACAACACTACGATCTTGAGGATCAATGGACTGACCCAATGCTTAATCACTTTAGCCTTGTTATTCAGAGGCTGACCAGTATCTCAGTGTGTACTCCATTAGTTCCTTCTTTGTTTGGCAAACACTACGATCTTGGTTGCTTCCAAGATCGTTGTCATCTTCTACTGAGCGACTATTGTATATCTTTGATTTTCCTTAATCATTCTTCAAGTCTTCTTATGATCATCTTGTGGAAGACTTCATCTCGAATGGCTTCATAACTCAATCTGGATGTTGATTGGGTTGTTTCTTAGGTCTTCTGTTAGCTTGCATGCCATTCATTGAGTGTTCTCTGGTTTCCTTCAGGTGGGACGTATCTATGCAGTGTCAATCAGAGGTTTCATTCCTTTTGATATTTAGGGAGTGCTCATTTGTTGAGAATCATAGTTGCTCTACGATTTTGCTTTGGCATTGTGAGCACATCTGTTGATGTCTTAGTTCTGCACTCTACGATTCAGCTTTGGCTGTGCAGACACTACAACTCTGAGATTAGATCTTAACACTACGATTTCTGTCGTTGTGCTTGTTGTCTTCATCTGATCTTGCTCGACTATGATCTCTGCCTTTGGTATGATTAGTAGACTCTACGACTTTGAGTATAGTCTACGATTCTTGACTTGGCTTTGGCAGATACTCGGTCGGCTCGTAGATAGGCTATCTCTATGATTCTGAACATGACTTCCTCAATAGACTACGACCCTGAGGAAGTTTTCCTCGACACACTACGATCCTTCCTCGTCTCTCCTGGAAGTCTACGAACTCCGAGATTTACTATCTTGCAGACTACAATTATGCCTCGATTGCTCTCGAGTTTTCCTTGATTCTCCTGGCAGACTACGATTTCTGGTGCAGTGCTCGACGATCAGACAAGCCTATCTATTACATCATAAGATCAACCTAACATGCTTGATTTCTCTATATTTTTAGTCCTTGTACATCATTTCTTTTTAAGGACTTTACAAAGTTGTTTTGCTTATATAGGATGAACCTAACACATTTGATCAATTCATTCTAAGTCCTTGCACATATGTTTCTATTATCTATCAAAGGACTTTACAGCTTTTCTTAATGCAAACATACTTGCATATTCATTCATATATATATATGTCATAATCAAATCATATGTAAACAGGAATATCATTCACATGTTTATTCCTGACAAAATATATTATATTTTATTATGCATAGTACTATATAGTAAAATTAAAAAAATTTAAAAGTTTTTGCCGGTTGCAGCCCATGAACTCCTGCACTGTTGGTCCATGATTTTCTTAATTCAAATAGTATCCTGCCATTCTCCTATAAATAGGATGCTTAGTTTAGAAATGAAAATACACCAGAATTAGAGAATTTTTCTTCTATAATATTGAGCATATTTCTTTAGAGTTTAAGGAAGCTTTGAGTGTAGAAAATAGTATAAGTTTTCTTCAAGAATATTCCCGTCATACCAGTCAGAAATACTCTCTTTTTAAGGTAAGGGATATTATTTTTGTTCAATATTCGTATGAAATAATATTTTCTTCCATACTTTGTAGTATGTAAGTAATATTATTTCGTTTCAGATTCCGAATTCTACACTCATTTTGTTGAGTATTGCTTCTACATTCTTTGAAATTAGTAAAAAATCCTTGAAATTTGCGCTTCATCTAGTATCCTTTCACAAGAATATTTTTCTAAACATTCATGTTAAATTTTAATCTTTTCATGCCGGGGTACTATTTATAGGGTACTATTCACGGGATACTATTCACTCGGGTACTATTCACCTGGGGTACTATTCACGACAAAAATTGATTTCTTTTCTGTCTTCATTATTTTTGATAAATGAATATTATTCTTGAATTTTACTCCACAAAGTAGTTATCATGTTGACAATTTAGACATTTTTAAACTCTGGATAAATTAAAAATCTTTAATATTTATCCTTGATTTCATTTGATTGATGTTTATATCATTGTCATCATTCTTATGCTTATATTGTGATGAAAGTCATCTTTGGCCCGTAGTGCATATATGGACTGTTGATTGGTATAATTGTGACCAGGAATTATGTATCAGTATGTATAATCATGACCTGTAAAGTTACAAATGATGTGGTAAAAGTCGTCATTGGCCTATAGTGCATTGATGGACAGTTGTTGGCATGATCATGACCACTGGTGATACTAACGAATATCTTTGGCCCGTAGTGCATGGATAATTCGTGGATGTGATAATAATGAATATCATTGGCCCGTAGTGCATAGATAATTCATGGATGTGATACTAACGGATATACTTGGCCCGTAGTGCATAGATAATTTGGTGATGTGGTTTATTTATTGAGCAATGTTATAGCGATAAAATATTGATGACGAACTTTTAAATCATAGAAGATAGTAGATATCATGCTCTACTTGACTCTTCTAATAGATTGTTTGTTCCGCTGCAGTTAAACTTGTTGTCTATTGTATTCTATCAGTTTAACACTGTTGAAGGCTAACAATAAGTTATTATGTATTGTCTTAGTAATAATATTCTTTATTGGACTAGTTCAGCTCACCCTTTCCTTTCATTGTCCTCTTCAGGAAATGAGAATATAGCTAGGACTAATCGGGGAATAGAGTACTCATCCAAGATGGTGGCTATCGTAGTCCTCACTATTCTTTGAAATAGTTTGATAATAAATGTAATGAGGACTCTATTTGAATTTGGATATTGTCTACGAGACAATATTCGTGTTAAAATGCTCAGCTATGTTTTGTCGTATTTTACACCACAGTTGTATAATTAAGTTTGTATTTGAATTCTGTACCATGTATTTGGAGACTCGGAATGGGTTGTGTATACCTATTTTGGGGGCATCACAGCTGGTATCAAAGTTTAGGGATATGATCCCTGGTTGAGATTTGAGGCTAGAACTAGGACGGGAGAGATAGGTAAATCCTTCACTAGTATGACCTATCTAAGTTTAATTGTTATTTAATTAGTCGGTCAGAATATAGGGATAATACATGGCATGTCAATTAACCCTTGTTTTGTGACAGTGTTTGAAAATGGCATCTAAAAATATTGAGATAAGCAATGGAGCGCATGAGACCGTTTAGTTACTGATGATCAATAACCAGGATAATGTGCATCAGGAAGGCAGTAATCCTTAGGTAAACAACAACACCGACCAAATGATGAACGATGGTATGTTCAGAGGCTTTCCACAATTCGTACAATATCAGGCGAAAGAGACTCCTATGCAAAATCCAGGTGGAAACACTGGCAACTCACGGTTGGTCATTGTTAAGCAATTTAAGGAGCTAGGACCACCAGAGTTTTTGGGAAAGACTGAACCACTTAAGGCAGAGACGTGGATTAAGCAGATCACCAAGATATTTGACGCCTTGGGATGCTCTGAGGAGCAAAAGGTTCCCTTTGCCACCTTCATGCTGCGGGGAGACGAAGATCATTGGTGGGAATCTATAAAACGTACTTAGCCTACCACACTGAGGATGTCTTGGGAGAAATTCCAAATTTTGTTCAACGACAAGTACTTTCCTGAAAGTATTCATTACATGGAGGTATAATTCATCAAGCTGTAGCAAAACAATATAACCGTATTGCAGTACGAGGCTAGGTTTGCCGAGTTATTCTGGTTTGCATCCCATTTCGTAGATAATGAGGAGTGTATGTCACGAATGTTTCTGCAAGGTTTGAAACCCAAAATACGTCAATACCTCATTTCACAAAAACTTTGCTTGTATTCAGATGTTGTGAATAGGGCTTAGTTATTGGAGTGCGATAATGAGTAAACCCAACCAAGAGATAACAATCGGAAAAATGATAATACTAGTAGTAGAAGTTATCGAAGCGGTGAAAAAAAACGTGGAGGAAATCATCATGTCAGAAATGATAACCACTTCGGTGGTAATCTTAGCCAAGATAATAGAAGTGAAAATTTCAAAAGGAGAAGGTTCAATAATGATGGAAAGACAGCAGCACCAGCACCCACTATTAAGGAAGAAGAACGACCACCGGTCGTATGCTACAAATACGGAGGAGAGGGACACATCAGTCCAAACCGTACGCAGCAACCCAAAGCGTGTTACAATTGCGAAAGAGAAAAGTCACCTAGCTCAATTTTGTCATATAGTGAAGTCAAGTCCAGCTGGGATGGAGACACCAAAGGCCGTCCCAGACAAGTCAAAGCCAGTAGTTCAAGGGAGAGCGTTTGTCGTGACCTCCCAAAGAGCAAGGAACCCGAACGAAGTCATCACGGGTAAGCTAATCATAAACTCTTTCGAATTCTATACCTTATTTGATACCGGTTCTACCCATTCTTTTATTTCACCTACTTGTGCTCAATGTTTAAATTTGACTCCAGAGAAATTAGACTTTGACTTATCTGTTGAAACTCCGTTGGGAGAAACCTTCATTACATCCACTGTTTATAAATCTTTTTGATTTAAATCGGTACCCTCACGTTACCTGTCGATCTTATCTCTTTGAAAATACTTGCATTTGATGTGATTTTAAGGATTGATTGGTTAACTACTCATCATGCTAAAATTTATTATTTTCTTAAGGTTGTTAGTTTTCGTATTCCTAACCAACCTATTATGCGAATTTAAGCAACCAAACCACTAAAGTCAATCACTGTCATATCAAGCCATAAAGCCATTCGTTTATTAAAAAATGGATATCAAGCTTTCTTAGCCCATGTCACGGATTTAAATAAAAATATGTCAGATTTGAATGATATTTCTATTGTTAATAAATTTCCTGACGTATTCCCTGAAGAACTTCCTAGCCTACCTCCGGAGCGTGAAATCGAGTTTTGTATTAACCTTGAACCCGGTACAAAACCCATTTCTAAAACCCCATATCAAATTGCTCCTATTGAACTTCAAGAGTTAAAAACCCAACTACAGGAATCGTTAGACATCGGTTCCATTCATCCTAGTACGTCTCTTTGGGGTGCTCTTGTTCTATTCGTAATGAAGAAAGATGGGAGTAAGCGACTTTGTATTGATTATTGGGAGTTGAATCATGTCACCGTAAAAAATAGGTACTCATTGCCTCACATTGATGACTTGTTTGACCAGTTGCAAGGTGCCAAATTCTTTTCAAAGATCGATCTTCATTTCGGATATCATCAGTTAAAGATTAAAACTGATGAGATTCTTAAGACAGCTTTCAGAACTCGGTACGGGCATTACAAATTCCTAATCATGTCTTTTAGATTGACTAATGCTCCTGCTGCCTTCATAGATAGGATGAATCGAGTATTCAAGGAATATTTGGATCATTTTTTGGTTGTCTTTATTGATGACATCCTTGTTTACTCCAAAAGCCGCGAAGATCATGAGTAACACTTGAGGCTGATACTCTAAAAGCTTCGTGAAAACAAGCTTTATGCCAAGTTGAAGAAATACGAGTTCTGGCTTGCGAAAGTAGCATTCCTTGGGCACGTGATATCAAATCATGAAATATCTGTTGACCCAGCGAATATTGAAGCAATACAAAGTTAGGAGCAACCTAAGTCAATAACCAAACTATGTAGGTTTATGGGCTTAGCTGGTTATTATTAGAGATTTGTGCAAGGATTTTTTCGAATCGCTACTCCATTAACTCAACTGAATCAAAAAGATATAAAATTTGGTTGGAGTGAGGAATGTGAGAAGAGTTTTCAAGAACTCAAGAGGAGACTCATTTCAGCACCTATTCTGACAATACCATCTGGTTAAGAGGGATTTCTCATCTACAGTGATGCTTCAGGCAGAGGGTTAGGATGTGTTCTCATGCAACATGGGAAGGTCATAGCTTATGCCTCGCGACAACTCAAAGAATATGAGAGGAATTATCCTACTCATGATCTAGAGTTGGCATGTGTCATTTTTACACTTAAAATCTGGAGTCATTACATGTATGGGGAGAAAGTGGAGATCTATACGGATCATAAAAGCCTCAAATATTTCTTCACCCAAAAGAAAATCAACATGCGGTAATGATGTTGGCTCGAGCTATTGAAATATTATGATCATACCATTCAATACCATCCTAGAAAAGCGAACGTGGTAGTTGACGCGTTGAGTAGAAGATCATATGCGGGTACGAGTGCGATATTGTCAACATAAAGGCCCATTTTGTATGACTTACAAAGGATGGAGATAGAGTTAAAGACTCCAGGGACCCAGATGATGATGTCAAATATACAAGTAGAACTGACTTTAATCGATAATGTTAAATCTACTCAAGCTACAGACCTGGAGTTGATGCGTATAAGAAAGAAAGTACAAGAAGGTATTATTCCAGAAGCAAGAATCGATGAAGAAGGAATACTTCGAGTCAACTCCAGACTTTGTGTTCCTAAGGACTCTGATTTGAAGTATATAATCATGATGGAAGCGTACAACACACCATTTGCAATCCATCCTAGGAGTACCAAAATGTATCATGATCTTCGACATATATTTTAGTGGAGCAATATGAAGAGAGAGATAGTGGAGTTTATCTCGAGGTGTTTAACTTGTTAACGTGTCAAGGCGGAGTATCAAATGCCAAAAGGTCCATTGCAATCACTTGAAATTCTAAAATGGAAGTGGGAGCACATTACCATGGATTTTGTTACTGGTCTTCCCAAGGTTTCTCAAGGCATAGATGCAATTTGGGTTATTTTCGATAGACTAACCAAGTTTTCTCATTTCTTACCTATACGAGAAACTTATTCACTTGAACGTCTTGCTTGTATATACATAAATAAGATTTTAAGACTGCATGGTATACCAGTATCAATAGTTTCTGATTGAGACCCAAGATTTACTTCACGATTTTGGGTTAGTTTGCAAAAAGCTATGGGCACGGATTTACGATTCAGTTCGGCATATCATCCTCAGACGGACTGGCAGTCAGAGAGGATTATTCAAACTCTTGAATATCTATTAAGACTTTGTCTCATTGACTTCAAAGGAAGTTGGGACATGTTCTTTCCATTATTGAAATTCTCCTACAACAAAAGTTATCAAGCATGTATAGGCATGGATCCGTTCGAGGTGTTGTATGGATGCAAGTGTCATTCTCTAGTATGCTAGGATAAGGTGGGTGAAGCAACGTTATTGGGACTGGAATTGGTACGCATGACAAAAGAAAAGATTCAAATGATTTGAAAACGTATAAAAAAGAGTTATGTTGATCTTCATCGAAGGGACGTGGAATTTAATGTTGGAGATCATGTGTTGTTACATGTTGCTCTATGGAAAGGAGTTACGAGATTTGGAAAGAGAAAAAAGCTTAATCCTCAATTCATTGGCCCATTTGAAATCCTCGACTGAGTAGGAATGGTGGCCTATAGACTCGCTTTACCGCCAAGTATGTCTCGTATTCATAATGTTTTTCACATATCTATGTTACGTAAATATGTGGAAGACCCGAATCATATTATTAAATTAGAACCAGACAAGATAGCTGAAGATTTAACGTATGAAGAGGTACCTGTTAAAATCTAGGATAAGAAGGAACATATTCTACGCCGCAAAGTTATACCTCAAGTCAAAGTTTTGTGGAGAAACCATGATGTTGAGGAAATGATTTGGGAGGTAGAATCTGAAATGAAATCAAGGTATCCTCACCTCTTCGACATACCAGGTACATACACTAATTTCGAGGACGAAATTTCATAAGTAGGGGAGGTTGTAAGACCCCAACTTTTATGAATAAAGATTTAATTTTCTCTAAATATTATTGTCGACGTCGGGATTTTTATTGTCCCTTTTCTGTTCTTATCTTTTAGTGTTCTCATGTTAGGTGAGATTTGTTTGAAAAAAAAAGTTGTGAAAAGGTCCGACATGTATATGTCGACTATTAGAGTGTAAGAGTCTCCAGTTAGTATTTTTAAATGTTTGCACCAACTCAACCGAGAAAAGGTTTGCACATTAACCTAGTGATGTAACAATACTTAACTGGTCTGTGAAACCGAGATTCGTTAGGGTCCGGGGGCTTGATTATGCGGAGGGAAGGTATTAGGCATCTCTCGACGTCCGTGTTACCACGGTGACCACCACTTTCCAATTAAACTATTATATGAATGTGTGTGTGTGTGTGTGGGTCAATGTTCAATTATCTGGAAGTAGTGCTATGCCTCGTTTACACCTATATACAAAGGGTTTGAATTATGTATAAAATTTCAATTTTAACAAGATATAGCAGTGATGTTTTATAAAAGAGGTTTTTTCAAACCCTTATGCTCAATAGTAATTAAGGCCTTTGATACTTCCATTTTATTATGTGTTCGGCTTAATTGCTTTTATTTTTGAGATGTGAGGCATCTGCGAGAAAATAATATACATAGAAGTGCTGAACTCCTTGTGGGCGTGAGAGCCATCTAAGGAAATTCAAATGCTGTGAATAATTTACAAGCTGGTTACAGCTGAAAATGTCCATCACGGAATCCGAATCTAGATTCAGAAGATTGAATCTGTCACCACATGATTCCTGGGCTCAAATGATGTTGCAGTTTGTATGAAAGCTGTAAGAAGTTAAATATATATAAAAGCTATATATATATATATATATATATATATATATATATATATATATATATATATATATATATATATAGGCGATCAACCGCCATGAAGTAAACTCCAGGTGGGACAAAATTTAAATAAAGCAGTAAAAGGCCACGAAGTAAACTCCAGGCCTTTCAGAAATGTAAATAAAGCAGTAAATGGCCACGAACAAAACTTCAGGCCTGACAAAAATGTATATATATATATATATAAGTATGATGTTAATAAAAAACAGTTTGATGTTAATAATATATATAAGTATTTATATATATAAAAGTAGTAAACGCTTTGGATATAAATTGAGGCTCACCGAAAAAAGTTTGATAACAGTTTATATATATATACATATATAAAAGCAATAAATGCTCCGGATGTGAATCCATGCACAATCGAGGCATAACTCGATGATGTTAGTACAAATATATATATATATATATATATATATATATATATATATATATATATATATATATATATAATATATATATATATATACAAAAGAAATAAAAATGCAGGCATCACGCACACTACACGACTCTTAACATGAATAACTGTGTCTGCAAAAAATGGAGAAAGGCTTTAAGAAATGTAAGAAGTCATACAATGGGCTTCCAAGAAGACTTCAAATGGCTTTAATTGAATGAATACTCAGTTTCCACCGGTAAAATATGGCAAAATATAAGCTCACAAGTGTTTAAAATGAGAAAGCACTCAGTTTATATTGTGTACAGAGAAAAATAGACATGGCTTCCTTGCCTTTTCTCTTCTCAAAATGGCCACCCCAAGCCCTATATTTATAGAGGGGGAGCCGCAGGTGCCTCTAGTTTACCGACGGCTGTCCGGGCTACCTCGGGTAGTGTGAGGCCCGCCGTTTCCAAGTACATGCACTCGGACAATGCATTATTCGCTAGAACCTTCATAACTTTCAATTCGCGAGTCCGATGGAAGCGTGTCATACCATTCTAGAAAGCTCTTTCCGAGAGCTATGCAATGACATAGGATTTTCCCTTTTTTGACTCCAAAAAGATGGGTCTATAACCGAAATGGCATTTCCGAGTTTTCGTCTGGCAGTCCCTTGAGCTATTTTGTGTAGTTTGCACTCAGAAGTTAAGATATGGTTCTTGTGGGACTTCATTTGAGGCAATTTGAGTTGAAATGAGTGTATTTGATTTGAGTTAAAGTTGAGTTGGCAAAATGACGATTTACCCCGCCCGGGGTTATCTTTAGTTTTGGCCCAGTTGTAGCAGTCTTTTCTCAAGGTTATCTCTGAGATTGTCATGCTATGGACTCTGAATGTCCTCAGGGTTATCTCTGAGGTTGGCTTGACCACCCGATGTTGACTCTAGGCATTGCACTTGATATCCCGGGGTTAGAACTGACTTTCTTGGGGTTATCTCCAGGGTTAAAAACTGGATCTCCCAAGGTTATCTCCGGGATTGGGATTAACTCTCTCGGGGTTGGGTTTGTAATATTCATGAACGTAATCAAATTGTACAAATTAAGCAGAAGCATAGAAAATCAGAGTTTTATAATTTTACAAACCATATACCCGGATCATTCTTTATGCACAATTATTTATTAAATGAAAAGATAAAGAATAAGAATCATACCCTTGAAGATTCGAGCTTCCTCAGGTACAAGTTCACCTCCAATCCTTTTCGCGTTCAACTTGAATCCACCGGGTTTGATTCATTCCTTTGATCAACGTTAGCCACCTAAGTGTTTGGCCTCTAGAGGTGATCCACCAAGGAAGAAGAAAGATTCAAGAAGATGGGTATGTGGCAAAACCCTAGTTTTTCTATCTTTCATAGAAAAAGGTGTACTCTCCAAATTATTGGAATTACGTATTCTATGAAAACGTCAACTACACCACCCATAATAAGACTCCTCTTATTTATAGATGTAGGTAACTCTTCTTAACAATTAAGGAATTAGGTTTTATTTTAATTAATTAAACTCCTTTTATTAATTAGGCTCCTAATCTTATTAGGAATAAATAAGAGTACTTTTATTAATTAATTTCCAAACTCCTTTAAGAATTAAATAATAATAATAATAAGACTCATCTAATTAATTTATATTTAATATTTCCAAAATATTAAATAATAAATATTAAGCTATTTAATTTATTCTATCACCATATATTAAATTAAATATACTTAACTTATTTTTACGATTATGCCATTAACTTCTTAAATAATTATTATTCCTTTTATGGTGTGACCATTTAGGTTCTCCATATTAAACCAGGTTGTGAATAAATAAATTAGAGCAATACTAATCTTATTTAAATAAATAAATTAAAATATTAATTTATTTAAATAAATAATTTTTATTCTACAATAGGGATAAGCCTCCTTAGCGATTAACGACTTTCTAGATAATATAGATTTTAACATTAATTATAAAATAACCTTTGAGTAAATAGTTACCATATAATTCAATCCTTCCACCATACAATGTCCCAATTAAATATAAGACATGGAATTACTGTCAAGTCTTATTTTATTTAATTATATGTATTTCGACTCTTAAATGCACAACTCTAAATAATGTAAATTAGAAATTCCTTTCTAATTTCACTCTTCCTTGACCAAGGACTACTATGTTGTCATTTATCGAATCACATATGACATTTCTTTTATTTTACTAGAAGTGGTAGATTCTTTATTGATCATACATTATCTCCATGTAAAATTTATTATACTTAAGCATTACCTTTGATATCCCCTAAGGGTCTTAAGGAATAAGTCAAAGTATAACTCATCATACATAAGATACTATGATGATCTCAAGTCCAAAGATCACTTGTACTACTATCACTACAGAAATTCCTATTGACGAGCAAGTAAAACTCCATTAGGTATTCCTTAGCGAGCCACGTTCAGTGAACTTATTTTCTAATAAGTACCTACATACTTGCTTTAGTGTCTCCACACAAATGATCATGAGATCAATCATCCTCATCCAATGAGCAAACAACGTATATACCAATCTATCCGAATTCACTAATCCCCAATTTAGTAATCCAATGATTGGGAACTATTTTAGTTTTAAGCTTTCTAAGAATTTAGATCTCTTTAGAATGATCATCATCATTATTCTAAAAGCATTTCTTAAAACTATGAGTTTATCATATATTATAAAACAGTATCATGTAGATAATTAAAAGCCTTTAATAAATTAATACTTTTTATTGATAAATAAATAAGATTGTTACAAAGTATATGCTTTATCATTAAACATGATTGGCTTGTGTGCATACTACTTTCAATCTCCCACTTGCACTAAAGCCAATCGTCATGGTATCTCATACTCTTCTTCTCTAAGTGACGATTATCCTGCTGTTGGATAAGCTTTAGTTAATGGATATGTAATGTTGTTCATGAGAGTCCACTATCTCTATAGTGATTTCCCATCTTTCAATGATTCTAATAATCAAATGAAAGTGCCACAACACATGTTTAGATCCAAGATGAGACTTAGGAACTATTCCTAGTTCTGTAATGAATTTTTCATCCAAACAATCAACTTGCAGCTTCATTTATAGCTATATACTTTGTCTTTATCACTAAACCAACAACTCTTTGCTGTTTGGAACCTTTCCAATTCACTACACCACTGTTCAAGGTAACCCTTTACCTTAAAATGGATTTTATGTCATCTTGGTCAGTCTAAAAACTTGAGTCTGTTAAGCCCTCTACTTTTAATTCAAACCCACCATAAATTTTAATCACATCCTTAGTGTCGGTTAAGTACTTTAAGATGTTTTTCACTGTCTTACAGTGATCTTCTCCAGAATATGACTGATCAACATCTAGTCTCATATATTTCATTGTATACATGATCGTCACTCATGTGATCTCTCTTTTCAGGAGCCTATGGGAACTATTAAGAGAGATACACTCCATGGCTCATAAACATGAGACATCTCTTGGATTTTGTTATGCTAAACAACTTTAACATCAAATGAATATACGTTCATTGGGTTAAGTTGAGCATCCTCTTGAATCTATCTATATAGATTTGTATCTCCAATTAAGATACTCTTCCCAAATCATTCATGGAGTAATGTTTATCTTTACTGATTGTAGCATTAGTATGTCATTCATTATCAATAGTATATCAACATATAATATTAGGAATGTCATGGCGCCCCCACTGACCCTTTTGTATACACTAAGTTCATTTTTATTTGTGATAAAATCAAACTCTTTTGATTGTCTCATCAAAATGAATGTTCCATTTTTGAGAAGTTTGCTTCAATCCATTTCTCTGAGTGTCTACAACTCTTTCCTCATTATATGTAACTGGATCATCATCTTCTATGATGTGTACCTCATCATCATCATCTATGATGAATCCATACCTCCTAGGTATCTTCAGTACTATTCCAGATTTACGATTCGGTTGTGGTATAATAGGTCTATCTACAGGTTCCTCTTATTTGACATATAGTGTTTTGTGGTTCTTAAACTCTTCAAGATCTATTATTCTCCCACTAGCCCCTTCAATGATAAACATCTTTATCTTAGAAGGCAACGTGTTTCGCAACAAACACCTTTTGCTAAGTGGGATTATAGAACATATACCCTAAACTTACTTTAGGATGTCCCATAAATCTGTACTTTTCAAATCTTATCCCAAAATTATCCTTTGAAACCTTTTTCACATAAGTTGGACAACCCCTTATCTTAACATACTTAAATATTAGTAATCCTCCCTGTCCATAACTCTTATAGAGTCTTGGGTCAGATTTTGAGGTTACCTTTTTCATAAATATGCAACCATTCATGCAATAATTTCTAGGGCATGACCCCAGAAGGATACTGGAATGTTGATAAAATCATTATGGACTGTACCATGTCCAATAAGGTACGATTTTTCCTTTCAGATACATCAATCAATTATTGCATATCAGGAGGCATCCATTGTGAGAAAACCATTTGAGATGATCTAGAAACTTATTGCACAAGTATTTATTCCTTGATCTAATCAAAGAATCTTAATACTTTGCCAATTTGTTTCACTTCTGAATTCTTTGAACCTTTTAAATAATTCACACTTGTATTTCAGCAAATACACACATTCAACTCTTTGAATGGTCATCTCCTTTTGTTATACTAGTTTTTTCAATTTGCAAAATAATTGTTCACGTAAGTCAAGTATACAAAATCCATTAAGTAATATTCCAGTTCTATACAAAACATTGTTATTATAAATAGAACAACAATTGTTCTTAAATATAATACCAAAGATTTCATTTTCCAACAACAAAATAGAAATAATGTTTCTAACAAGTACCGAAATATACAATAACAACTTATTGACTTAATAGATTTTTCCGTACGCATTGCTAAACTATAAGTTCCTATGGCTAATATAGCAACATTTGCTTCATTTTCCACACATAGGATTAGTTATCTTTATTTAGCTTTCTACTTCTTCTTAGTCCCTTCATAAATATATATTTATGATAACCAAAGTCGGTATCCAATACCCAAGTAGAACCTTAACTTAAAGAAAAACTTATTTTAAATCATGAACAAAATTTTATTTGTAACCAAAACTTCACTAAGCTTCTTCTGGTTAGCCTCTGCAAGATGCTTCTTTCAGTTTCTTTCCAGTGTACTGGCTTATTGCAGTGGAAGAAAACTCCTTTGCTATCCGTATCAGTTTTGTTCTTATTATCCTTTATTTTTGCCTTTCTATTTACCTTCTTTGAATCATTCTTCTTTTCAGAAGATCCTTTGGCCCCTACCAGTAAGACTTGGTCTTTCATGGTTTGAAATTGACTCTCAACATTTTTCAACATGTTAAGAAAATTAGCGAAGCTGATATCTAATTTGTTCATATGAAAAATTCATAACAATTGTGAAAGTAGTCCAAGAGTGAGTGCAAGATTAAATCTTGGTACAACTCCCCATCCATGACAAAACATGTTGTCCTAATTATTTAATCAAATTTATCATGTTTAGGACATGTGTATATACTGTAGTGTCATTGGTCATTCTAGATCGGAAGAGCTCCTTAGATATCTGATATCTATTAGTCCTACTTTCCTCACTATCAACTACTTGATGTGTAGGAATTTAGTAAGAGCATCCATAGTTTCATGCTGACACTGAAGCTCGTTACTCATAGATGCGAGCATGATGCATTGAGCCAACTGTGCATCATCTTGGCACTTTCTAAAAGTAGCAATCTCTTCCTCAAAGGCATTGTCTACAACCATTGCAGGGATAGGCGTATTAAGGACATAAGATAGCTTTTCAGCCATAAGAATTATTCTCAAATTCTTTAACCAATTCATTTAATTCGGTCCGGTTAAATAACATCTAATATACTTCGCAGTGATAGTGATTTAGACATTGTAAAATTCTGTAAATGAATTTTTAATTAACAACATTTTAGCATACATTCTTTTATTAATTACCAAAATAAATTAGGTCTTGTTTTAAATTGGTATCTCCCGCAATTTTCATCAAATTATATTACCCTCACTTATATAATTCAGCAAAATCTAATTAATGATTTGCTAGTGAGAATAAGGATTCCATTTCAAATGTATATAGCCTTGTGGTGACACAACAAACTATATATAAATAAATAGGTAGACAACTCTTGTCAATTACATCAACTATGCAACTCCTTGTACTTTGCCTCTTTGATTATTTTGATCAAGTCGTGGCACATCCGAATCAAAATTATTCAAGTTAAGTACAACCTAGCACTCCATATATTCAAAAAAGAAAAATATTGTCCGTGTGGTGACACAACAAAACAACATTGTTCAATTTTCTTTATAAGCATCAAATGTGATAAATTTAACATCTCAAAGAATTAAGATAAGCCTTGTGGTGACACAACAAACTTATAATAACTAATTGATACTCTATTATTTTTATCATGCTAGAAGGCGACGTTCGATATTCCAAATATCTTTGAACGCTTAGGACTTAATATAAAAAAATTTAAGGGGATTGTTATTAATTTGTCTCATCTTGTTTAGCGTGCATGCACATATATATATAAAATACGTGTCATATTAATTAACATGCAAGCATGTTTGCATATATATATATATATATATATATATATATATATATATATATATATATATATATATATATATATATAGCATGCACATATAGAATACTATATTCTACCCGGATTGATTATGGGCTTTATTCTAGTTTGGTTCACTAGAGCCACCAAGTGAACCAAAAAGGTCAAACCATAGGGGTGCAAGAATTAATTTAAATATAACCATTACATTTAAACCCGGGCTCCATTGCAAACGGGTCTTCAAACGCTTCTTGCTCTTTGATCTCCAATTATTCATAATTAATTCTAACTATTCCTATTACAAAACTATTTAAAATAAATAGAAACCTTGATTAGCAGTCAAGGGGAAGTACATAGGAGGGAGTTAGAATTTACATTAAGAAAAATTTAGAGAAGACGAGGTACGCAGACCCTATTTACTAAAACACATTCATTCATGCATCCAACTAAAATAAAATCCAATCACATTGGTCAATAGTCCATAATCAATCTCATTTATTATCATACACATCTAAATATGCATTAATAAATAACATTCATCTCATGAATAATAAATATTCAATATATATATTGATATCATTTAATGGGCAAATTTATTTAGCATAAAATCTAATTTTGAATCAAAATAAACTCCTTTATTTTAATCCAAATTTAAATCAAAATAAAGCACTTTTATTTTAATTTATCCTATTTATAATATAATAAACTATTTTATTTTAATCAAAATAAACTCATTTATTTTAATTAATTATGGAATCTAATTCCAAGTAGTAAAAAAACTCCTTTACTAAAGGAACACGGATTCTATTTCCTATTCACAAATAAACTCCTTTATTTTGAATAATATGAAATCTTATTCCATATCTAAATAAACTTCATTATTTAAGGAAATACGGATTATCGCTTCATATTCACAAATAAACTCTTTTATTTTGAATAATATGAATTCTTATTCCATATCTAAATAAACTACTTTATTTAAGAAAACATGGAATCCAATTTCAACTCCAATTAGTTATCATGGAATCCAAATCCAACTCTAATTAGTTAGCATGAAATCCAATTTTAAAATTAAAATAATCCTTTTATTTTAATTATAAAATAATTAAGAATAATATATATATATATATATATATATATATATATATATATATATATATGCAAAAGTATGACAAGCAGCAAAGGAATCATGATTAACTATATATATCAGGATTAACTTTTGAAAAACGTGATTGCGAAGCTGCAGGAAACATGAATCCTTGTCGTTTTTTATAATAAAATTATGTCCAATTAAATTTTTTCTAAACACATATCAATATACATATCAAATTAAAATAATTAATAATTTGCATAAAGGTTTGGCTCTGATGCCAATGTTAGGTTTGTAATATTCATGAACGCAATCAAATTGCACAAATTAAGCGGAAGCATGGAAAATCAGAGTTTTAAAATTTTACAAACCATATACCCGGATCATCCTTTATGTACAATCATTAATTAAACGAAAAGATAAAGAATAAGAATCATACCCTTGAAGATTCGAGCTTCCTCAAGTAAAAGTTCACCTCCAATCCTTTTCGCATTCAACTTGAATCCACCAGGTTTAGTTCCTTCCTTTTATCAACGTTAGCCACCCAAGTGTTTGGCCTCTAGAGGTGATCCACCAAGGAAGAAGAAAGATTCAAGAAGATGGGTATTTGGCAAAACCCTAATTTTTCTATCTCTCATAGAAAATGGTGTACTCTCCCAACTATTGGAATTACGTATTCTATGAAAACGTCAACTACACCACCCATAATAAGACTCCTCTTATTTATGGATATAGGCAACCCTCCTTAACAATTAAGGAATTGGGTTTTATTTTAATTAATTAAACTCCTTTAATTAATTAGGCTCCTAATCTTATTAGGAATAATTAATTAAACTCTTTTAATTAATTAGCCTCCAAATCTTATTAGGAATAAATAAGAGTACTTTTATTAATTAATTCTCAAACTCCTTTAGGAATTAAATAATAGTAATAATAATAATAATAATAATAATAAGACTCCTCTTATTAATTTGTATTTAATATTTCCAAAATATTAAATAATAAATATTAAGCTATTTAATTTATTCTATCACTATAGATTAAATTAAATATACTTAACTTATTATTACGATTATGCCATTAACTTCTTAAATAATTATTATTCCTTTTATGGTGTGACCCTTTAGGTTCTCCATATTAAACCTAGTTGTGAATAAATCAATTAGAATAATTCTAATCTTATTTAAATAAATAAATAAAACTATTAATTTATTTAAATAAATAATATTTATTCTACAATAGGGATAAGCCTCCCTAGCGATTAACGATTTTTCAGATAATATATATTTCAACATTAATCATAAAAGAACCTTTGAGTAAATAATTATCATACAATTCCATCCTTCCACCATACAATGTCCTAATTAAATATAAGACATGGAATTATTGTCAAATCTTATTTTATTTAATTATGGAATTATTGTCAAATCTTATTTTATTTAATTATATGTATTTCGCCTCTTAAATGCACAACTCCAAATAATGCAAATTAGAAACTCCTTTCTAATTTCATTCTGCCTTGGCCAAGGACTACTATGTTGTCATTTATCGAATTGTATAGGACATTTCTCTTCTTTTACTAGAAGTGGTAGATTCTTTATTGATCATACATTATCTCCATGTATAATTTATTATACCCAAACATACCCTTTGATATACCCTTAGGGTCTTAAGGAATAAGTCATAGTATAACTCATCATACACAAGATACTATGATGATCTAAAGTCCAAGGATCACTTGTACTACTATCACTACAAGAATTTCTATTGACAAGCAAGTAAAACTCCATTAGGTATTCCTTAGCGAGCCACGTTCAGTGAACTTATTCTCTAATAAGCACCTACATGCTTGTTTTAGTGTCTCCACACAAATGATCATGAGATCAATCATCCTCATCCAATGAGCAAGCAACGTATGTACCAATCTTTCCGGATTCACTAATCCCCAATTTAGTAATCCAATGATTGCGAACTATTTTAGTTTTAAGTTTTCTAAGAATTTAGATCTCATTAGAATGATCATCATCATTATTCTAAAAGCATTTCTTAAAACTATGAGTTTATCACATATTATAAAACAGCATCATGTAGATAATTAAAAGTCTTTAATAAATTAATAATTTTTATTAATTAATAAATAAGATTGTTACAAAGTATATGCTTTATAATCATACATGATTGGCTTGTGTGCATACTACTTTCAGTTGCGGTCTTCCAGGGTTATCTCTGGAGTGTGAAAAAAACGTTTTTACCCTCCTACATAGTTAATAACAGGAAAATGAAATTTCGAGTGTCTACAGATGCCCCTCTTTATAATGTTCATGTAATGTAATGGAATGAACATGATAAAGATTACTAGACACTTGAAATATGACAAGGTATTTTTAATGATGCAAATCGCAATGTAATAAATGTTATGATGGATTTTAAAATGTTTTCGCAAATCGCAGTTCACAAATCGCACCTCGCAATTCAGACTCCGCACTTCACTTTTGGCCAATCGCACTTCGCAACTCGAACATTGTATTTCGCATATCACAAATTACAAATTGCACTTCGCAAATCACAAATCACAAATCGCTTTACCTTTACCGGTTATTGCCGATGCCTATGCTGATATTGACTCCAACGGTTTGGCTCTTTATTGGTGTTGCGGATGCTTGTTTAATGAAGATAAGTTGAGATGTTTTTTACATCTCTGTTGGTGATGAAGTTCTGAAATCACCGGACCTTCCCGATGTATACACTGGTAATTTACAGCGGTGACTACCCTGCTGGTATTTTGACAATGGTGCCTACCCTGCTGGTATTTTGACAATAGATTCTACCTTGTTGGTAGTTTAACAACACTGACATCGCCAAACTGTTGTGATTCCCACTCGAATGGTGATATCCAAAGCTTTCATCGTTGAACTGTCTTGATGTTACACTGAATTGATGCCAATGGTTTAGAATATCGGATCTTTCGATACCTTTGCTGAAATAATATTCAACGATTTGCTTCACCTGACTTCGCCTGATGTTGCGCTGGATTAATGACAACCAACTGATGTCTACGATGGAATTTTTCTCTAATATAGACATTTAATGTGCACGCATATTAAATCTACTAGGGATGCATGCTAAATCTTGACGAGGATGTACGCTGATGTAGCGCATTTTCACATGTGCAGATCATGCATGATGTGATGACCTAGATTTATCCTTAGGAGTCTATTGTCCTCGGTTGATGCACTTTTTAAAGTGCCTGGAGTAGAAACTTACCTCACCCTTTCTGAGGTGATTTGGAGTTTCTTTTCGCTGTTGGGTGCTTATGCCCCATTCCTTTTAGCTTTTGATTCGCAACCCGGCTGAACTGATGATCTTAATGTCGCTAACATCCCTGGAGGGTGCATCCCATTCTTTCGCTGCCCACCTTTGAACTTTGGTGTAAAGGCCTCAACTTGTGAGGGCTTGACGCTGGTTAACATGTTTGATAGTGTAGATTTCATTTGCAAGACCTTTTGTCATTGGGCTTCTTCTCTTGAGTTAAAGACTTTCTTGAGAATATTCCCCTTCTTCTATAGGGGAAAGCCTATGTCGCCATGATTTCTTTAAGGAGTTATCTCATTTCTTTTAATGAGAGGATTGATCCCAGCTTAAACTCATTCCATTTCTTGGAATTGGAAGATGCCCTAGTCCTTTTGCATGTCATTGTTGGGGATTCATATAAGAACCTCTCTTTATTGACCAAATCGCAGGTGAGTAATATCCTGCACATCAAAAGAGGAAAATGCACAAAAAGCTTGACGGCTTGGCCGTTAGGATTAGTATACTCTTGTGAATAAGGCATTTGAAGTAGAAGTTATGCAATTGAATGAGTTATGAAATCGCAAGGAAATTTGGAAATATTCATGGTCATTATTCATAGGTAGGATTAGATTCAAAAGACTTATCTCCATATATCAGAGATACTTCATCTTCGCTCTGGACGTTATTCTTCGCAGAATTGACTTTATATGACACACGCACTATGAGTAACACAACTCTTAGCAGGGGTTTCACTTCTATGCCTCGACACATTTTTCTTTTCTCTCGCTTAATCTTGTCTCGTTTTCTTAGGCTATTCAGAATTACCCACGTAACGAGTTTTGGACCAATGACTCCCAAACCGGAGGGCTTTAGGGCACTAGGTGTTAAGACATCCCTTCGGGTTTACTGGCTCGAGTAATAAAGCCCACACTTTAAGACAAATCAGGCAATCACTCTATTTGCTTCTTTACCTGAGTTTAACAGGTCCATTTTCTAAGGCTCTAAGTCACCCATGTAGGGAGCGTTCGGCTGGTGACTCCCAAACCAGATGGCTTTAGGGCACCAGGTTTAAAGACACCCATCGGGCTTAATTACTCGAATAACCTAGGCTAAGATTCAGATCTGCTCATGTTTTGCCTTGTGTTTTTTTCAATGCTAATTTTCTTAGGTCTTAAGTTACCCAATATAACGAGTGTTGGGTCGATAACTCCCAAACCAGATGCTTTAGGGCACCAAGTGTAAAGACACCCCTCAGGCTTAATAACTCGAGCAACCTAGGCCACAATTAGAGACATTAGGTGGAAAATTATCTTCTATCTTTTATTTACCATTGTTTTTGCCATAGCTTCATACTCCACGACTAAGAGTCAGGGCAATCGCAAAGTGCAGACATGCATATGAGGTCAAGTTTGTTCCAAAAAGAGCTTTAAACTAGGATGTCATGCCCAATCAAAAAGGTTGAATAGTCTTAATCCTTTAATCGTTCCCGTGATTCTTGCCCCATGGACGCTTATCAGAATATACCATTCATAACAAGTTAAGCAAAACCCTATTTCTAAGAATACTTAACATGAATATTATCGCTAATGCATATAAATGAAGATTAAAAGCTCAAAAAGAGATGAGAGAGTCATACCTCAGATATGGATATTATTCATTCTGAGAATAGTATAATTGGAAAAGACTATATGATCATATCGAATTGCCAGTTAAATAATGTGAGGGAAGCTCCAATGATGATGTACTATGCTAGTGGTACGAACTGGTGCATTTTCCTCTTTAGGATGGTAAACAAATGCCCCAGTCTTGAGATGTCGCTGTTTCTGAGATTGCCCCATTCTTGTTATAAGGGTTCTAATATCAGGTTGTCGCCAATTTTGAAATTTCTCTATCCTTGCTTGTTGTCTGGAATAGTTGCTTTGATAAATGGTCTGATAAGATGTCCAGATCGCAAGAGGCTTTTACCTCTGTACCATATGGTGAACAGGTAGTGGATTTGGGCTTTAATGCCCTCAATCATTGTTCTTGAAATATTTACACAATCGACCTTGATGATTTTCTTCTAATTTGATGAGGACTTGTAATTGAGGGTGTGAGCTCTTTGAAGTTCCTCACTGCAGGTTGTCTTGGTGTATCGGTATTTCTTCCTTTCTGGGACTTGTGCCAGATTTGATAGAATAACATTGAAGTGTTATTGGGTTTTCTCAACATGGGTCGCTGACTTAGAGGGTTGTTCTTTGGTGTCTTGGGATTGATGTTTGGGTTTGGATGTTTCTTTTGAGGGTCAGACCGCACCACTAATGGTTGCCTACGTATTCCTATGTATGTGGGATATCAGGTCTGCGTAGTTCCTGCTTGATAAGTTGAACGGTTTCAGAAGTGTTTGTTTATGTTTTTTTAGCTTTTGTTTATTTTGACCACATCATAAATGGCTGCCTATGTACTCCTATTGATGAGAGGAGATCAGGTTTTTCGTAGTTCAGGTTTCATGAGCTAAGACCTAATTGGCTTTATTTTGATTTTTTTGATTTATTTTAATTTTTTTAATTTTTTGATTTTTTCAATATTTACATGTATGGAAAATAAAAGGCATACTGCAAAGAAAGTGATACCGTCCTAATCTCTCCTGAAACTACCAACTTTATCCTCTATATCTTCTTGGCCAGCTGAGGCCTGATAGTCCATTCGTCAGTGGTTATATTGCCTTCAAGGCTCACGATAGAGGTTACCTCTTGATTTTGAATATCTTCACTTATGGCCATAACTTGATCGCTTCCCGATTCAGTACATTCTTCAGGGATGCTTGAACTGGACCCATCGCAAAAAGGGATGAACTCTTGATTCTTCAATGGGTTGGCTTCTCCGAAACCCTCACCATCTTTTCCTTCATATGATCCTTCACATTTTTCCTGGGCTTGAGAGGATTCGACCATGAAATCTCCCTCAAACTATTGTTGCATTTCTTACAATGAACTTTCCTTTTTGGCTTTTTCTTCCATGGAAAGGATTAGTATTTCCTCCTCATCATCCAAGATGATGAAATCATGAACGTGGTTGCTATCTTTGGACCACAAGATGTTTGATGTTGGCAGAGGAATCTCCTTCGTCATTCCTTGCATTAGGATCAGTCCACCTTGTGTTCTGCCAGAATTGGCGCTCATAGCCTTCACCTACTTTGAACTGCCGGTCTCGAGTGGACATCTTAAGCTTTTTATTTCCTTTTTCCTTTTTTCTGGAAATGAGAAATTCTATCTTCAGCTCTTCATTTTTAATAAGATCCTGGATTTTATGTCACAAAGAAGAGCCTTCCTCAATCGCATGTCCAGGTGAGTTAGAATGGTATAGAAATATCTTGGTGGAATCATAACTCTTTATATTAGGATTTATGGGAGGCAGCAACTTGGTAATCCTTCCTTCGTTTATCAGAAAGTGTAGCATTTCTTCATTTGATTTTCTTAGAGGGGTGAATTTTTGGCCTCTTGTGGAGGTTATTTGATCTTTCTTTTTTGAGAATTTTCCTCGAGCGATTTTTCCGCTGGTGAGATCTTCTAGAAATTTTATCAATCCCCTTTGCTTGCCCTTTTAGCCTGCTTTGATCTTCTTCATTTAGCTGGCTCATCCTGGAGAGATATAGGCTTGCATTAGGGTTAACCTCTTTTTCCTCTTGTCTTTCTGATAGTTGAGTGAAGGACTGCCTTATTTCCTGATGTTGGCGCACTATTAGCTTAGCTAGCAGATTTACTTGATTCTGGATTGTCTCTAACTTTTGCATTACTGTCATACCCTCCTCCAAGTTTTCCCACTCCAGGACATTTGTTCTGTGCCTTTGGGGGTATTCCTCCATCTTTCGTATGTACTTACGATTTGGATACATTTTAGCGCTTCCTGACCCGATCATGTTTACTTCCTCCATATCATGATGCAACGACAGGTTGGTGTTGACATTTTGTTGGACCACAATACTGCCACTTTTGATCAAATTGTTAATTTTATGCTTTAAGGACCAACAATCTAGTGTATCGTGTCCTGGAGACCCCTAAGTGGTAAGCACATCTTTGGCTTGGATTGTATCTTTTGCTCCCTAGTTCTAGGGGTGGAGCCAGTTCGGTAATTTTCTTGTGATCCATTAATATCGCTAATACATTTTCAAGGGAATCGCCCAGTGGAGTGAACACCCAATTTTCTATTCTTTCAAATTTTCTTTTCATATCTAGGCATTGGTTGAATGCAGCTTATTGTTGAAATGGCAGATTGTCTTGCTTTTTCCAAATGGGGGGACTGTGGCTTAGTCTCTTAGCTTGTCCCTGTGAAACAAGGGATACATCTTCATTTCCTTTATTAGCTACTCTCTTGGGATCGCTTGGACACTTGCCAGTCTGTATATGCTCGGTGATTGCTTCCAAGGCAGTGAAGTCTTTAATCTTGCCCGCCTTCAGGCCCATCTCTGCCATCTCGTCGTGTTTGATCATTTCTGAGAATGGCTTTCCTATGCCTACTAGTATTCTCTCATAGTAAGGCGCCTCTTGAATGTCTATGAAAGTCATCACCATTTCAGTTTCTGTCATTGATGGAATGACTTGCACTGCCAGACGTCTCCACCTTTGGGCATATTCTCAGAAAGACTCAATACTTTGCTTTTTAACTTTAGTCACTTGGTATCGATCATGTGCCATTTGTGACTGAAAACTGTATTGATTGAGAAAGGCGTGGGCCAATTCTTCTCAGCTGTGGATTTTGGCATTTTCAAGTCGAGCATACCAGGCTTTAGCCTCTCCAGTAAGACTTTTTTGGAAAAGCTGCATTCTGAGGCTTTCATCTTCAGCATAAGACCCCAGCTCGCCAATATATACTTTTAGGTGCGCATAGGGATCGCATGCCCCATTGTTCTTTTCAAACTCTAGGACTTTGAATTTGTCAGTATATATTGAGCCCTTGAGAATATGCAGAGATCTGAATAGGTGACACTACTATAGTTTCCAATCCCTTTGATTGACCGGATGGTTTCCTCCATTTGTTGGACTTTTCTTCTTATATCCCTAGTTTCTCGATCATCCCTAAGTTTTGTGATTTCAGGGGTTTTGTTGGTTCCTTTATTGGAATAAGGTTCCAGTATCTGGGTTTCTATCTTTTTACCAATACCCTGACTGCCCCTGGTGTGAATGACTCTGGTTGAGTAGGCATTGTCTGGTCTCGAGTGTTTTTACTCTGTTCTTTTAGAAAGACAACCAATTCTTCTATCTGATTCCTTAATCCTTTGAACTCCTCTAGAGAGATAGGAGTAGGATCAGGTGGAGCACTTGTAGCCATGTTTGGCTGTAGGCTTAATGCCTTTTTGGACTTTGAATGGGAAACAGGACCAATTGATTCCCTATAAAAAGAATTATGTAGTTTAGTCTTGGGGAATGTAGAAAGGTTACATGCTATGTAATGTGTCCGTTTTAGGAGTATTATCTTGCAAAATGGATGTCAGTTGTTTATATGACAAAGTAGCATGACAGGTTTTGATATGAAAGGGAATGCATGTACACATATTCCTTTATTCTTTCCATTATATTGAGATTGACATGGAAATGAAATTGCAAGTAATTGAAATGGGAAGGTATGATAAGACTTCCCGCCGTATTTAGTTTATCAAAGGCCGACCTATCTTAGGTTACTCTCGTGACTTTTTGGCATGAAGGTTCCCAGATCATCGCAATTTACTCGATGGGAAGTTAATCCGGTCTTTCAACTGGAGCGAATATGGGTGGTGCCTTTCTTGAGCCTCGTTAGAATTAGTCTCCCTATGAGTCTGATAATCAAACATCAACAGGATAGCCTCCTGGTGGAGGGACCACACAACATACATCCACATACAACGTGTCTCACCGTATGAAAATGATGACATGTGTGAAGCACTTATATCACAGGTAGATACAGTGCGAAGCACTAAGTGCAGTACGCATATGCATTCGTACACATCCATCTAAATGTAAATACAACATCCACACACAAGCATATAACAATTTTGAAAAGCTTGTAATAGCGGCTTAAGCCCTCTTACTGGATGTCCCCAGTAGAGTCGCCACCTGTCGATGTCGGGATTTTTATTGTCCCTTTTCTGTTCTTGTCTTTTGGTGTTCTCATGTTAGGTGAGATTTGTTTAAAAAATTAAGTTATGAAAAGGTCCGACATGTATATGTCGACGATTGGACTGTAAGAGTCGCCAGTTGGTATATTTAAATGGTTGCACCAACTCAACCGAGAAAAGGTTTGCAAATTGACCTAGTGATGTAACACTGCTTAATTGGTCTGTGAAACCGAGATTCGTTAGGGTACAAGGGCTTGATTATGTGGAGGGAAGGTGTTAGGCACCCCCTGACATCCATGGTACCATGGTGACCACCACTTTCCAATTAAACTGTTACATGAATGTGTTTGTGTGTGTGTGTGTGTGTGGGTCAATGTGCAATTATCTGGAAGTAGTGCTATGCCTCGTTTACACCTATATACAAAGGGTTTGAATTTTGTATAAAAGTTCAGTTTTAACAAGATATAGCAGTGATGTTTTATAAAAGAGGTTTTTTCAAACCCTTATGCTCAATAGTAATTAAGGCCTTTGATACTTCCATTTTATTATATGTTCGGCTTAATTGCTTTTATTTTCAAGATGCGAGGCATCTTCGAGAAAATAATATGCATAGTAGTGCCGAACTCCTTGTGGGCTTGAGAGCCATCTAAGGAAATTCAAACATTGTGAATAATTTACAAGCTGGTTACAACTGAAAATGTCCATCACGGGAACCGAATCTAGATTCAGAAGACTAAATCTGTGATCACATGATTCCTAGGCTCACATAATGTTGCAATTTATATGAAAGTTGTAAGTAGTTAAATATATATAAAAGCTGTAAATATATATATGAACGATCAACCACCACGGAGTAAACTCCATGAGGGATTGGAAAAGTAAATATATAAAAGCTGTAAATATATATATATATATATATGAACGATCAACCACCAAGGAGTAAACTCCATGGGGGATTGGAAATATAAATATATAAAAGCGATAAATATATATATAGAGACGATCAACCGCCATGAAGTAAACTCCAGGCATGACAGAAATGTAAATATATATATATATACATGCACCAGATATAAAGTAGTAAATGCACCAGATATTATATCCAGGCTCAATCAAACAGAGTTTGATGTTAATAATATATATAAGTATTTATATATATATAAGTAGTAAATGCTCCGGATATAAATCCAGGCTCACCGAATAGAGTTCGATAATAGTTTATATATATATATACATATATAAAAGTAATAAACGCTCCGGATGTGAATTCAGGTTTAATCGAGGCATAACTCGATGACATTAGTACAAATATATATATATATATATATATATATATATATATATATATATATATATAAGTATATATATAGAAAAGAAATAAAAAGCAACGACCGAAGTTCAGGCATACACACACAACACAACTCTCAACGTGAATAACTATGTGTTTAAAAAGTGGAGAAAGGCTTTAAGAAATGTAAGAAGTCTTACAGTGGGCTGCCAAGAAGACTTCAAATGGCTTTAATTGAATGAACACTCGGTTTCCACCAGTAAAATATATCAAAATATAAGCTCACAAGTGTTTAAAATGAGAAAGCACTCAGTTTATAGTGTGTATAGGGCAAAATGGACAGGGCTTCCTCGCCTTTTGTCTTCTCAAAATGGCCACCCCAAGCCCTCTATTTATAGAGGGGGTACTTGCGGCTGCCTCTGGTTTACCTACGGCTGCCTAGGCTGCCCCGAGCAGTGTGGGGCCCACCATCTCGAAGTACGTGTACTCAGATAACGTGATGTTCGCTCAAACCTTCATAACTTTCAATCCGGGAGTCCGATGGAAACGTGCAATACCATTTCGGAAAGATCTTTTCGAGAGATATGTAATGACATGGGATTTGCCTTTTTCGACTCCTGAAAGATGGGTCCATGACTAAAATGGCATTTTCAGGTTTCTGTCAGGCAGTCCATTGAGCTGTTTTGTGTATTTTGCACTCAGAAGTTAAGATATGGTTTTTGTGGGATTTATTTTGAAGTAATTTGAGTTAAAATGAGTTTATTTGATTTGAGTTGAAGTTGAGTTGGCAAAATGACCATTTTGCCTTGCCCGAGGTTATCTCTAGTTTTGGCGCAGTTGTAGAAGTCTTTTCTCAAGGTTATCTCTGAGATTATCATGATGTTGACTCTAAATGTCCTCAGTGTAAGACCCCGAAATTTTTTTAAATAAAAAGGAATTTCCTTTATTTATTATTTTGAAATAGTAAGGGTGAATTTGATTAATGTGGATAGTTAAGGGTTAAATACTCAAATATTTCAAAATAAGCAAGTGGTTATAAAATATTCATTTTTGTCGGGGAATATTCGTTTGGTCGTGGAATATTCGTACTGTCGGGGAATATTCGTACGATGGCGCAGCCATGTGTGGGCCCCATAACGAAAAGCGATTGGATGAGGAAAACGACAAAGTTTGGGTGGTTATAAATAACAAAGTAGTTATTACCAATTAAGATCATTGGAATACCCGGGTGGTTAAAATACGATGAATACGCGTGGTTGCACAAGAGTGCTTACTAGATATTACCTGATTATTGTTGAATTATTGATTAAATGCGTAAGATGGCACTACTCAATAATTTTCACACGATGAGTTCTTGTTCAATATTTTATTTTATTGATTCAATAATTGTTTGCGTTGATATTTTATATTATTGTTGTTCAATAATTGTCATTGCATCCGTATTTCCCATTATCGATCAATAATTCATATTATTTGAATAATATTATTAGATAACATTATTGGCAATGTCTAGAAAGTTCTCATCTAAGGAGAGGTTTGGTCACCTAATTGCGCGCCAAGAAGGAGAGATCCTTATTGAAAGCCCCTCTTTCCCGGGAACAACTGGTTGTCATTAAAATGTGATTCGTAATATTATTTGTGAATAATTAATTATTGATTCATATGATAAGGAAATATTTATTTTATATGAATATAAATGATGGATTTATTTATGTGGTTATTAATGAAGGAATTAATGTTGAGGTGTTTTATCAAGATTTTATCTGATTGGAGGTATTAAAAATCAAATCGGGGTTTGAGATATATTATGGAGGTTATAATTTTTAATCCGAATAGTTGGATCGTTGTAATTTTTGGATATGTTATACATACATAAGTTGAGTATATGTCCACAAATTTTGAACCGATTAAAATTGCACGAATGATTTGTTGTGAATTTTAAGAGGTGCCGGATTCTAAAAGTAGGGTTATAATTGATTTTGGTGGAAAATTCTAGAATTGAGTGGACCCCACTTGTGGTTGGTGAAAAAATGTGCTGAATTTTATTTCAAATGTGGTGGGTGGCAATAGTAGCGAGTGTAAAGCCATCGGTAGCGTGTCAAGTCCGCTTTCTACGGGCTAACATTTTCCTATAAATAGAGGGCTAAGTTAGAATTGAAAATCACACCGTAAACAAAGTTTTCTCTTTTCTCTCTATATTATTGAGCGTATTTTGTGAGTATTTAGATACTTTGAGAGTTGCTTTATGAGGTCTAAGTTTCATTCAAAGATCACTTTCGACCTTTCCTTCCGGCAATCTTGTCTTTCGAGGTAAGGGATGTTATTTTCTTCTCAAATGATATTAATTCTTCAATATCATTATCTTTGAAATATTGGTTGGTACTTTTTTATCAAATTTGGAACTTTTTCATGTCTAGGTTACTATTCATGAGTTACTATTCACGAGTTACTATTCATGAGTTACTATTCACGAGTTACTATTCACGAGTACTATTCATGAAGCGTGAAAATGTTTTTTTTGTGGAATTTCTATCTTTTGGTGTTTGAGTTACTATTCACGATACTCGGACTATTCACGATATCTGACACTATTCACGAATACGGCACTATTCAATCAAAAATGAAAATTTTTCTTTTCGTCTAAAATATCTATTCTGGATACTAGCTTTGATTGTATCCATGTTTTGATCATTCTTGAATTTTACTTCACTATGATTATTTATGAAGTATTTTTGAACTTGGATTGTTTAAAGTACGAATCCATAATATTTGTCATTTTGTTTCACTGGATTCGTTCTTTAAAAGTATTTTCATCATCCTCAGTCTTAAATGATGATAGTATTGAATATCTTTGGCCTGTAGTGCAAAGATGAATGATTTCTGAAGAATATCTTTGGCCTGTAGTGCAAAGATGAATAGGTGTTTAAATGAACATGACCGACTGATGAATATCTTTGGCCTTTAGTGCAAAGATGAACAGGTGTTTAAATGAACATGACCGACTGATGAATATCTTTGGCCTTTAGTGCAAAAATGAACAGGTGTTGAGATGAACATGACCGATTGATGAATATCTTTGGCCTGTAGTGCAAAGATGAATATTTGATTTGAGATGAATATTGATTGATGTTACAGGGATAAAATATTGATGATGGACTGTTAAATTCATAGATTATAGTAGATTTCATTCTCTACGTAACTCTTTTATGAATTATTATTTCACATGCGAATATTGATCCAAAACTTGTTGTCTATCAGTATTCTATCGATTTTTCCTCGTTGGAGACTAACGATAATTTGTTGTATATTATCTTAGTCATAACATTCTTTTTTGGCTAGTTGAGCTCACCCTTTTCCTTGTTGTTCCATTTTTCTTCTCGTGAGGCGAGAATGTAAGCGAGTACTAGTCGGGTATGGAATGAAGGTTCTAGAGAGAGTTGTTTAGTAGTCCTCACCATTTTGTAAAATAATGTATCAATAAATGTGATGGGGATTTATTTGAGTATAAATATTGTCTAGAAGATAATATTTGTATTTAAACTCATAGTTTTATTGTTGTGATAATAAAGTTGTAGTTGTTTCGCACCATGTATTTGGCGACTTCGTAATGGGTTGGATGGAATGGACCTATTTTGGGGTCGTCACACGGTTGGTATCGAGCTTAGGATATGATCTCTGGCGAGATCGGGAATAGAACTAGGAGGGAGAGACGAGTAAATCCTTTGCTAGTGTGTCCTACCTAAGCTTATTTGTTAGTTGGTCAAGATATAGGGATATTATGTGATTGATTTCCTTAATTAACCCTTATTTTATGACAAGATTTGAGAATGTCGATCGAGAATATTAATAGTGGTGTAAATGAGACCGTGGAGATGCTCAGATTTAACAACGAGGAGAACGTGCAACAGTGTCAATGTACCTCCCGTGAATAACACCACCGAAAGCGGATGATGAACGAGGGATGTTTAAAAGCTTTTTGCGCTTCATGCAAAATCGACGAGGAGACTCGTGTTCAAAATACGAGAGAGAGATGATAGCAATTCACGGGTGGTCACAAACAAGCGAGCTCAAAGAGTCAGGGACCACCGAATTGCAGGGAAAGCCGGATCCGATCATAAGGCGGAAACATGGGTCAAGCAAATTACCAAGATATTCGATGTCTTGGGATATGCGAAGAAACGTAAAGTTCCATTCGCTACTTTTATGTTCCGTGGTGAGGCGACATTCTTGGTGGGAATCATGAAGCGTACCCCAACAACGCACTCAAAGATGTCATGGGAGACGCGTTTGAATAAAGTTCAATGACAAGTACTTTCCCGAAAGTATTCGTCATATGAAGGAAGTGGAGTTTATTAGACCGAGCGAGAATAACATGGCGGTATCCCAAAGACGAGGCAAAGTTCATGAGTTATCCGTGTTTGCACCTCATTTGGTGGAGAATGAGGAACGTATGACGCGGATGTTTACGAGAGGTTTGAAACCGGCATACGTCGAGATATCTCATTTCTCATAAATTTTCTCTATTCAGATGTTGTAAAATGGCTCGGTTGTTAGAAGCGAGATAACGAGTAATACGCTCAACCGAGGACCATAACCAGGATCATACCAAAGATAGTAGTCATCGAATAACGATAACCAAATGGAGAAAGAAGAATACGGACAAAGGCGGTAACCACTCGGTGGTAATCGTGGCCATGAAAATAGAAGAAGCGAGTTGGGAGGAGATTTTAAAAGAGGAGATTCAACAACGACCATGTGAAGACGCTCGGCGCCAAGTGGCAACCGGTTCCAAGGAGGAGAAAGACCATCTATCAGATGTTACAAATCGGAAAGAGGGACATATCACCAAATCGCCCACAACAGCTTTAAGGTATGCTATAATTGTGGAAAAGAAGGACATATCGCTCGAGATTATACGATATCGAAACCCGATCCAATGAAATGGTGACTCAAAAGGATGTCCCGTAAAAGTCAAAGTCAACGATTCTGGAAGAGCGTTTGTCGTGACCGGTCAAAATCGAGGAACGACCGAACGGTTAGCACGGGTTAGTTAATTATAAATTCTTGCAAGTTTATACCTTACTAGATACTGGGCTTCTACCCATTCTTTTATCTCTCTTTGCTTACCAACGTTTGAACTTGACTACGAGAGAAATTAGACTTTGACCTATTTATGGAGACTCTGCTAGAGAAACTTTCATTACATCCGTTGTTTAAAAAATCTTGTTTGATTCAAGTTGGCACCATTACCTTACCTGTTGACCTTATCTCTTTAAAGATACTTGCTTTTGGGGATTGATTGGTTAACTACTCATCATGCCAAAATTGATTGCTTTTGTAAGGTTGTTAGTTTTCATATTCTTAAGCAACCTGTTATTCGAATTCAAGCAATCAAACCATTGTAGTCAAACATTTTCAATCAAGCCATGAAGTCATTCGTTTATTACGGATGTCAAATTTTCTTAGTCCATGTTATGGATTTGAATAAAGACACGTCAGATTTGAATAATATTCTTGTTGTTATTGATTTTTCCTGACGTATTTCCTGAAGAATTTATTGGCTTACTCCCAAAGACTGATATTAAATTTTGTATCGACTTTGAACCCGGTACAAAACTCATTTCTAAAATCTCATATCGAATGGCTCCTATTGAACTTCGTGAGTTAAAATTCAACTATAGAATTTGGTACTGAGCCTTTATCTTGTGACTTCCTTTGTGGAATTCACCTAAGCCGAACTCTCTGTAGGGGACGCCATATTCGCATGCGATAGTAAATCGATAGGTGTCATTGTGACGCATATCCAAGGTTGGGATATGAGTCACAGTTGAGGACAACCTAAGCTCGATGTCGAAATGCGTAGCTTTCTAGGTTTAGTTGGTTATTATCTGAGATTCGTTGAAGGATATTCTCGAATCGCTATTCCATTAACGTAGCTAACTCGTAGAGATACAAAATTCGAATGGAGCAAGGAATGTGGGAAGAGCTTCAAGAACTCAAGAGGAGACTCATTTCAAAGATATGTTACGACCATGCCATCCTCGAAAAGCGAACGTGGTAGGCGGCGTGTTGAGTAGAAGATCGTATACAAGTACGAGTACAATATCACAAAGAAAGACTCATTTCGTATAATATACAAATAATAGAGATGGAGATGAAAACTCTAGGTACCCACGTGATGATATACTGATGCACGTGATGATATACGAGTATAATCGACTTTTAATCGATAAAGTTAAAGTCGCTCAAGCTACACACCGAGTGATGAATTTGAAGAAGGAGGTGCAAGAAGTTGTTATTTTAAAAGCGAGAATCGGTGAGGTGAGGAAAGCTCAAACCTTCGATTTATTAATCCATTTGAAATTCTCGATCGAATAGGAACCGTGGCCTATAGACTCGCTTTTACCGCCAAGTATGACGCGTGTTCATAACGCTTTTCACGTGTCGATGTTACGTAAATATGTGGACGACCAAACACGCCATTGAGTTAGAACCGGACGAGATAGCCAAGACTTAACGTCACGAGGAGGTACTGTCGCCAAGATTTTGTAGAGGAAAGAACATGACCTATGTACCGAGGTTATACCATAAGTTAAAGTTTTGTGGAGAAACCATGCTATTGAGGAAATGACCTGGGAGTTGGAAACGAAAATGAAAGCGAGGTATCTTTACCTTTTCAAAACACCAGGTACGTACGTCAATTTCGAGGACGAAATTTCATAAGGAGGGGAGGTTGTAAGACCCCGAAATTTTTTTAAATAAAAAGGAATTTCCTTTATTTATTATTTTGAAATAGTAAGGGTGAATTTGATTAATGTGGATAGTTAAGGGTTAAATACTCAAATATTTCAAAATAAGCAAGTGGTTATAAAATATTCATTTTTGTCGGGGAATATTCGTTTGGTCGTGGAATATTCGTGACTGTTCTGGGAATATTCGCATGCGACTAGCACAAGACCGTGCATGTGTGGGCCCCATAACTAAAAAGCGATTGGATGAGGAAAACGACAAAGTTTAGGTGGTTATAAATAACTGCGTAGTTATTACTGAATTAAGATCGTTGAATACCCGCCGGTGGTTAAAATACGATGTACGCGTGGTTGCATTAAAGAAGACACCAGTATTGCACGATATTGTTGAATTATTGATTCGTGACGTAAGATGGCACTACTCAATAATTTTCACAAGAGTTCTTGCTCAATATTTTATTTTATTGATTCAATAATTGCTGCGTTGATATTTTATATTATTGTTGTTCAATAATTGTCATTTGCCAAATATTTCCCATTATCGGATCAATAATTCATATTATTTGAATAATATTATTAGATAACATTATTGGCAATGTCTAGAAAGTTCTTCTAAGGAGAGGTTTGGTCACCTAATCATGCGCGCCAAGAAGGAGAGATCCTTATTGGAAAGCCCCTCTTCCTGGGAACGACTGGTTGTCATAAATGTGATTACGTAATATTATTTGTGAATAATTAATTATTGATTCATATGATAAGGAAATATTTATTTTATATGAATATAAATGATGGATTTATTTATGTGGTTATTAATGAAGGAATTAATGTTGAGGTGTTTTATCAAGATTTTATCTGATTGAGGTATTAAAATCAAATCGTGGGTTTGAGATATATTATGGAGGTTATAATTTTTAATCCGACCGCTGATCGTTGTAATTTTTGGATATGTTATACATACATAAGTTGAGTATATGTCCACAAATTTTGAACCGTTAAAATTGCACGAATGATTTGTTGTGAATTTTAAGAGGTGTCGGATTCTAAAGTAGGGTTATAATTGATTTTGGTGGAAAATTCTAGAATTGAGTGGACCCCACTTGTGGTTGGTGAAAAATGTGCTGAATTTTATTTCAAATGTGGTGGGTGGCAATAGTAGCGAGGTAAAGCCATCAGTAGCAGTGTCAAGTCCGCTTCAATAACATTTTCCTATAAATAGAGGGCTAAGTTAGAATTGAAAATCACACCGTAAACAAAGTTTTCTCTTTCTCTCTCTATATTATTGAGCGTATTTTGTGAGTATTTAGATACTTTGAGAGTTCTTTGCTCAAGACAAGTTTCATTCAAAGATCACTTTCGACCTTTCCTTCCAAGAAATCGTCTTTCGAGGTAAGGGATGTTATTTTCTTCTCAAATGATATTAATTCTTCAATATCATTATCTTTGAAATATTGGTTGGTACTTTTATCAAATTTGGAACTTTTTCATGTCTGGTTACTATTCATGAGTTACTATTCACGAGTTAGTATTCATGAGTTACTATTCACGAGTTACTATTCACGAGTACTATTCATGAAGCGTGAAAATGTTTTTTTGTGGAATTTCTATCTTTTGGTGTCTGAGTTATTATTCACGATACTGCACTATTCACGATATCTGACACTATTCACGAATCGACTATTCAATTTAAAATGAAAATTTTTCTTTTCGCTCTAAATATCTATTCGGATACTAGCTTTGATTGTATCCATGTTTTGATCATTCTTGAATTTTACTTCACTATGATTATTTATGAAGTATTTTTGAACTCGGATTGTTTAAAGTACTAATCCATAATATTTGTCATTTTGTTTCACCTTTGGATTCGTTCTTTAAAAGTATTTTCATCATCCTCGGTCTTAAATGATGATAGTATTGAATATCTTTGGCTGTGTAGTGCAAAAGATGAATGATTTCAAGAATATCTTTGGCTCAGTAGTGCAAAGATGAACAGTGTTTAAATGAATATGACCGATCGATGAATATCTTTGGCCTTTAGTGCAAAGATGAACAGTGTTTAAATGAACATGACCGATCGATGAATATCTTTGGCCTTTAGTGCAAAAATGAACAGTGTTGAGATGAACATGACCGATTGATGAATATCTTTGGCACAGAGTGCAAAGATGAATATTTGATTTGAGATGAATATTGATTGATGTTACGGGGATAAAATATTGATGATGGACCGTTAAATTCATAGATTATAGTAGATTTCATTCTCTACGTAACTCTTCTATGAATTATTATTTCATTGCGAATATTGATCCGAAACTTGTTGTCTATTGTATTCTATCGATTTTTCCTCATTGGAGACTAACGATAATTTGTTGTATATTATCTTAGTCATAACATTCTTTATCGGGCTAGTTGAGCTCACCCTTTTCCTTGTTGTTCTATTTTTCTTCTCGTGAGGCGAGAATGTAGCGAGTACTAGTCGGGGTATGGAATGAAGGTTCTAGAGAGAGTTGTTTAGTAGTCCTCACCATTTTGTAAAATAATGTATCAATAAATGTGATGGGGATTTATTTGAGTATAAATATTGTCTAGAAGATAATATTTGTATTTAAACTCACAGTTTTATTGTTGTGATAATAAAGTTGTAGTTGTTTCTGTACCATGTATTTGGCGACTCAGAATGGGTTGGATGGAATGGACCTATTTTGGGGTCGTCACACTCAGGGTTATCTCTGAGATTGGATTAACCTCACGGGGTTGACTCTGGGCATTGCACTTGATCTCCCGGGGTTATCTTCGGGGTTAGAACTGACTTTCCCGGGGTTATCTCCGGGGTTAAAACTGGATCTCCCGGGGTTATCTCCGGGATTGGGATTAACTCTCTCGGGGTTGGATTTGATGTTATGGTCTTCTAGGTTATCTTTGGAGTGTGAAAAAGTCATTTTTGCCGTCCTACATAGTTACAAATTTTGCAAAGTAAGCAAGTTGTTATAAAATATTCGTTTGGTCGGTAAATATTCATTTTATCAGGAAATATTTATACGACGGCACAATCATTGGTGGACCCCAAAATGAAATTACTATCGAAGTTAGAAAATTACATAAATAACTTTTTATAAAAATAACGAAAAAAGTTTTTGTAGACACTCGAAATTCTCTGCACGCCTGTTACTGACATTGCATGAGGGCAGATTCGTCTTTCATAGATATCCTGGAAGACAGCTTACATCCATTTTGGATACTACCGGAAGTCAATCCCAACCCCGGAACACACCCTGGGAACATCATTTCCAACCCCGGAACACACACCGGAAGGATCATTTCAAACCTCGGAGATAACCCCGAGTTTCGTCCTTGGCGATAACCCCAAGGAGTGATGTTGCGGTTCCGGTGATAACTCAGAAATGTTTATTTCAAATGCATGCTATCAGCTTCAAGCTTGGACCTCTTGCCGAGGCACTCATACCTCAGACCCGGAGCTAACACCGGGCAGACACACACTCTCACAAGATAACCTTGTGGCATTTAAACACTTGTAGCAGTCCAATCTCAGATGTAACCCTGATCAACGTCTGCTTTCAACTCAAACCGGCGATAACCCCAGCGAAGAGTCAAACGTCATATTTCCCCTTCAACACATGCGCGTCTTCTCAACACTTCATACATACATACATCCAACGATGTCCCACCAGAATCGAGGAGTTACAATCCCGAGTGTCTATTATGCGTGGCAATACCTTGGATAGAATTTAAAGCTTAAAGACCATGGGCATGGAACCCTCTTCCTGACTTCGTACAACCTCTAATCCATGTCATTGCGTAACTCTCGACACAAGTGATCTGAAGAAAGTCACATATACCTCGTTCGGATGCTCGGATTAAAGTTTTGCAAGTTCGAGCGGACATTACAGTGCACGAGTGCACGTACTTCAAGACGACGGGACCCGCGAGACCCAGATGCACCACGACCAAACCAAGTAGGTATAACTCAAGGCTGTCATAGTGTACTCTACTACCATCGATCTATAAATATAGACCTTGGGGTCAACCATTTGAGAAGAGGGAGGAGAGAGAAAAGGCGAGGAAGCCCTGTCCAATTTACTTTGTATACACCCATATTGAGTTTTTCCTCAGTTTAAACACATGTTAGCTCACATATAGTTATACTTTTATCTGACGGGAGCTGAGTGTTTATCCACATAGAGTCATAGAAGTCTACTTTGACAGCCCACTGTAAGCCTTCTTACATTCTATAAAGCCTTCTTTCCATATTAGCACACACTGTTATACACATTGAGAGTCGTGTTGTGTGCGTTTGCCCGGACTTCGGTCCATGGTTTTCATTTCTGTCTGTATATATATACTTATATATATGTATATATTTTATATATGGACTAACATTATCGAGTTATGCCTCGATTGAGCCTAGACTTATGTCTGGAGCGTTTATTTGCTTATATATATATATATATATATATATATATATATATATATATATATATATATATTAGTGCTCTGACATATCCGATGAGCCCGGATTTACATCCTAATGCTTTCTTGCTTATATATATATATATATATATATATATATATATATATATATTTTTACATTCCGTCTGCCTCGAGTTTACTTATGGCGCTTGATCGATCTTACAACTTTATTTACATTCCGTCTTGCCTCGAGTTTACTTAAGTGGCGATTGATCGCTTTTATAGCTTTATTTACATTTCGTCCCACCTGGAGTTTACTTTGTGGTGGTTGATCATGTCTATATATATATATATATATATATATATATATATTTACCGCTTTTATATATTTACATTTCTGATCCCCCATGGAGTTGCTTCGTGGTGGTTGATCAAGTCTTTATATATATATTTATAGCTTTTATATATATAACTGCTTACTACTTTCCATACAAACTGCAGTATCATGTGAGCCTAGGAATCATGTGATCACAAATTCAGTTTGCTGAATCTAGATTCAGTTCCCATGATGGACCTTTTTCAGCTGTTAGCAGCTTGTGCATTATTTTACAGTGTCTAAATTTCCTTAGATGACTGTCATGCCCATGAGGAGTTTGGCACTACTGTATATATTATTTTCTCGAAGATGCTTCGCATCTCCAAAATAAAAGCAAACAAGCTGAATATTTAATAATAAAAATGGAAGTATCACAGGCCTCAATTACTATTGAGCACAGGGTTTGAAAAACCCCTTTTTATAAAACTTCATTGCTATATGCTGTTTAAAACTGAATTTTTCATAAATTCAAACCCTATGTATATATGTGCGAACGAGGTACAACACTACTTCTAAATAATTTCACATTGATCCACACACACACACACATTCATATAATAGTTTCTTTGAAAAGTGGCGGTCACTGTGGCAACACGGATGTCGAGGGGTGCCTAACACCATCCCTCGGCATAATCAAGCCCCCGGACCCAAATTAATCTCGGTTTCACAAACCCGTTTTGCAGTGTCACATCACTAGGTCAATGTGCAAACCTTTTCAGTTGCGTTGGTGCAACCAGTTAATTACACCAACTGGCAACTCTTAAAGTCAAATCGTCGACATTATACATGCCGAACTTTTTTCACTTATTTTTTTCAAACAAATCTCACATTAACATGAGAACACCAAAGAACAAGTAACGAAAAGGGACTCTAAAAAATTCCGACGTCGATAGGTTGCTACTCTGTTGGGGACTCCAGTAAGAGGGCTTCAGCCGCTATTACAAGCTTTTCAAAACTGTTATATGCTTGTGTGTGAATGTTGCATTTACATTTATGATGAATGTGTACGAGTGAATTTTTACTTACTGCACTATACTATATCTATCTACGATATTAGTGCTTCACACATGTAATCATTTTGCATAAACGGTGAGACACGTTGTATGTGAATGTATGTTGTGTGGTTCCTGCATTAGGAGGCTATCTTGTCGGTGTTTGATTACTGGACTCGTAGGAAGAATAATTCCAATGGGGCTCAGGAAAGGCACCACCCAGATTTGCTCCAGTTGAAACACCGGATTAACTTCCGTCAAGTAGATTGCGATGATTTGGGAACCTTCATGCCAAAAAGCAGCGAGAGAAACCCTAATATAGGTCAACCTCTGATATACCAAACGCGGAGGAAAGTCTCTTCATGCTTTCCATTTTCAATTACTTGTAAAAACATTTACTAGTAATTTTATTCCATGTTATTTTTATGTAATGGAAAATATGAAGATTATCTGTGCATGCATGTTATCAATTAATACCCGGTTTTGCAGGACAATATTCCTAAAATGGACATGTTATGATAACATTTACATTACCCTAAGACTAAACTACATAAGTCTCTTGTAGGGAAATCATTGGGCCTGTTACCCGCTCAAAATCAAAAAAGGCCACGAGCCTACAGCCAATCATGTATTTGTCTGACCAGTCTTATCCTATTTCTCGTGAAGAATTTGACGGATCAAGTCAGCAAATCACAAATTTGGCTGTCTTGCTTAAAGAATTGCATCAGTCCACTCAGGGTACAAAGATGCCTCCACATACAGAATCCTCTACACAAGGAGGAACACAAGGTCTAGATAAAATAAATCTAGAACCTCCGTTGGATACGACCAACAAAGACCCTGAAAACACCCATCTCAAAGGAGATCTAGACACCAGTGATATCAGGAAGAAACTACTCCAAATGGAGGAAACTATCCGTGTTCTCAAAGGGATTGGAACACATGGAAGTGTTTAATATGATGACCTTTGCATCTTCCCTGGTGTTCATTATCCAGAGAAATTTAAAACCCCTAATTTTGAAAAGTATGACGGATTAAGGGATCCTTATACACATTTGAAAGTGTTCATTGGAGAACTTGGGTCTTACGTAGAAAATGAAAAGCTCAGAATGCAGTTGTTTCAGAAAAGTCTGACTGGAGAAGCCCGTTCATAGTATACCAGATTAGACAAATCAAAGATCCATAGCTAGGAAGAGTTGGCTCACGCCTTCCTCACTCAATACGGTTTTCAATCTCAGATGGCTCATGACCGGTACCAAATTACCAAGGTCAAGAAACAGTCTAATGAGTCTTTTAGAGAGTATGCTCAAAGGTGGAGGCGCCTTGCTGTTCAAGTTATTCCTTCTATGACGGAATCAAAAATGGTCATGACGTTTACAGATGTACAGGAAACTCATTTCTATGAGAGAGTCTTAGCTGGTATTGGCAAACCATTCTCTGAAATGATCAAACACGGAGAGATGGCTGAAATGGGAATGAAGTCTGGTAAAATTCAAGACCTAGCTGCTCTTAAAGTTGTTCCTGAGCACATCCAGTCCGGATCTTATGAAAACAACCCCCGGAGGGTCCATAAAAAGGAAGAGGAGGATGTTTCCTTGATACTACAAGGTCAAAAAGGCAATCAAAGTGTGCCTATATAGAGGAGAAACTACTCCCCTCTTCAAGCACAACCTTCAAACCCTCCATTGCCTAAAGGTGGAGAAGTAAAGCTTCCTCGAACGTTCACACCCTTAGGAGACTCGCTCGAGAATATTCTTGCTCTTCTGACTACTAAGAAGAAAATTACACATCTTCTTCCGCCAGCCAACCCTAATGGGAGGAGTTTTAATGCTACTCGGAAATGTGCTTATCATGCCCGAGCACCTGGACATGATACTCAAGATTGTTGGGCCTTGAAACACAAGATCCAAGATTTAATAGACAATGTTGAGATCGTGGTCACCAAACTGGGTCAACCTCACGTGCAAGACAACCCTCTTCCTCAACACAAAGAAGAAGAGGTCAACATGATCAGTTAGAGCACCGGATAGAGTTCCAATTCTAATGGTGAATCATCCCAAACCATCAAAGACGGTGTTGACAGATGGGATTATGAAAAGTTCCAGTTCACTATGGAACGAAAGATGAAAGCTCTTTGTAAACAAATTGAGCAATTGGCAGAACTGGTGACCCACCAGCATCAAGTCACACGCCAATTAATCAGGCAGGAGCATGCCTATCTCCTTCTTTTTGTTATGAATGCTCCATCACCACCTTCAGAAAGCGAAGCTATGGAGGATAAGGTTGAAAAGAGAGCTAATGCTAAAGCCCGTTGGGATTTTGCCAATCAAAGGGAATTTACCTATCTTGGCCAATCTATGGAGGAGATATTGCAAATGTTGATCAATGAAGGAAGAATTACCTTCCTTCTGCCTCCAATCAATCCCCACTCAGGATGGTTCAATTCTGATGAAGTGTGTCAATATCATTCACATTCTCGCGGTCACAGCACAGAAGAATGCTGGGCATTCCGCCATCTCATTCAGAATCTTATTGTTAGCGATGTCCTGCAAATAACAGATGATTACACTGTGCAACTCAAGGGTGGGAATGCATGTCCTACCAAATAGAAGGGATCAGTAGCAGTTATATCCAAATTAGATGATGAGACTATCAAAGTATTCCCCATACAACCAATTCAACTCAAAGGAGCTTACAATCCTTTGAAAGTGGCCGCACTAGAGCCAATTTCTTTACCTTTTAGACCACAACATCCTGTTGTCAGCTTACACAAAGTTCCATGGAATTATGGAGAAGCTGAAGGATCCACGTCTCATATCTCTGCTATAGTGTCGAGGGAAAATCCACTGTATCTTCCTCAACGGGTTATGAAACCTACTTACGAAGCAAAGCGTAAGGTTCCCATGGAGAAGGTTGAAAAATTCCTCCACACTATGGGCCACAATGAAGCCAAGGTGATTTTAAGCTTGCGAGAAGCTCTACACCAGATATCTATACTGGACTTGGTTTTCTCTTCCGAGGATCATCGGAAGATTTTACTGAAGGTTTTGGAAGAAGCCTATTTACCAAAATCAGTGGATGTGGAAAAATTTCAACATTTGGTTGATCACATTTTTAACAACAATGTGATATCCTTCACTGATGATAATATACCGCCCGAAGGGACCGGTCATTGTAAACCATTACACATTGAGGTTTTGTCTTCCGGGTATATGCTAGCTGGAGTTTTGATAGATGGAGGCTTATCTCTAAATATTTGTCCTTATGCCACCTTGGTGAAGATGAATGTCAATCTCAAGCGGATCCAAAGCAGTCATACGGTTATCAGAGCTTTTGATGGATCCTGACGAAATTTCGTTGGAAATATTGAGTTGCCAATTGAGATTGGTCCAAATACATTCAATGTATCCTTCCACGTCCTCAAGATAGATTCAGGATACAACTTGCTATTGGGGAGACCATGGATACACATGGCTGGAGTTGTTCCCTGCATGCTACATCAACAACTCAGATACATTGTCAATAACAGTCTAGTTACTATCAACGCTGAGCCAGAATGTCCTGAAGTAGGAACTCTACCAATCATCAGCTTCAATTCAGAAGTTGAACCTGCCAGTTTTCACACTCTGGAAGTGATTACCACACAATACCATTCTATTGGAGTGCCACTTCCCATACCCAAGATTTCTGCTAAGGTTATGTCGGCCACTCAAGAAATGATGTCATTGGGCTATCAACCTGGACAAGGGCTTGGTAAAGATAAGCAGGGTATTAAGCACCCTATCCAAGTGTCCAGCCAAATTGGAACAGCCAGACTAGGCTATTCTGCCAGTTCCAGTCACAGGAATCCTCATAAGCACAAACAAGTTCCTCAAGCTTCCGCCTCACGGCGATTTTATATACCTTTACCTCATGAGTTGATACAGTCTCCAGTAAAGATGCCAACCCATGTTGTGGCCATGTTATTTCCTAAACTAGTGCCAATCAAAGCTAAAGAGGTGCTGATTCCTAATCCCGGAGTGGAAGAAAAGGAATGGAAACGTAAACACAACATTGCCTTGATGATGGCAGGCATACGCGTCATTGTTCATGATGAACATACAAACATATACACCTCAGACGATGATTTCCCAGATGTCATGGTTAACATTCGGGAGAAGGAGGACAATGACGATCCTTCCATCACTCCAGTCCATCAGGACTTTGCCCTTGACAATTGGAGCAGCACTCCATGCATTGGTCGACAAGGGTAAAATGGGTAGAAAAATCCCTCTGCCCTGTAGATAACTTTAATTGCTTGCTTTTCTTTACAGTACTAGAAGTTATTTATCAAGTACATGCTAACACTTTTGTATGATCGAACAGGTCCATATATTAAGTGAAAGCATATTCTGTATCAGGACTCTGAATTTAGATGTGCCTATACTTGCTGATGAGCTGCCTTCTCTCCACAAGGGCTGTAACTTTAATGTAAAGTTGGACTCAGACTTGATGGACATCCAAGAGGACATTGAGACACCATAAGAGATTAAGGAATGGGTCACAGACAAACGCAAACCCAATCTTGATTAAACCACTTCTTTCAATCTTGGAACCTTAGACAATCCTAAGCTTATCTAAATTGGTTCAGACCTTACCATAAATCAACGGAATGACATGGTTGCACTATTAACCTAATTCTAGGATGTGTTTGCATGGTCTCAAAAAGACATGGTGGGTTTGTCCACTGACATTGTTCTTCATCGCCTTCCCATTAAAGAAGGATTCAAGCCAGTTAGGCAAAAACTCAGGCGATTGAAACCTGAGCGGAGTTGAAAGGTTAAAGAAGAAATTGTGAAACAATTTCAAGCTGGCATCATCATGGTGTCTACATATCTGGAGTGGATATCCAACATTGTTCCTGTGCCTAAACCAGGAGGAAAGGTGCGAGTCTACGTGGATTATCGGGATTTGAACAAAGCTTGCCTTGAAGATAACTTTCCCGTGTTATTTATCCACATTCTTATTGACAATACTGCTCAATACGGCATGTACTCCTTTGCTAATTGCTTTATGGGGTACCATCAAATTATGGTTGCTGAGGAGGACCATGAGAAAGCTGCTTTCATCACGCCTTCGGGAATCTTTTGCTATAGACGATTGTCATTCGGCCTCATCAATGCTGGGGCAACCTATCAGCGAGCTATGATGGCTCTTTTCCACAATTTAATGCACAAAGTGATAGAGATCTACGTGGATGACATCATTGTCAAATCCCGAATGGAGGATGACCACTTAGACCATCTCAGAAAACATTTTAACAGGTTGCGTAAGTACAACTTGAAGTTGAATCCAGCCAAGTGCGCCTTTGGTGTTAAGTCAGGCAAGTTTCTAGGTTTCCTAGTCAGCCACAAAGGGACTGAACTAGATCCTACCAAAATCTAGGCCATCAAGGAAATGCCCATTCCTCAGATAGAGAAGGAAATACGGGGATTTTTGGGAAGAATCAACTTCATTAGCAGGTTCATTTCTCAACTCACAGTAACCTGTGAGCCAATCTTCCAGCTGTTAAGGAAGAACTCCTCCATGAAATGGAACGATGAGTGTCAGAAAGCCTTCCTCACAATCGAAGAGCAACTGATTAACGCTCCTGTTTTGGTACCTCCCAAGGATGATGTTCCCCTATCCATGTACCTGTCCATAAATGACAATGGCATGGGCTGTATACTGGGGTAAAAAGATGATAGAGGCCAAGAACGAGGTATCTATTACCTCAGCAAAAGATTCAGCATCAGTGAACACAAGTACACTCTAATTGAGAAGACTTGTTGTGCTTTAGCATGGGCTTCCATGAAGTTACAACATTACCTCCATGGTCACACAACCCATCTCATATCCCGCGTGGATCCTCTCAAGTATATGTTCAGTAAGCCCATACTGAATTTTCGACTGTCCAGATGGCAGTTGATTCTACAACAATTTGACATCGTCTACGTGACGCAAAAGTTTGTCAAAGGTCAAGGAATTACGGATCAACTGGTCGTCGCACCTGCAGGGGACTACAAACCCTTGGAAACATACTTCCCCGATGAAGGGGTAATGACAGTTCAGCAACAACATAAGTACGATACATGCCGTACATGGAAAATGTATTTTGATGGAGCTATTAACGCAGAAGGTTCTGGAGCCGAGCAGATTCTAGTATGCGACGGGAGCAAGATATCCGTCGTCAGCAAATTGCGCTTGTCGAAGACCAACAACATAACTGAGTATAAAGGCTATATCATGGGGCTAAAACTTGCCCGTTCAATGGGCGTTAGGCGGTTAACTGTCTTTGGGGATTCCGAATTGGTAATCAAACAATCCACAGGAATCTATCAAACCAAAGAATTACATTTACTGCCTTACCATCGACAAGTTCTACAGATGGCTTTGGAGTTCAAAGAAATCTCCTTTCTACACATTCCTCGTAATATGAATGATTTTGTAGATGCATTAGCAACGTTGGCCTCCTTGGTTCACATACCTGACAAGGAAAACATGCCAAGCATCACGTTTGCTCTGCAAAAAGCCCAATCTATGGGAACTATGTTGGAGAAGTATCGGATGAACTGCCTCCCATCCACAATCCTTGGTATCAGCACATCAAGGAGTATCTGCGAGATGGATCTACACCCGCTGAGGTGAGCCTAACTGAGAAGAGGCGGATTCATCGACTTGCTATGAAATTCTACATGAGCGGAGGTGGACTCTACAAAAGAGATGCAGGATTAGGTCTCCTCAGATGTCTGGATAAAGACCAAGTTCAGAGACTCATGGATTAGATCCATGGTGGAGTATGTGGTCCTCACATGAGCAGACCCCTACCTTTCAAGAAGATCCTCAGAATAGGGCATTATTAGCTTACACTTAAAGCTGACTGTGATGATCACGTTAAGAGGTGTTATCAATGCCAGATTCATAGAAATTCCATCCACGCCCCTCCAAGGGAACTCCACAACATGAGTTTGCCATGGCTCTTCTTAATGTGTGGAATGGATGTGATCGGGCTCATCGAGCCCAAAGCCAGTAATGGACATCGATTCATATTCACCATGATCGACTACTTCACCAAATGGGTAGAAGCAGCATCATTCCCCAGGGTTATTAAAGAAGTTACCATTGCTTTCATCAAACACATGCAGAAGTCCAATCTCAGATGTATCCCTGAGCAACGTCTGCTTTCAACTCAAATCGACGATAACCTCGGCGAAGATTCAAACGCATCTTGCCCCTTCAACACCTGCGCATCGTCTCAACACTTCATACATACATACATCAAACGATGTCCCATAAGAACTGAGGAGTTACAATCCCGAGTGACTATTACGCGTGGCAGTACCTTGGATAGAATTTGAAGCTTGAAGACCATGGGCATGGACCCCTCTTCCTGACTTCGTTGACAACCTCTAATCCATGTCATTACAGTAACTCTCGACACACAGCGAAAGAAGAAGGTCACATATACCTCGTTCAGATGCTCGGATTGAAGTTCTGCAAGTTCGAACAGATATTACAAAGGCACGAGGGCACGTGCCGGATGACGACAAGACCATGAGGTCTTGATGCACCACAACCAACAAGGTATAACACACTGCCAGTAGTGTACCTACGACATCAAGCAAGCAGCCATTTGAGAAGAGGGAGGAGAGAGAAAAGGCAAGGAGGCCCTATCTAATATACTTTGTATACACCCATATTGAGTGTTTCCTCAGTTTAAACACTTGTTAGCTTACATATAGCTATACTTTTATCCAGCAGGAGCTGAGTGTTTATCCACATAGAGTCATAGAAGTCTACTTTGGCAACCCACTGTAAGCCTTCTTACATTCTATAAAGCCTTCATTCCATATTAGCACACATTGTTATACACATTGAGAGTCGTGTTGTGTGCGTTTGCCCGAACTTTGGTCCGTGGTTTTCATTTACATCAGATATATATACTTATATATATGTATATATTTTATATATGGACTAACATTATCGAGTTATGCCTCGATTGAGCCTGCACTTATATGTCGGAGAGCGTTTATTTGCTTATATATATATATATATATAATTGTTGTCGACATATCTCGATGAGCTGATTTTATATCTAGAGCATTTATCCGCTTATATATATATATATATATATATATATATATATATATATATATAAAAAGAAGTAAATGCACCTTGATGTAAATCCGTGCTCATCGGATATGTCCGATACCAATTATATATATGAGTATATATATATATATATATACATTTCGTCCTGCTTAGAGTTTACTTCGTGGAAGTTGATCGCTTTTACAGCTTTATTTACATTCCGTCTCGCCTGGAGTTTACTTTGTGGTAGTTGATCGCTTTTACGACTTTTATTTACATTTCATCCCACTGAGTTTACTTCGTGGTGGTTGATCATGTCCATATATATATATATATATATATATATATATATATATATTTACCGCTTTTATATATTTACATTTTTGATCCCCCATGGAGTTGCTTCGTGGGTGGTTGATCAAGTCTCAGATATATATATTTATAGCTTTATATATATAATCGCTTATTTGCTTTCCATACAAACTGCAGTATAATGTGAGCCTAGGAATCATGTGATCACAGATTCAGTTTGCTGAATATAGATTCGGTTCCCATGATGGACCTTTTTCAACTGTGAGCAGCTTGTACATTATTTTATAGTGTCTGAATTTCCTTGGATGACTGTCATGCCCATGAGGAGTTCGGCACTACTATATATTATTTTCTCGAAGATGCTTCGCATCTCCAAAATAAGAGCAAACAAGCCGAACATTTAATAATAAAAATGGAATTATCAAAGGCCTCAATTACTATTGAGCACAGGATTTGAAAAATCTCTTTTTACAAAACTTCATTGCTATATCCTATTTAAAACTGAATTTTTCATAATTTCAAACCCTATGTATATAGATGCGATCGAGGTACAACACTACTTCCAAATAATTGCACATTGATCCACACACACATACACATTCATATAATAGTTTCTTTAAAAAGTGGTGGTCATCGTGGCAACACGGATGTCGAGGGGTGCCTAACACCTTCCCTCCACATAATCAAGCCCCCAGACCCAAATGAATCTCGGTTTCACAGTCCCGTTTGGTAGTGTCACATCACTGGGTCAATGTGCAAACCTTTTCGGTTGCGTTGGTCCAACAAGTTAAATACACCAACTAGCGACTCTTAAAGTCAAATCTTAGACATTATACATGTCGGACATTTTTCACTTGTTTTTTTCAAACAAACCTCACATTAACATGAGAACACCAAAGAACAAGTAACAAAAAGGGACACTAAAAAATCCCGATGTCGACAGTTTTACCGTTAACTGTTGAAATACCCAGTGATAAAAGTACAGTAATACGCGTGGTTGTATAGTAGCACACGGTATTGTACAATATCTTTGATTATTGATGCTTACATAAGAAGTCACTCAGCTTTATTCAATTATTGCCATAGTAATTGCTGTTTAGTATCTCACATTATTGATTCAATTATTGTCACAGTATCATCTGCATAATATTTTATATTATTAAATCAATATTTTGAGATGACAAAGTTATTCATATTATTATTTGCATTATTGACAATGTCTAGAAAGTTCTATCATGGAAAGGGTTTGGTCACCTAATTGCGCGCCAATAAGGAGAAATACTTATCGAAAAGTCCTCCACTTTCCTGGGAATGATTTGGTTGTTAGTATTATGAGTTATAATATTAAAGATGAAAAAAAATGTTATTAAAAATATGTTTTGTGAAGCCAAGTGAATTGAGATAAATAGAGGATTTTTTTATGAAGTATTTTTTATAAATTTGGCTTATTACATGAACCCTACTTGCCCATATTTTTCAAAATTGTTGCGGTGAAAGTTATATATATATATATATATATATATATATATATATATATATATATATATAGGAAAATGATCAATATCATGTATTTTCTATGGATGAAAAATGGGAAAATAGCATCTCCAACACACATTACATAAATTAAGGGCTAAGATTTAAAATAAAATTTCGTCGTCTGCTAGTTTAACTAGCGGACACAGGGAAAAAAAATTGGACATATTTGCCCCCAAGTCTCGAATTTCACTCCATCCGCTAGTTGAACTAGTGACACTCTAATATCTGATCTATTGATTCAATTAAGTAGTAGCAATCCCAAATATCCAATTAAGCAGCAGCAAATATTAGATCTAATTAAGCAGAGATCTAAGGCAATCCCAAATATTTCGCAATCTATCCCAAATATCCAATTAAGCAACAGCAAGTAGTAGATCTAATTAAGCACTGATCCAAGGCAATCCAAAATATTCTGCATTCCCAAATATCCAATTAAGCAGTAGCAATACGTTCCCAAAATACGTTTCCAAATTCGCTAGTTAAACTAGCGGAATAAGAATTCGCCAACAGAGAATGAAAAACAAATAATATAAAATATAAAATAATTATGAAAAACAGAGAATAGAGAAAAGAGAATAGAAAATAATTAAAGTCGTAGAGAACTCAAGTTCTTCAAGTTTTTCTTCCACTCGTTCAATCTAGGGAAATCAGATCTAATATTTGGGTTTTGAACTTTTTGAGATATGCAAGCTGATGGTCTGAAACATCAATTCCTTTGTAGGAATTGATATTCGTCATGTTCTTCTTCCGCTCGTTCAATCTAAGGAAATCAGATCTAATCTAATATTTGGGTTTTGAACTTTGGGTTTTGAACTTTTTGAGATACGCTAGCGGATGGTCTGAAAATATTGAAGGCTTTAATGGGACTTGGGGGTAAATATGTCCAATTTTTTTCCCTGTGTCCGCTAGTTCAACTAGCGGACGGTAAATTTTGTTTTAAATATCAGCCCTTAATTTATGTAATGTGTGGTGGAGATGTTATTTGCCTATTTTTCATCCATAGTAAATACATGCTATGGATCGTTTCCTATATATATATATATATATATATATATATATATGTGTGTGTGTGTGTGTGTGTGTGTGTGTGTGTGTGTATGGGGAGTGTATGTCTGTTACGTGTGTGATATGGTGTGTGTGTGTGTGTGTGTGAGTGGATGTTATATATATATAATCTAAGTTTTGTTTTTTATGTAAAATAAATATATTATATTTTATTATGTATAGGGTTGTATAGTACTGCATAATGCTATATAGTAAACTCAAAATTTTTCAAAAGTTTTTGCCGGTTGCAGCCTGTGAACTCCTGCACTGTTGGTCAGTGATTTTTTAAATTCAAATAGTATCTTGTCATTCTCCTATAAATAGGATACTTAGTTTAGAAATGAAAATCACACCAGAATCAGAGAATTCTTCTTCTATAATATTGTGCGTATTTCTTTAGAGTTTAAGGAAACTTTGAGAGGAGAAAACAGTATAAGTTTTTCTCAAGAATATTCCCGCCATACCAGTCAGAAATACTCTCCTTTTAAGGTAAGGGATATTATTTTTATTCAATATTTGTAAGAAATAATATTTTCTTCCATATTTTGTAGTATGTAAGTAATATTATTTCGTTTCAGATTCCGAATTATATACTCATTTTGTTAAGTATTGCTTCTATACTCTTTTAAATTAGTAGAAAATCCTTGAAATTTGCGCTTCATCTAGTATCGTTTCACAAAAATATTTTTCTGAACATTCTTATTAAATTTTAATCTTTTCATGCTGGGGTACTAGTCATAGGGTAGTATTCACTAAGTACTATTCACGGGGTACTATTCACTCGGGTACTATTCACCCGGGGTACTATTCACGACAAAAATTGATTTCTTTTTTGTCCAAATTATTTTTGATGCATTAATATTATTCTTGAATTTTACTCCACAAAGTAGTTATCATGTTGACAATTTGGATATTTTTAAACTCTAGACAAATTAAAAATCTTTAATATTTATCCTTGATTTCGTTTGATTGATGCTTATATCATTGTCATCATCCTCATGCTTATATTGTGATGAAAGTCATCTTTGGCCCGTAGTGAATAGATGGGTTGCTGATTGGTATGATTATGACTAGGAATTATGTATCGGTATAATCATGACCTGTAACATTACAAATGATGTGATAATCATTCTCATTGGCCCGTAGTGTATTGATGGAAAATTGTTGGCATGATCATGACCACTGGTGATACTAACGAATATCCTTAGCCTGTAATACATGGCTAGTTCGTGGATGTGATAATAATGATTATCCTTGGCCCGTAGTGCATGGATAATTCATGGATGTGATACTAACGAATATCTTTGGCCCATGGTGCATGGATAATTCGGTGATGTGGATTATTTATTGAGTTGTATTACAGCGATAAAATATTGATGATGAACTTTTAAATCATAGAAGATAGTAGATATCATGCTCTACTTGACTCTTCTAATGGATTGTTTGTTCCGCTGCAGTTAAACTTGTTATCTATTGTATTCTATCAGTTTAATAATGTTGAAGGCCAACGATAATATATTCTGTATTATCTTAGTCATAATATTCTTTACTGGGCTAGTTGAGCTCACACTTTGCTTTCATTGTTCTCTTCAGGAAATGAGAATATAGTTAGGACTAGTCGGGGAATGGAGTGATCGTTCAAGATGGTGGCTATACTAGTCCTCACTATTCTATGAAATAGTGTGATAATAAATATAATGAGGACTCCATTTGAGTTTGGATATTGTCTACGAGACAATATTCGTGTTAAAACTCACAGCTATGTTTTGTTGTATTTTACACGACAGTTGTATAATTAAGTTTGTATTTGAATTCTGTACCATGTATTTGGTGACTCGGAATGGGTTGTGTATACATATTTTGGAAGCGTCACAGTATTGAAGTACATTAATACTACATAGCCAGTACATTTACATGCCCAGAAACATTTTGAACCAAGAATTAAAGTTGGTCAAACTAGGCACCTAAGAACTGACTTTGAATGTTCTTGAAGCTCAAGAACACCAACAGTGACAGTTTGTGTCGCTAAAGCCTATAGCGACAGTTTTACTAAAATTAATTAATTAATTTCCAATAAATCAATAAAAATAGAAAATAATTCCTAAAAATTCAAAAATTATTTTATGTTATAAAAATTAACTTTTTATAATTTGACATAATTTTCATTAATATTTTTATTTATTTGAATATTAATTTTATTAACTTTATTTAATAATTATATTAATTAAATTAGTTAAAAATGATTTTAATATATTAAAATCATTTTAAATGATAATAAACTGTTAAAAAATATTTTAAGTTATAAAAGATGACTTTTAATATTTTAAGATAAATTTTAATAATAATTTAATATTGATGACAATAAATTTATTTAATAATTATATTAAATAAATGGTTTAAAAATGGTTTTTATGATTTAAAAATGGTATAAATGATTTAAAAATATTTTAAGTTATAATAAATGACTTTTAATATTTTGATGAAAAATATATTAATATTTAAATATTAATGGTAATTATTTAAAATGTTTTTAAATGTTTTAAAAAGTATTTAAGGGTAATATTTACATTTTAAAAATATTTTGAGTTATTATAAATAAATTTAATATTTTGACAAGGATTTCATTAATATTTTAAAATTATTTAAATATTAAAGATAATGATATTATTCAGTATTTAAATCATTTAAAAATATTGACTTATGTCATACTCTATCCTAAATGTTTTGATGATGACTATATTATTCCTCTAATCATGTTCTATATATGAAATTTCAGGAAAAGAAATGACACTACAGGAATATTGAGGAGGAAACTATAAAGACTCGAGATCTTTGAAGGATGAAGGGCCTTTTTGAGTCCTAGGAATATATGTAAGTTCTTAGCATTAATTACTTTCCAATACAAGGCTTTGGGGCATATGCATTTCATATATACATAATTATATATCCAGAATTTAACAACATACTAAATTTTGTTAAAATAATGTGTTAAGCAGATTTGCTATAATTATGGGATAATAGTAATTGGTTTATCGTGTGTTTCATGAATCAAGGAAACTATTTCCGATTAATCAAATAAGGTAACATAATATAAATAATTGGTTAAATAAATACCATGAATCATGTTTCATATAAATTGTTAATTCAAGGGAAGTTATTAGACTGTCTTTAAACCACTTACTTGATAAAACAATAAGGCAATAATTTTAGGCGTATTATTTTTAAAGGCTGCATAAGATAGTAATTTGATTGCATGATATTAATCCGGTATTTGATATATAGCAAATCTTCATATGACAAGATGGGATATAATCTAGGAGCCATAAACGATATGTTATCACGTGATGGGCACTCAATCAAGCAAAATCTCCTCGTTAATAACTTATATATTATTATATCTCATACTAATTATGACAGTGTCCTACGTTAATATATAACTGGAATGAGTCTTGATCATTGGCACAATATCTGGATGTTATTCTCAGATTACGTGATTTGTGCACTTTTTCCCAAATAGTCATATTATGAATTGGAAATAAGCAACGATAACTTATCAAAGTTGGCTATAAAAGAACTGTACTTAACGATAAGAAGAGATAAGAAATACATACTGAAATTGCATATATACAAAACTACAAAAGTGTGTTTCTTCCGATTACTGTTGATTGCACTTGGAGAAGCTACTGCTAAGGTGATCTTCTAGAAAATACTCTTGTAATGATTTTTATTGCATATCATTACATACTAGAGCCTTGCATTTGTAAGTGATATATTTCTTGATCATTAGACCTCTATTGTGTATTTTATTTTCTCATATAAATCAATATTCTCTAAATTGTTATCCGGATTAGATTATTGTATTATTGCAATCAAGTGTGAAAGCATAGGTGCTTGAGGGTGCATAGTTGCACAAGGAGCAAAGGTGCTCAAGTTGTTGGAACTTGTATTGTAATTGGAAGAGTTTAATAAAAGTGAGTCTCCAATACTAGTTAGTATTGGATGTGGATTAGGCTACTATTATAGAGGGTAGTAGTTGAACCACGGGAAAATCTCGGTGTTTATGTGATTGCATTTTGTGCTATATTATTCTGCTATTTAATAATTATATTAAATAAATTAGTTAAAATTGATTTTAATATATTAAAAATCATTTTAAATGATAATAAAGTGTTAAAAAATATTTTAAGTTATAAAAGATGACTTTTAATAATTTAAGATAAATTTTAATAATAATTTAATATTGATGATAATAAATTTATTTAATAATTATATTAAATTAATTTTTAAAAATGGTTTTATGATTTAAAATGGTATAAATGATTTAAAAATATTTTAAGTTATAATAAATGACTTTTAATATTTTGATGAAAAATATATTAATATTTGAATATAATGGTAATTATTTAAAATGTTTTAAATGTTTTAAAAAGTATTTAAGGGTAATATTTACGTTTAAAAAATATTTTGAGTTATTATAAATAAATTTAATATTTTGACAAGGATTTCATTAATATTTTAAAATTATTTAAATATTAATGATAATGATATTATTCAGTATTTAAATCATTTAAAAATGTTGACTTATGTCATACTCCATCCTAAATGTTTTGATGATGACTATATTATTCCTCTAATCATGTTCTATATATGAAATTTCAGGAAAAGAAATGGCACTACAGGAATATTGAGGAGGAAACTATAAAGACTCGAGATCTTTGAAGGATGAAGGCCCTTTTTGAGTCCTAGGAATATATGTAAGTTCTTAGCATTAATTACTTTCCGATACAAGGCTTTAGGGCATATGCATTTTATATATACATAATTATATATCCAGAATTTAACAACATACTAAATTTTGTTAAAATAATGTGTTAAGCAGATTTGCTATAATTATGGGATAATAGTAATTGGTTTATCGTGTGTTTCATAAATCAAGGAAACTATTTCCGATTAATCAAATAAGGTAACATAATATAAATAATTGGTTAAATAAATACCATGAATCATGTTTCATATAAATTGTTAATTTAAGGGAAGTTATTAGATTGTCTTTAAACCACTTGATTGATAAAACAATAAGGCAATAATTTTAGGCGTATTATTTTTAAAGGCTGCATAAGATAGTAATTTGATTGCATGATATTAATCCGGTATTTGATATATAGCAAATCTTCATATGACAAGATGGGATATAATCTAGGAGCCATAAACGATATGTTATCACGTGATGGGCACTCAATCAGGCAAAATCTCCTCGTTAATCACTTATATATTATTATATCTCATACTTGATCATGATGTGTCTCTACGTTAATATATAAGCGGAATGAGTCTTGATCATTGGCACAATATCTGGATGTTATTCTCAGATTACGTGATTTGTGCACTTTTTCCCAAATAGTCATATTATGAATTGGAAATAAGCAACGATAACTTATCAAAGTTGGCTATAAAAGAACTGTACTTAACGATAAGAAATACATACTGAAATTGCATATATACAAAACTACAAAAGTGTGTTTCTTCCGATTACTGTTGATTGCACTTGGAGAAGCTACTGATAAGGTGATCTTGTAGAAAATACTCTTGTAATAATTTTTATTGCATATCATTACATACTAGAGCCTTGCATTTGTAAGTGATATATTTCTTGATCATTAGACCTCTTTTGTGTATTTTATTTTCTCATATAAATCAATATTCTCTAAATTGTTATCCGGATTAGATTATTATATTATTGCAATCAAGTGTGAAAGCATAGGTGCTTGAGGGTGCATAGTTGCACAAGGAGCAAAGGTGCTCAAGTTGTTGGAACTTGTATTGTAATTGGAAGAGTTTAATAAAAGTGAGTCTCCAATACTAGTTAGTATTGAACGTGGATTAGGCTACTATTATAGAGGGTAGTAGTTGAACCATAGGAAAATCTCGGTGTTTATGTGATTGCATTTTGTGCTATATTATTCTGTTAACAATCCAGCGGCCTGCATTCAATATCTATAAATACTACCAAACTAATCTAGCAAATTATTTTCTCATAATCATATTCTGAAAAAGGTTAAGTTTCGAATTTATACATTGTGGAAAATGTTACATAAATTCAATACATTGTCTTAACATTTCTATTTATAAAGATATAGAATCCAGTTTGCTGCATTGAATATCCAAAGGAATTTTTAGTTAAACAAAAATTGGACATAGTTTGTTCCTACACTTATTTAACCCCCCCCCCTCTAAGTGTGCCTATTTAAATTTCAAAAAATGATATCAGTGTTTGAAATATAATTATAAAAGATAATAATTATTTGAAAATTATTATAAGCTTCCGAAAAATATTATAAAGGATATTTTAATTATATAAAATAATATTGAAGCTTTGGAATAGAGTTTTATTGAAAATAAACTTGTTAATTATCTGATAGGGTGACCGGGACACCGAATGAATACCGAAGTCCAACCAGATTTAACTAATTTGACTTGATAAGTATTATTATAGGTTCTAAACACTGTTGTGACTACATAATTATGTGTATAAGTGATATAATGATTGTAAAGAACAGTACTAAATGACGTGATATGTTACGCTAATTGTGAGACCAATATTATTGATTATAGGGCTTTCAAACGTAGTTAAATTAGATTGTGTAGCAGTAGTCAACGACTAAGACAAGTTTTCTAACTCAAACTTGAGTTATTACTTTTCAAACATGTTAGTGGATAATTATTGATGATTATTCTGAATTTAAAATTGTTATTGAATATTCGTATGTATTGCAATTTCTTTAACTCAAAAGTCAAATTATTATTTACCATCAGGTTGTGTGGGTAATTATTGTTGATTATACCACATTTAGGATTATTATTGATCATTCGTAATTAGTGCAAATTCATTCACTCAAATTGAATTTGAAATTTTAAAAGTGTGACTAGTGAATAACTATTGTTGGTTATTCACATCTATAAATAGTATTATTGATTACAAATAGTGCAATTGAGTTCTGCCTATTACTGAACAGTTTATGACCTAGGTCTCAGCTAATTGTTTTGGTGAGACAAATATTTGTTGAAACTTGATATGTTTTAGTATTTGAACTAAATTATTGAAAGGTCAATGCCAATTATTTCGGCTAGATAGATATAGATGTTATATATTGAAATCATAGTATTTCTTTAAATCCAAATCATATTGTTGTGATACGAACTCTTGATGTAAGTTTGAGATGAACAACCCTTATATAAAGGGGACTTTGTCGTCGGACATCCGACTTTTGCGCGATTGTTGAGTATTATGCATAATATTGGGTATAAGGGGTTGGCCGCTCCAGGTACTTGCAGAGAGTTATAATTTAGTTTTTATAGCTAACTTATAATTCTAGGGTAATTCAGTTCTGAATATTGATAATTCCTCGATTTGTTCATGATCCCATTATGATCACTTGACATAAAATCTGGGAATATCCCACTTTGTTATTGTATAATTATTATCTCTTGTTAATCAATTGAACATTATTAAAACTTCGTAAGAGTTTTACTCTTTCATTATTGAATTGTTGTTTAGCGTGAAATTCGATAATGTCTTATTATTTATAAATGATTTATTCAGATACTAAGAAATCCATTAAGTATTATTGAATTCCTACCGAATCTAGACTCTAATATTCTTGATTTATAATTACTATTATATGCTTTAACTTGTAGAACAAACTCGTTGCTCACCCTTTCTTAAATATAACATTTTAGCTAATGATGAGGTAGTCGTAAGGGCGGATAAAGTCAAGGGCAAGTACAGAATTCAGGAATAGTTATTATGACTTTAATTATTATGTTATTATATGTAAACCTTTTTGTATATCTGAAGGTATGTATGTTATGTTAAGGTTAGACAACCGGGGATATTGTATTAATTATATTATCTAATGGTATGTTTGATGATATTCATAAATAAATGGGTAGTTAGATGTTATTTGTTTAATAGATCGTAAGTACAAGACTAGGGTTAGATAACCCGAATTTAGGGGCGTCATAGGCTGATATCAAAGTTGTAGGTTATAAACCTTAAGTGGGGGGGGGGGGAACTTTAGTATTATAACCATAAGCAAGGTAGAGAAAACTCATTTAGAGTTATAAGTGAGAGATTAACAAAATAAATCAATAGTAAGTTATGTGGACACCTAGTTTTTATGAATGTCCTACTGGTTATGTACAAATTAAGATTATTTAAAACCAATTTTAGGATGTCTAAAAATGATGAAATAGTTACGGAGAGGTTGGCAGTTGTTGCACCAATGCCATTAGCTGAGGTGCCAGCTCAAAGTGAGTCAGTTAAGGAAATTGTAAAAGACGAACCTATAATGAATCTGGGAAGTGATCATGATGAGTATCCAAAAATGGAGCTGAATGAAGAGGAAGAAATAAATTCTAAAGAAGCTAAGATGGAGTCAAAAATAAAGACCAGAGTGGGAGAAAAGGTAGTGTGAGAATCGAAAAAGGTCAAGTATCTAGGGAAGTTCAGGAACTACATAGTAAAGTGTTTCTTTTGGAGGAATTATGGAAGGCGAAGAGGGAATTATGTAAGATGACAGAAGAACAAAACGATCTGAAGGCATAAGGTTAAAAGAATCATTTGGGAAGAGTGGATGATGGGTAAAAAGAAGATGTTTCTTATATGGTGGAATGGGTCACAGATTCAACAAGTGTCCTAAGTGTAGGGTTTCGACACATAAAACGCAGTGGAAATAGAATAATTTAAAGCAATTTCGAAACCCTAAACAGGATCCATGCGAATACCATATTAATTCAGTGGTTAGAAATTTATACCGATTATTGAAGCTGGAATTGATACGATCGAATCTCTAACGCAATCCAAACAAACTACACCTCTACAGTATCCACACGAATGCTCCGCGAACACTCGTACGATATGCAGTAAGAGGAATTACGGTACTAGCCACCAACGATGATGATTTTTAGAACTATTTCTCTCTAGTCTCTCTCTAAGAGCGGCTAGGGTTTTTAGTTAATGAATAATCCCTAAATGGCTGCTACATATCATATATATAGCGATTAAAAGGAATTAATCAAAACCTTATTTAATAAGATCCGAATTTATATATATATATATATATATATATATCTTAATTAAGTCTTACTTAATTAATATACTTATATATAAATTATCCTATTAATTTAAATTCATAATTTAAATACTATCAATCCTATTGACATATTTAAATCTTTACAATTTAAATTAATTCCCTTTTAATTACGTTCTATGTGTGTGACCCTATAGGTTATTATTACGTTGGCAATAATTTTAAAATCTTATTATAAAATTATAAACAGTGAGCGGCATCTAGTAATGCATCACTGCTACGCAAGTAATAATAAGATCGATGATTCGATGCAACCTTTTCGTGACCAATGTTTCAATGTACTTTAATCCTTTTAACCTTGACATCCTAGATTAAACTCGAGTCATGGAATATGTCATACTCTTCATAACTTAATCTGTGTTTTCTTGATCAATGAGTAGACTATATGAAACAAATCACTATTTGAGCATGGCCATGCATTTCATAGTCCTACTCAATCAAGAGGCCTATGGATATCACCCCTAATATATAGGAGGGTTAAATTCCATCTAGATTGCTCATATTCCTCACACGATTCATGATATACCCAATAATTATATTTATAGTGCACCCTATCAAAGGTGACATTTGATGATATCAAAGTACATAAATTCCCGTGTTGTAATATAGTGATTTCAGGTCGGAGGATATCATTGTCACTATGAGAATCACTAATGACCCTTTGCATACTGTTCCACGTAGAATTCTCATGGTGGGTCTGTCCAGTACACCATTCTCTAACATGTACCTATGCATTGACTTAATATCTCATATATTTATGACCAATTTGATTTGGTCATCAGTCAATCCACATACTAGTCTCAATGCATCATTGTTGTCCCATCAACAATGATACTCGACTAGGGACATTTAAGAGCAATGATACCAATAATAATTATTTAATCTCATGTTCAAGTCACATACTTGAAACTATATAATTTGTCTCACTATTCTAAGGAATTTTATTATGTTAACATTTATATAACGCAGTAAATAAAACCATAATAAAATCATTCATTTATTCAATAAAATTTAATATCAAAATGTTAAGAAAATATATCAAATAATTGGCCTCTAGGGCATAAACTATAACAATAATTTCGTACCGGTCAGGAGCCATCTGAGACTGGATGTTGTATTGGGTGACAAAGGCATTAGCTAACTCTTCCTAGCTATGTGTTTTAAAATTGTCTAATCTGGTATGCCACGATCAGGCTTCTCCAGTTAGACTCTTTTGGAACAACTGCATTCTGAGCTTTTCATTCTCGACATAAGATCTGAGTTCTCCTATTAATACCTTCAAATGTGTGTAAGGATCTCCTAACCCATCATAATTTTCAAAATCAAGAGTCTTGAACTTTTCTTTATAATGAACACCAGGGAATATACAAAGATCAGAATAGGAAACACTCTCGTGTGCTCCAATCCCTTTTATAGACCGAATGGTCTCTTCTATTTGAAGGACTTTCTTCATGATATCATTGGTGTCTGGATCTTCTTTGAGATGGGTTTTTCAGGAATTTTGTTGGTTGTATCCAACTGAAGTTTCAAAATTGTTTTATCCAAACCTTGTGTTCCTCGCTGTACAGAGGATTCTGTATGTACAGGTATGCGCAAACCCTGAGTAGACTGGTGTAGTTCATTAAGCAGAACAACCAAATCTATAATTTGTTTTCTTAATCCATCAAACTCTTTTCGTGAGACAGGGAGAAGGATTAGACTGGTCAGACGAAGATATAATTGGTTGTAGGCACGTGGCCTTTTTGGACTTTGAACGGGTAACAGGCCCAATTATTTCCCTATAAAAACTTATATAGTTTAGTTTTAAGGAATGTATAAATGTTTACATGCTATCATAATGTGTCCATTTTAGGATTATTATCCTGTAAAATGGGTGTTATTTGATAGCATGTCAATCCTTAATATACGTGTAAACATATTCTTCATATTTTCCATTACATAGAGATGAACATGGAATGAAATTACAAGTATTGTTTTTACAAGTAATTGAAAATGGAAAGCACAAAGAGACTTTCCTCTGCGTTTGGTTTATCAGAGGCTGACCTATCTTAGGATACTCTCGCGGATTTTTGGCATGAAGGTTACTAGATCATCATAATTTACTTTACGGGAAGTTAATCCAGTCTTTCAATTGGAGCGAATCTGGGTGGTGCATTTCCTGAGCCTCGTTGGAATTAGTCTCCTTACGAGTCCAATAATCAAACACCGACAGGATAGTCTCTTAGTGGAGGAACCACCCAACATACATTCACATGTAATGTGTATCACCGTTATGGGAATGATGACATGTCCAAAGCACTAATATCACAGATAGATATATTGCAGTGCAGTAAGTAAAATGCATTCGTACACATTCATCAAAAATGTAAATGCAAAATCCACACACAAGCATATAACTGTTTTGAAAAGCTTATAGTAGCGGCTTAAGTCCTCTTACTGGTGTCCTCAGCAGAGTGGCCACCTGTCGACGTCAGGATTTTTATTGTCCCTTTTTTGTTCTTATTTTTTGGTGTTCTCATGTTAGGTGAGATTTGTTTAAAAAAATAAGTTGTGAAAAGTTTCGACATTTATATGTCGACGATTTAACTATAAGAGTCGCCAGTTGGTTTTTTAAATGGTTGTACCAACACAACCGAGAAAAGGTTTGCACATTGACCAAGTGATGTGACACTACTAAACGAGTCTGTCAAACCGAGATTCATTAGGGTCCGGGGACTTGCTTATGCGGAGGGAAGGTGTTAGGCACCCCCCGACATCCGTGTTACCACGGTTACCGCCACTTTTCAATTAAACTGTTATATGAATGTGTGTGTGGGGGGGGGTCAATGTACAGTTATTTGGAAGTAGTGTTATGCCTCGTTCGCACCTATATACACATGGTTTGAATCTGTTATAAAAATTCAATTTTAAACAAGATATAGCAGTGATGTTTTCTAAAAGATATTTTTCAAACCCTGTGCTCAATAGTAATTGAGGCCTTTGATACTTCTATTTTAAATGTTCGGCTTGATTACTTTTATTTTCGAGATGCGAAGCATCTTCGAGAAAATAAGAAATAAAGCAATGCCGAACTCCTCATAGGTATTACAGCCATCTAAGGAAATTTAAACACCGTGAATAATTTACCGCTTCTTCTGACTAAAATGTCCATCACGGAATCAATCTAGATTCAAGAGATCAATCTATGATCACATGATTCCTAGGCTCACATGATGCCATAATTTATATTAAAGTAGTAAGCAATTATATATATAAAAGCTATAAATATATATATATATATATATATATATATATATATATATATATATATATATATATATATATATATATATACTGATCATGATCAACCACCACGAAGCACCTCCACGGGGATCAAAATATAAATATATAAAAGCGGTAAATATATATATATATATATATATATATATATATATATATATATATATATATATATATATATATATACATGATCAACCACCACGAAGCAACTCCATGGGGATCGGAAAATGTAAATAAAGTAATAATCGATCAACCGCCATGAAGTAAACTCGAGCGAGGACTAAATATAAATAAAGCAGTAAAAAATGATCAACCGCCACGAAGTAAACTCAAAAGGACTAAATGTAAATAAAGCAGTAAATGCACCGGATGTAAAATCCAGGCTTATCTAACAAAGTCCGACAACAGTTTATATATATGAGTGTGTATGTGTATATATATATATATATATATATATATATATAAAAGCAAATAAACGCTCTAGACGTGATTCCAAGCTTAATCGAGCCATAACTTGATAATGTTAGTCCATATAATGTAAAGCCTGGAATCACGTGCGGGCGCTTATTTGCTTTAATATATATATATATATATATATATATAAGAAAATAAAAGCCACGGACCGAAGTCCGGGCATACACACGCAACATGACTCTCAATGTGAAGAACGGTGTGTGCAAAGATGAAGAGAAAGGCTTTTAAGTGTGTAAGAAGGCTTACAATGGACTGCGAAAGAAGACTTCTGTAGCTTTAAACGGATGAACACTCGGCTCCCGCCGATAAAAATATGACTGAATATAAGCTTACAAGTGTTTCAAATGAGAAAACACTCAATTTAGGGTGTGTATAGAGCAAATTGGACAAGGCTTCCTCACCGTTTTCTCTTAAAATATGGCAACCCCAAGCCCTCTATTTATAGAGAGGGGAGCCGCAGGTGTACCTGCGGAAGCCGCAAATACACCTATGGCTGCTCGGGGTGCTCCGGGCTCCGCGGATCCTGCCATCTCGAAGTACGTGCACACGTATGTTGGTCAATTTCGCTATTGCTAAATCGCGCGTAAGCATACGCGGTCCACAAGTAATATAAGATAAGTTGAGTGTCGAACCCATGAGGACAAAGTCTTAAGAGATAAACAAATACTAAGGTAAAGTCTTTACTACCTTATCTAAACAAGTGAAATAAGATGGTTGGTTAAACTATGTGATTAAAACTGTAAGAATAAGAGAAGTAGTTGTGCTAAGAAGTCAAGATAGGATTACAAATCCCCTAATACGTCGACTAATCTCCTAAATCTCCACATTACAAATGAATCAAAGAATGGTTAACCGAGAACAGTAAATACACATAAGCTTCTGTCGAAGGTCAAATGCACCTCCCTAACCAGATAAATCATAATATGTTTATTGGTGAAAATAACTAGGCTAAGGTCATTAAGCTAAGTCTCAAGGCTACACAAGGCAAATAGGGATATGTCTATCCTATTATCATTTTATGCACACATTCCATTGACATGGTCATAACAGGTGTTGTTGTATTTAAAAGATGATAATAACATCCATTTGTCAATTTTCATTATTATCAATACCAATTTCTCTATCAAGCAATTAGTCCTTAAGCAAGAAATACAACAACCCATTTCAAAATGATTCATTCTATAAAATAGGAGAGAAAGTTAATTAAGATAAACAAAAGGTTACATTGCAATCCTAAAAATGAAATTAGCTCATATTCCTGGTACTAAAAAAACATTTTCAAAACATTCCACATTTTCAGTAATACACAAATAAATGGGAGATTTAGAATAAGAAAACCCCTGTTTTGAAGTGTTCTTCCTCCAAATCTTCTCTTCACTGCGTAGCTACTGACCTTCTATCGGATGCAATAACTCTTCCTCCTTGAAGCACAACTTCTTTCCCTTCTAGAAATTAATATACTGTAATAACTAATCTAGTCTACTCTATCTGTCTGGTTTTCTATCGCAGGCGGCTAGAAAATTAAGTGTCTCTTTCCTTCTCTCTCTTTAGGTCATTTAAAGCCCTCTACTGTCTGGACACCGGAGCTCGCGCTGCGACGCGAGCATTGAACTAGCAAGTGGCGTTGCGGCGCCATGTAGGCTTAAAAAGACCAAAGATTGCGCTGCGGTGCGACTCCATGAAGGGGCCTCGGCGCTACGGCGCGAGGATAACATCAGGGACATGGCACTTTGGGGTCTGAGAAATGGTATGGCTACGAGTAGTATATGCGTTAGGCGCCTATTTCTGGTAAGGTCAAAGGTGACACGGCTCAAGCTCTTCATATACTCCTTGGTATTTGGCTATGGATTTCAATATCTATCAACTTGCAGTAATGAAATTTGCACAAGAAATTCTTAGTGTATCCCCGACGACAGTGGCGCTAATACACAGAAAATGCGCATTATGCCCTTGGAAGCTGGAAAAGATACTGCAACTCCCTGCATGATAGAACTTAAACATAATAACAAAAAAATATAAATAAAAGCTAACTAAAAGACTAAAAATAGGCAACAACTTAAGCCACAAAGGATCTGATTCGCAGGTATAAATCCCACTCATAAAATACCCCCAAACTTAAGCTTTTGCTTATCCTCAAGCAAACTAACAAACATCCATACCCCATTATTGCAAGATACGAATGAAGACAAATCTTCTAGACTAATATTATGGCCCCTAAGGACAATCATAAACATCCTCTGGGAATAGGAAAAAATGTATAGGAATGAGGGCTTAATGTCTATTAATAAACATGAGACTGTAATTGATCCATTTTGTGTGCGTGTGTGCAGACCAAACATCTTAACTAGCCATAACCCAAATTGAGATCACATAGTCAATTTTGATAACCAATAAGCTTACTATGTAGCCCACATAAATAATAAGCATTAAGAACAAGACGCAAAAATAAGAAAGGATCAAAAGGTTCTAGTAATATGAAGTAAATTCTGACTCAGACATTACTTGATTACTTTTAGTCTAAACAGAGCACTCATTAGCGAGCTTTCGATTAATGACTCCTAAGCCAGATGACTTTAGGGCACTAGGTGTAAAACACCCCTTTGAATCTAATAACTCAAGCAACAAAGGCTATGTAATCAACATAAGTCCAAAATGGATTTTACCACCAAGGCTTGCGTTTATGGTTAAGTGTGTTTCACGCCCATCTCAACCTCTGCAGAATCATTATTTTTTTTTGTTTTTAATAGAACTATAGACCCGAAAGTGTAAAAGCCTCTAAGTCTTTTATTACCTTGAAATCAACAGAGTTTTAACAACGTATAAATTTTTAACACAATAAATAGACAACCTAAATCTGGACACATAACTAGAAAAGACAATTAGTCAGTACTCGCTAAAAGGATGGATCCAAAACAGTCTCGATTTATCTAATTAACACGCCCCTAGTTCACATAAATTTGACACTACTCTAAGAAAATGATATAATTACCTAGCTCATGTCATAGGCCATAATCAAAACTTAAGCGCTCTAACCCAGCATATAAACATTTACAGATTGGGGGTTAGAGTTAATCAAAATGTAATAGGCAAAAACTATAAAATATCAAGTACCATTGTCAAAATAGGGTAAAGCCATAACACATGGCATTAAGTATACCAATAATCAGTGTAAATCCCAAAAACTATGGCTATCCATAAAATAATATCTGAATTAATCAAGATATCCCCAAAATAATATCTAAACATGATAATAATTATAAACATAAGATATACACCCAAAAACATGCATTCATATTTAAGCATTCATATATAAATTAAAATACTAATATTCAAAACATGCATCCAAAATAAATCAATCACAACATAAAACCATTAACCACAATAATAATAAACATTAGATAAAACATATTTAAATGTAGTCTGGGGCTATTCAGCCCAAATGATTCACTCAAGTCCTCACACCATAAACATAAATAAACATAGCAGTTCAAATATTAATAGACTAACATAATTCATATATAAAAATAAATGGAATTCTCCCCCCAAACTTGCAATTTGGCCAATGTCCTCAATGGCCTCTGGACTTCATCATCAAGCATCTGGGGCATCACCACCTTCATCACCTACCATGCCAAGATCATCATCATCACCGACCACCTCAAGATCATCTTCATCACCATCATCCTCCACGTTCACTAGTTCATCTGCGTGGGCCTCCTCAGCAGGCGACGAAAATTTTGGTGGATAAGGTGCATAAATTGGAGGTGCTGGAAATGGAAAAGGCATGAAATCAACATCATCTCTTCTCTGAGCAGCCTGAATGTTGGAGAGTGTATTTGAGAACTCTGCATGGTAATGTTGGAATTGGTTCTACCATTGGGCGACAGTGTCTACCTTGCAGTGTAGAAAGTTCAGGCTGTGCAGAATTTCTACGAGGGCCCCAAACTGAATGGTCTCGGATGAAGGAGGCTCGGGCACGTGCGTGGAGGTGTCTGCGTCATTGGATGGCATCGGATCACTGGATGACGACGATTGAAGCGCTGGAAAAAAGCCCTCTCCTTGGGGATGCGATGGTGCCCCTTCCCAAACTCTATAGCGGCCTTTGAGATGATGATCAATAATGGACATTGGTGGTAGGGTGACATCTTCCATATCCCACTGAACACCCGCCCTTTTTATAGACGTGTAATTAGAGATGGGTGTGGGAGGCCTGACATGACATTACTCTTTATGGACTTGTTGATCAGTACCCCTACATCAACTTTTAAGCCCATAACAATGGCATAGAGCAGAATTGCCCTCTCCTGAGTCACATCACTCAAATGTCATGTAGGCATAATGTTAGCACAGATAAACGAGTATCAAGCCTTACCATAATGGCTTAAGGCCTGTTGAGGGAATGGCATCTTCTCACCACGAAACTCGTTAGTTTTCCAAGCAGTCCCAGGCTTATAGAGTTTATTAATAATGAAATTCGTGTTGTAACTCTGAACGCCAACTTCTTGATAATCATGACCGTCATAATTGGGAGTCCCATAGACTGCATTGATAGCCTGGCTATCGAATTGGATTAACTTTCCCCTCACTGGTACCGCCGGAGGACCATCAGCAATGGCATTGGCGTAGAACTCTTTCACCACAGCGACAACTGCTGATTCTGGCGGCTTAGTAAAATGCACCCATTTCATGTTGACAATCATTGCCATCATGTTCCCATCAAATTTGTCATCAGGCCTAAGTCCTCACTCAGGGACCAGACTACGCGATAGGAAATTTTGAGTATAGCACTTATAGGCCTCTTCGGATGGAAATTTGATAGCATCCTAAGCCGTAACAGGCGTTCGGGAAGAGGATGGAGAAGGGGGACCAACACTGGTTCTTGGACACTTAGAAGCCATATTTAGTTTGCAAGAATAATCTAAAGGCATCAACTTAATGCTCTGTAAGTAATTTTCCACATCCAACAGTATAACACAGAAGCATACCTCGCTTGGCTTTTAAAGAGGGATTCCGTAGGTGAGCAACGACCAAAATAATTAACTGCACGACAGTTGGCGTCTGAATGGTAGGAAATCAAATGGTCGAAAATAGAAGGGACGCGACGGTTGAACTTGCCTAACGGCTCGTGAGTCGTAAAACGCAGTGCTTGCTGTTTGTGGAAGGGGAAAGAGTGCTGTAAATCAACTAAATAGACGCCTTTAAAAACCAAATTTCACTGATGGTGCTGCGGTGCGGAGCATGGTGCTGTGGCGCGGCGATAAACCCACATTAGCGTTGCGGTGTGACTCTCTTAATGGCACTCGGCGCTGCTGCGAGACTTTATAGAAGGCTTCGAATATTTGGTGGCGCTACGACGTCGAGCATGGCGCCGGGGCGCAAGTTTGCAGTATGTCCCACTTTGAGATGGCGATGCGCTATATAAGAGTTGCTTGTTATCTAAGCGCCCATGATGCGAGTTTTGCATGATGACCCCCCCTTGCCCAAAGACTATGCAAATAAGAAAAACTTGAGGTCATAGCTATGAAAAATTAGCGTTATTGGTATGAGAACATGGTTTACACCGTAAGATGGCGACTTCAAAAATTATGAATCTAAGGAACAAATTCTTGCACAAGCCAATCCTTGTATTAGGAATTAACACAACAAAAAGAAAACAAACATTGTATTCACAAGTTCTAACTACTGAAAGCCCTTAAATACATACTAACATACACGCACTATACAGACTACAAGTTATACTAAGAACTACAAACAGTAACTAATAACAACCAAAATAAGACTGAAGTTATTAAAACCAAAAGCAATTTGTTTGATACTAAGATGGGGATGCCTCCCATCAAGCGCTTGATTTAGAGTCGTCGGCTTTATTATTATCTTGTCTTACACTGGGTCTCCCAAGGTGATGGAGGTATTTTACTGGTCTACCTTGCCGCCCCAGTATTACTTCAAGCGCTGACCATTGACCTTGAAGGTTTTGTCTAAATGAGGGTCCTCAACTTCTATTTCCCCATACAGATACACCTTGGCAACCGTGAATGGCCCTGACCACCTAGACTTTAGTTTCCAGTGGAATAATTTCAGCCGAGAGTTGAAGAAAAAACCTTCTAGCTGGAAACTTAGCATTTTCATACGCTTGCAGATGAAACTCGTCTAATTCATTTAGTTGTAAAAGCTTTTTTTCACCGGCTGCTTCTAAATCAAAGTTCAGCTTCTAGATATCCTAATAAGCATTGTTCTCCAACTCTACTGGAAGATGACACGCCATACCATAGACAATCCTATATGGAGACATTTCGATAAGCATTTTGTAAGCTATGCGGTAAGCCCACAAGGCATCGTCCAGCTTCTTTGACCAGTCCTTGCGATTGGGGTTAACAATCTTCTCCAAGATTCATTTTACCTCTCGATTGGAAATTTTAGCTTGGCCACTAGTCTGTGGATGATAAGCAGTGGCTATCTTATGGGTCACCCCATACTTAGCTAAAAGGGCTTTGAAGTATTTGTTACAAAAATGTGACGCCTCATCGTTTATAATAGTCTAAGGCATGCCAAAACGAGTGAAAATGTTCTTCTGAAGGAAATTGAGCACTACCTTCACATCATTAGTCAACAAGGCAACTGCTTCAACCAACTTGGAGGCATAATCCATCGCCACAAGAATATTGTAATACCCAAGAATTTCCACGTATTATTAAATAAATATATTAATGGAAATAATATTTATGAGAATATAAGTGTTATTATTTTGTGAGTAGATTAATTCAATTGATTCGTATTAGATCAATGCGTATTAAGAAATGTGAAGTGACAATGGGATTTGTGAAATTTCTTGTGTGGCATAATACAAAATGAGGAAATCCATTAAGCAAATTAAGATAAGAAACTAGAAGATTAATCGTATTAATCATGTGATTTCATATATGTAATCAATACGCTAGTAGACTTGTAGTAACACTTTTGTGGACATCAATTCATGTCGTATAAAAAGAGTTTAGCGATGAAAATTGGCACGAGCTGAAGCTAAACCCAGTCTTGCTTTGTCAGAATGCAATAGCATTGCGTCGTCTCAAAGAAGATAAATCATGCAAATTTGCCCAATGGTCGATTGGAGAAAAATTAATTTTTCTACTTTTGAAATTAAATATGACAATTATGTGATATGTGCGACATTAATAAACCATGAAATTAAATGCGCAATTAAGTAATATTACTTGTTAATTGTTATATTAAATAATTGTTAATGGTTGCGGTAGAATATTGATAATGGCAATTAATTAATAATATGTGATTACAATATGTCTATAGATATAATAAGAATTATATAAATTAATGGTTATGGAGATCCATTAATACATTAATCAAGGAAGGGGATAATTTATTTATTTGACATAAAACAAATAAGTAAGTTATTAATATAATAAGGATTATATTGATTGTCATGGGCATATGAGCAATAATTAAAAATATAACTATATTATATATGGTGGTGTGACATTTATGTGACTATATATTAAGTCTTATAAAATTATATTGTATGAGGCAATGTGATTAAACATATTGGAACTATATGTTATAAATACATTATGAAATATCTATGTGACAATATGTATGTGGGTATATATTAAAATAATATACCATGAGCATATTAAACTATTATTTTAATAAAATGTATCAAATGTGATAAAATGTACATGCATTATATGTATGTTACATTTCCATATTACATCTACTACCTTGAAACATTAATTACTAAAATTGTAGTTATAGCTAATGTATGGTTGATATAACATAAGAATAAGGGTTATGCATAAGTGTAGTCTAAGTGTTGCTATAATGCTGAGCATTTGAATTGTCCCAAATTGAGTGTCCCATTTACTCCTTCCTCAGTCATGTGAATCATATAAAGGTTATGGCCTATTTTATTTTCTTTCCTACAAGCTTTCTAGTTGATGATTATGGTAGGGAGTGGTGGTTATGATGAGTTTCAACCACCATCTAACAACTCCTTGTTAACCTTCATGCAATCCTTCAATCCATGGGTTTGATTCAATGGAAAATTTCTATGTCTATGTGAGAATTCTTCTATAAATAGCAGACATGTTTATCAGTTGGTGTTGCTTGAAGTGTCTGATATTTTCTAAATAAGAGTTGAAAGCATACAAGTAATCTAAAAGCCTGAGAGTTCATTAGGAGCAAGTTCTTTTCTCAATTCAGAGGTATAATCCCATCCCTTGTTGCCATTTTCAATTTCTGTTAAACAGAGTTAGTGAGTATTGAAATTCAAATTCTTGAATTCATGGAATTAGATGTTAATGAGGTTAGGTATGGGTTATATAGTTGTTATATGACCATATAAATATGTTTTAACTGTAATAGAATTGTTTAGATCAATTTCGTGAATAATTTTTGTGTTTGGGCTAAACAGTTGTCGAAGTTTACTATTCTTGGCTCGAACTAGGTATGGCGCAATTGTTGTCTTGGATTAATCTTGGCGCGGCATAAGCTACTGCTACTTCTTGAATTCAGTTTTGAGTTCTGTTTTTACAATCTGCCAAGCGTTAGTCACTCATTATGTCATATACTAGCATGCAAGCATGTGTAAGGGGTATATATAGCTATATGAACCTAATGTGAGCATGTAAGACTAGCTTATCATGATTAAAAAAAGTGTGTAGCTTAAAATGGATTTAGGAACTTAGAAACGAACTTAATATGCATGTATGACATATATGTATACCGACCTTGTAAGCATGTTAGTATGACTTGGAAATGCATGAATAAACCTTTAGATTGTGTTTATGTGATTAGTAAGCAAACATGAACATGTTGAACTAATTTGTAAACTTTACAATGGAAAATATGACTTTTGTAGCAAATGCTAATGCACTACTTTGGAAGATAGAATCTGACCTTTATAAACATGTTGGTGGTACTCTTAGACTCACTCATGTAGCATAAACATATATACACCATGCGTGTGTATCATATTTCAAATAAAGCATGAACGAAGCATATTTTTAACTAATGCAGTGTTTGTTTCACATATGTGTTATGAATACTCACAAGTATGCCTAATATGAGTTTTATAACTATCTTGTATATTTAGAGAACAAGCATGATAGACTTTGTCGTTTCATGACCTTGAATTGCCTTAACTTGTTGAAATGATTAATTTAGAAATATATTATAAAAAGGAACCTAGATTAACTTGAGAAGTATGAAAAGACCTTTAACATGATAAATATATCATGTATGATTGTTTTGGTCAATTTTACCCGAAACCACAAGGCAGTGAGTGAGTCTTGGCATAGCTGAGGATTCGCCAGAATCGCTACTTGGCCCTAAACTTAGCCATGGCGCAAATTGTGCCGATTGAAGTCTGAACTTGGTTAGTTTGAAATTTGATCTTGGGTCAGTTAACATGTATGGTACCTAAAATGCTAGAGGTGGTTTAAAACCTACTGATACATATATATATGTATATATATATATAAGTGATGCTTAGATGATATATTAGTATTGGCCTCGTAATAGGAAGATCTATGAGAAAAAGAACTTAACCTTGAGCATTCTTAATTTACTTATGAAGTAACTAGGCATTTGATTCATGATGAAACTATAATCTGATTTTTGTACCATATGTGCATACTTAAATCGTGTCAAACTTGATAAATGAATGTGTTAGCTAATGAGCATCTTGTACTTATAATACGCTATACTAGGATTCGAAAGTGTTGATTTATTAACGTGGAAAAACTATGCTTAAGGCAAGTTTCTTAATTCTTACTCTTTTATTAGTACAAGTATCTGAACTATCCTTTATATTGTGCAAGTTTCCTTGAACTTCACTCTTTGATTGTGCAAGTTCTATAACCTTACTAAAATTTATATTGAGCAAGTATCCGAACCTTATCTCCTTGAATGCAAGTTATATTACTTTCTCGTTCAATTGAACAAGTATGTTTAAACTCTTATGAAAGCTAATATTCATATGGAACTTAGTATTGTTCTTGAATATTGTGAAAGAGTCGACGCCATTTGATTCGGCTAGACTATATGCATGTTTATAAAACTGTCCAAAACAATTAATTGGTGCGGAAATCTTAAAAACTGAGTTGAACAACCCTTATGGTAAGGGGAGTGTATGTTGTTGGAATCCCGAACACATGAATAAATATTACTGTGGTGTTATGCATAACTTAAATTATTGTGGACTGATCATCTATAGTACTTGATATTTTTGGGTTATCAATTTAATATTGGTAACTCTAGTGGAGGTTCAATAGTCCTTAGTGACTACTCAGTATAAATTGTTTATCCAGTTGGATGCATTGATAGTCGTCATATATATCTGTTGATTTATATTGAATTATCATTCTTATTCCAGGAATTATTGATATTCACTATTCATGATATTATTCTGAAACTCTGAACTATCTTAGAGATAATACTTCGATAATTCAAACTTGTGATATTATATTCTTCACCCTTGTTGTATATTACTTACTAGGCAATTTGTGCTCATCCTTGCTTATTTAAAACATTTCAGTTAAGGAGGAACAGGGAGGTGTCTCTGGAACAGACAAGGGCAAGGGCAAGGCTACCGACTAGCTTGTCCCTTTTATGTTTAAGACTAATATGTTGTATTAAGACTATTTTTAGACTATGATTAAGCTTAAGTAGGATTATGTAATAAGTCTTTATTCGATATTATTATGTAATCTATTAAGTACTGTAGGTTGCGAGACTTGGGGGAATAATTATAATAAATCATTGTATATTATTCTAAATTTAGATCTTCTGTTGTGAACGTGATATTTTAGTTATTATGGTTTTACCATGAGAACGTGATGAACCAAATTCGAGTGACCAAGTGGAGGTCCGAATTTGGGGGCGTCACAAGTTGGTATCAGAGCTTTAGCTATAAACTTTAGGAGCGAGTGTCCTTAGATTATAACTTAGGAGAACTTAGAAGTTAGGAATGAGATAAAACTCATGTAGAGTATTCCTTGAGGGATTTAGTGTGTTATAAAATGTAACTTCATTCTATACAATGAACTTATGTTTATTTAACATTCTTATGGAGTTGTTGTTTGTGTTGTCTTATGTTAGTGATTGTAGGATGACTGACATTGGAGGACCTAGCCGAGTAGTAGAGGAGGAGCCGTGTGATATCCACATAGTTTATGAGACACCCTTGATAGCAGAACCTATATCAGTAGTAGTCCCTAAAGATGACGATGACGATGACGATGAGGAAGAGGTAGAGTTTGACCCTGAGGAGGAGCCTATGGAGGAGGAGCATGAACCTATGGAGGACTCCGACGAGGCTACCTTTGAGGATCAGATGTTAGGAGAATATGAGGAGCAAATATTGGAGTTGGGATGTAGAGTAGAGGAGCTTCAGGCTGAGGCTAAGGAGGGGGATTCTGCGTTCCAGAAGCTGAGGGACGAGGACCATCAGAGAAAATTGATGATGCGGGAAATGGAGGTGGAAATTGCTCACCGTAAGGAGGTAGGGATCCAGATAGGAGCTTTGTTTCACCGAGTGATGGCGAGGAATGTTGAGATGGCAGAAAAGCTGGAGGAATTAGAATAGAAGGTTTTGCGTGAGAGGACGGAGAAGGAGGCTCTCCAAACTCAGTTAGAGATGGAGGTGATGGATAGGATTCACTTTAAGGAGAAGTGGGAGGAAGCCAAGGATAGGATGGATGATCTAGAGGATAAAGTGCGGTGCAAGAGGAGGCAGATTAATAAGATGGGCTATGCTCTACGCACGGCCATGGAGAGATTGATCGATGGGGTACATCACTACCCAGCTGAGCAAGGACAGTCCCGACATACCATAAGTCGAGATACGGTGGTGCACATCACACAAAAGGAATATCAGTGCGCTGTAGAGCGTGGGATGTTTGATTGAGTCTAGGGGGAAAAGCTCAGTAGTGTAGTATTTTTATTTATATGTTATTAATATGTTATTGTAATCTCAGTCTTTTGTGTAAGATGTGAGATAGTGGTAAACCCCTAAACTTCTGAAAAGTGTTATAGGGGTAGTAAGTTAGTATTTCCCCGTCTTTTGTGATAATAAGGGATATGTGATATCATTTATAGCAGTATGCTAAAAAAGAACATGTAATGTAACCATTTGGCATATGAATATAAATGATCTTATTTTATAAATGTGTTTTCTATCGAGAAATGTCTAAATATGATAATTAGATAATAAAATAAAAATTTTGTAATGCAGAAAATGCTGCCCAGACGTAGAATAACTGTCCCAGAAAAGTCAGTTAATGACGAGAGAGGTCCTGTAGATCCGATACAGAGACTGGTAGATTTATTAGGAGAAGCTCTAAGGGGAAGAAATGAACCCGTACCACCCATTCTCCAAGCTATCCCAGTAACAACCTTCAAAGATTTGAAGAGTATAGGACCCCTAGATTTCACGGGAACCACTGACCCGATAGTTGCGCAAACCTGGATCAAGGAGATCGAGAAGGCCTTCACTATAGCTCGCGTGGGTGAAGACCAGAAGACAGTATTTGCCACATACATGATGAGGGGAGAAGCGAACTATTGGTGGGAAACTAATCAGCAGAGAGCGGGAGAAGGAACGATAACATGGGAGAGGTTTACTACGTTGTTCTTGTGACGCCCCTAAATCCGGGTTACCTGACCCCCGAGTTTGGTGTTCACGATCCACAATATAATAACATCTAACTACCCATTCATATATGAGTAGTAATACATACCACATTAACATACGTTGTTAATACATTAATCCTAGGTCTGCTAACCTTAATATTACAAACATACCCCTTATATATACAAAAAGGGTTTACAATACAACATAATAAATATGCTAATCATAACTAATTAATAACTATGCTTTTGCCTTTATCCTTCGCAGCATCTCCTGCCACTTTGTTCCTAGCTGAAAAGTTTTATTTAGCAAGGGTGAGCAACAAATTTGCTCCGCAAGTTAAGACATACAATATATATATATATAAGAATTCAAAACAACAGACTATCTATTTTGATAGAATGAAACCAAAGTTCGAGGAACTTTGAAATAGCTGAACAAATCGTTATTCAATAACAAGTCTTCTCGTATTCTATACAACACAATAATTCAATAATGAAAGAGTACAACGCTTTCAAAGATTCTACGATATTCTAATGAATAATCAAGAATCAATTCTATGAAATAGCAAAGTGGAATGTTTTCCAGATTTATGTTGAGTGATCACACAAGATTTTGAACTTATCTTCTCGGGTAGATATCAAAGTTTTACTTTGATATATACTCAGGTGTATCAGATAACCCTAAAGATTAAATCATACCCCTCTGCAAGTACTTAGAGCCGGCCAACTCCTTGTACCCTATATTATTCATAATACTTAAACATAGCGCGCAGTAGTCAAATTTACGACCAATAAAATGTTCCCTTTATATAAAAGGTTGTTCTTCTCAGTCTCAGAATCAAGATTGTGCGTTAACAATGAAATACTGTGATTTCAAATTCTAATTACTTCTCGGTCTAGCCGAAATAATTGGCATCGATCTGTCAATAATAATTGATTTCTCTTTTCGAATCTATCAAGTTCTAACAAATGTTCGTCTAGCCAGAATAATTAGCTAAGACATTTCTCCACATAATTTGACAATAAATAGGAATTATCTGTACTATCAATTTTAGCTTCTACGGATATGAATATCCAACAACAATTATTCTACAAATGTATATACTCCGAATCAGTAATTCAATTTGAATTATTAAACATGCACTAACTGCGAATAATCAACAATAAATCAATGGACGTGGTATAATTAGCAATAATTAACCACTATAATAATTGAATGAATATAACTCAAGGTTGAGTTAGGGAACTTGCCTCTTCCGCTGATTACAGCTACACAATAAACTTATCCGCTTTCGAAAGACCTATAACCAATAATATTGGTCTCACAATTAGCAAAACAATTCACAATGCACAACACTGTATTTTACAGTCAAACTTCTCCTAAACACATTACCACATAGCCACATCAGTGTTTATAACCTATATAAACACTTAATAAGTCTAACTACTTCGGTCAGGTTGGACTTCGGTCCATTCTCAATGTTCTGCTCACCCTATCCGATAATTAACACTTGTATTATCAACTAAACTCGGTCTCTAAGCTTCAATATTATTTTAGATAAGTCAAATATCATTAATAATATTTTTTGGAAGCTTTAATAATTTTCTAACAATTATTATAATTCATAATAATTTTTTTTCAACAATCGAAATAATTTTAAAATGATTTAAATATCAAATAAATCCATCATCATTAATATTGAATAATATTAAAATATTAATGACATACTTGCCAAAATATTACAGCTTATTTATAATAACTTAAAATATTTTAAATCACTAATATTCTACTTAAATAATTTTTAAAATCATTTTTAAACCATCACCATTAATATTTAAATATCAATGAAATTATCATCAAAATATTAAAAGTCATTAATTATAACTTAAAATATTTTATATCACTTTTCTCATTTTTGAATGATTTTAAAATCAATAAAACCATTTTACCATTATTTATTTAATTTAATAATTAAATAAATCTAATATCATTAATAATAATTTATTAATGAGAATTCTCCAATATTATTGAACCTTATATTTTATAATTGAAATATTTTCTAACACTTTATTCTCATTTAAAATGATTTTTAATATATTAAAATCATTTTCTCTAATTTATTTAATAAACTAATTAAATAAATTAAATATAATTAATATTCAAATAAATATAAATATTAATGAAAAATATCCCAAATACTCAAAAATTATTTTTTATAATTTAAAATAATTTTTAAAACCATTTTTGGTAATTTTTAGAATTTATTTTCTATTATAAATCATTTTCCAGAAATTAAGAAAATAAAATTAATTAAATCGTCGCTATAGGCCTTTAGCGACACTTTTCTGTTGCCTTTGGTGTTCTTGGATCAAGAACACTGACAAAGTCAGTGTTCAAGGTCCTTACTTTGATAAGATTTAATTTTCTGTTCTTACAGGTTCTGCTCGATCTAAGACTTGGATCTTCAAGTCATTATGTAACACTACAACTATCAATCAATTTCTAGGTCAAACAACAAACACACAAAGAGATTTGGGCAATCAAAACGCTTGTCAGACCATGGCTGGGTTTTTTGGGTAACCCAAAAACCCAAGGCAGTGTCGACCAGGCACCTTTAAGCTTACTTTAATATAGGTTCTGGTCATGGTTCATGATGTTTAATGGTTCAAAGGTATAGTACTTATGTCAAGGAACAACACTAAATCAACAAATCGGTTTATCATCAATAGGATCAACATGAATCATATGGTCAAACTCTTGTGAGAAACTCATGTGAAACTATTTCTGGAAATTCCAGAAAATCCTAGTCATGGCCAAATGGCCTACTTTGACCACCTGTCACGATCGATCCATTGACTTTTTAATGTCTACAAGCATGGATCTAGATTCCATCTTACAGGCTCCAACATGTTTGCAAACAAAACATCAAACAACCTAACACCTGTCAGATCCAGACCTCACAAGAAGTTGTCAGACACGGTAAAAGGCTTTCTGGGTTACCCAGAAAGTTCATGGTCATGCCCGATTAACGGGTTTTGACCATGAATAACTTCAAATCCAGACATCAAATGATATTGCTTCCACTTTCAGATTAAAGACCACATACCAGGATACAAATTACAACTTTAAAACATCAAAAACAACAAACGAACAAGAATTTGTGGCTCCTGACATTAGCTTATTAGACAACAAATTTTGTTCTTGGACAAATTTTGAAAAACACCATTTTAAAGCCATTTGATGCTATGGATCATCATAGATCAACTAAAAACACCTTTTAACACAAACATAAACACAAAAACACAACTTTGAACATAGCATACAAGATCTAGAATGAGATAGGGTTTATACCTTCTCTTGAATATGCTTGATCTTAGATCTCCTTATATATTAACGGTGTTTTAGAGAGGTAATATGTGACTGAAATACTTGAGGAATTTGGAGGTTTAGAGAGAGAATGAGTTATGGAGAGCTTGAGAGCAAATAACAAATTCTTTATGACTTTCTTTCTCTCCAATCTAATATATATTGCTTGTCTTGATGCTAGATCTGATGTTATGGACTGCTTTTTTTCTAGATTTTATGTCACAAGTCAACATAGTAGTTCACCAACTAAAGTTGCTAGCTCATAATGCAAGTTACATATTAAAATATACTAAAAGGGCATTTTGGTCTTTTTCCTTCTAAATTTAATTGCATACTTGACATTGCTCAAACCTTTAGGGTTTAACCCTAAGGTTCTAACACTTAGGTTTTAAAACATTAGTTTCCATAATTTTCAAATTAGGGTTTTCAAATTAGAAAATTAAAAGTTTAAAACTAAAATTAGGGTTTCCTAATTAAATTAGGTTTTCTTAATCATACTAGTGTTTAATAAACACTTTATGCTCACCAATAAGGATTAGGGTTTCCTAATTAGGATTTAGGATTCCCAGATTTTAACTTAGGGTTTCCCGGCGTACAATTAGGGTTTTTAACTGTACATTTCATTTTCTAAATCTGAGATTAAGGTTTCTAATCCCTTATTAGGGTTTATTAATTACAAACCTTATCTGATCAATTAACGATCAACACTCCTATACAATACAAACACGTATCCATCGATACAATTATTTTAATTGCATTTTCTACCGAATCCCTATCCAGAAATTAGGGTTAGTGTTTTCTAAAGCTATTAAGCACAACTCTACTCTAATTTCTCAGTCAATACACAAATTGACCAATTCTCGAGACTCGTTATCCCAAATACACAGTACAATATTAACAGTCAATATTTAATAAAAAAAATGTATTCATAAATTTTAGATTATTTGAAATCCTGGGTTATCACAGTTCTTCGAGAACTATTTCCCGAAGAGTATAAAGAGTAGGATGGAAGTGAAGTTCCTAGAGTTAAAACAAGGTGGTATGACGGTGGCGCAATATGCAGCTAAGTTCAATGAACTAGCGCGATTTGCGGAGCACCAAGTTGTGGATGAGGAAAGAAAGGAGAGACGTTTTGAGAAAGGGTTGAAGCCGTGGTTGTATAATAAGGTATCAGTCTTCCAGATTGATTCATTTACAACATTTTTGGAGAAGGCAATCATTGCAGAAGGTTGCAGTGAGGCCTTAAATCTATATCATAAGGAGAAGAAGAACAAGAACATTGGAAGTGAGCATCGTGGAGGAAGTAACAGCGGAAGAAGTAACTCCGGAAAGAGGAAATGAGAAACGAATAACAACAGAAGCAATAATCAAGGTGGGAGTCACCAGGGAAACTTCAAGCAAAGGACTGAAGTTTGTAACAAATGTGGAAGAAGTCATCAGGGAGAGTGTTAGAAGAGAAAGAACACCTGCTATAATTGTGGCCAAGAGGGGCACATATCGCCAAATTGCCCAAAGCCAAAGAAGATGAGAACATGTTTTGCTTGTGGATCAATAGAGCACCAGATAAAGGATTTCCCGAAGAAAGGAAGTAGTTGAGCTGGCGAAAGCCAGGGAGGAGGAAGCAAGTTAATGATTGGTGGACCTGCGCAACCCAACCAATCGACGGCTCGAACCTTTAACATGACCGTCCAGGACGTAGTAGCTGCAAAGGACGTGGTGTCAGGTATAATCCCAATCAATAATATAAATGCTTATGTATTATTTGATTCGGGTGCCACCTGTTCATTTGTATCCAAAGAATTTGCTAGTAAACTTAGTACACCCCGAAAACATTTAGAAGATCTTTTGAACATAGAAGTTGCGAATAAGGAAATAATCTATGTAGAATACGTCTATCGAAATTATCGTGCAAACATTAGAGAACATGAACTGAGCGTAGACTTGATTCCTATTAGACTAAGAGAATTTGACGTAATACTGGGGATGGATTGGTTATATAACCATGCAGTAGTAATTGACTGTCAGAAAAAATGTGTGAACCTTCAGACTCCGAGTAAGTCTAAGGTAGTGTTTTATGGTAGCTCATCGCTTAAGCAATCGTGTTGCGTTACGATGATGCAGGCCAAAAAATTGTTAAAGAAAGGATGTATAGGTTACTTAGCTTACATCATGGATACTCAAAAAAAGGGAGTAGAGATTAAAGATATACTCGTAGTGAGTGAATTTTAGAATGTGTTTCTAGACGATCTGATTGGCCTTCCACCAGATAGAGAAATTGAACTCATAATAGACTTAGCATCGGGAACGACACCGATTTTGAAAACTCCATATTGTATGGCGCCAGTAGAAATGAAGGAATTGATGATACAACTTCAAGAGTTATTGGATAAGGGTTACATTCGACCAAGTGTGTCTCTTTGGGGAGCACCAGTGTTATTCGTTAAGAAAAAGAACGGATCGATGAGGTATCGATTATCGAGAATTAAACAGAGTAACGATCAAGAATAGATATCCGCTACCAAGGATAGATGACTTATTTGATCAACTGAAAGGAGCGAAGTGTTTCTCGAAGATCGACCTACGGACGGGATATTATCAATTGAAAGTACAGGATGAGAATATACCAAAGACTGCATTTAGAACACGTTACGGGCACTACGAGTTTTTGGTAATGTTATTTGGTTTGACGAATGCTCCGGCAACATTGATGGACTTGATGAATCGAGTTTTCAAGCCATATTTGGATAAATTTATGGTGGTTTTCATCGATGATATTTTGATCTACTCAAAGACGGAGGAAGAACACGCCGAACATCTGAAGATTGTTTTGGAGGCACTGCGAAAGGAGAAGATGTATGCGAAGTTTTCAAAATGCAAATTCTAGATGAAGAAGGTTCAATCTTAGGCCACGTGGTGGATGAGAATGGAATCTCATTAGACCCCGAAAAGGTCGAAGCAGTAAGTAACTGGGAACAACCAAGAACCCCGACGGAGGTGAGAAGTTTCTTAGGGTTAGCTGGGTACTATCAAAGATTTATCAAGGATTTTTCTAAGATAGCGACCCTGTAACTAATTTGATGAGGAAGACAGTGAAATTTGTATGGACCAAAAAATGCGAAGAAAGTTTTCAAGAGTTAAAGAAGAGATGTAGTGGGGCACCTGTATTATCATTTCTAGATGATACGGGAGGATTTGTGGTGTATAGTGATGCGTCGCATAGAGGACTTGGTTGTGTGCTTATGGAACACGACAAAGTCATTGCGTATGTGTCACGACAATTGAAGGACTTCAAAAAATGATACCCTACTCATGACTTAGAGTTAGCGGCAATAGTTTTTGCGTTAAAGATATGGAGGCATTATTTGTACGGAGAGAAATGTGAGATATACACGGATCACAAAAGTCTGAAATATATCTTTACACAGAAGGAGTTGAATATGCGTCGAAGAAGGTGGTTAGAATTGATCAAAGATTATGACTGTGATATTCTTTATCACCCGGGAAAAGCGAATGTAGTCGTCGACGCGCTAAGTAGGAAGGGAAGGGAGAAATTATTTCAACTGACAACTCAGGAGGAGTTAATAAGAGATATGGAGAAGTTGGAAATAGAGGTAAAGGGACCGAGAGGTCTGAAGAGAAGTTATTTACAATAGGAGCTTGTCCGACATTTTTGGATAGAGCAAAAGAAGCACAGGAGAAAGATGGAGAATGTGAGAAAATTAGGAAGAGGATCACGGAAAATGAGGGAGAGAAATTTCGAATGGATAACAACGATATCTTACGATTCGAAGGAAGAGTATGGGTACCGGCGGTAGCCGAGTTAAGAGAGGATATTTTGTATGAGGCACATAATACGACGTATTCCAATCATCCGGGAGGCACGAAGATGTACCAGGACTTGAAGCAACATTTTTGGTGGCTAAATTTGAAATGAGAAATTGCATAGTACGTTAGTAGATGTCTTACGTGTCAATGCGTAAAAGTATAGCATCAGCGACCGAGTGGTTTATTACAACAGTTGGAAATACCAGAGTGGAAATGGGAGCATATTACGATGGATTTCGTGGTAGGACTTCCAGTCACGCATAAAGGTTTAGATGTCATTTGGGTTATCGTGGATTGACTTACAAAGACCGCACATTTTCTACCTATCAAGATCCGCTACAGTTTAAATCAATTAGCGAGTCAGTACATAAAGGAAATTGTTTCACAACATGGAGTGCCGGTATCGATTGTTTCTGACCGAGATCCGCGCTTCACGTCAAAATTCTGGAAAAGCTTGTAGGAGAGGATGGGAACACAGTTGAGGGGAACACAATTGAGGTTGAGTACCGCATATCACCCTCAGATAGACGGACAAAGCAAACGAATAATACAAACGCTAAAGGACATGCTTAGGACTTGTGTGATGGACTTCAAGGGAAATTGGGACGACCACCTACCCTTAGTAGAGTTTGTGTATAATAATAGTTACCATGCAAGTATCGGCATGCACCTGTATGAAGCTTTTTACGGAAGGAAGTGCAGAACGCCATTATGTTGGGACGAAGTCGGAGAACGACGAATACTCGGACCAAAGTTAATACAAGAAACCATGGATGTGGTGACAGTAATAAGGGCTAGATTAGTGGTAGCTCAAGATCGCCAGAAAAAGTACGCAGATTTGCGTCAGCAAGACCAAGATTTCAAAGTCGGCAATTTTATATTCTTGAAGGTATCTCCATGGAAGGGAAAGATCCGTTTCGGCAAGAAAGGAAAACTGAGTCCAAGATTCATAAGACCGTTCGAGATACTAAAGCGAGTGGGCGAAGTAGCGTACAAAGTTGCACTACCACCTGAGTTGGAGCACATCCATAACGTGTTTCAAATATCCGTGTTGCGTCCGTACAAGCCCAACTACAAGCACGTGATTTCTTATGAACCCATTCAAGTGGAGAAGAACTTAGCTTACGAAGAAATTCCTGTCCAAATTCTAGATAGGAAAGAGCAAACCTTAAGAAATAAAGTTATTTCTTCTATGAAAGTACTTTGGCATAACCACGATGTCGAGGAGGCAACGTGGGAGTTAGAAGATAGGATGATGAGGGATTATCCCCATCTATTTGTGTAAACTTGTAGCAATTTCGGGACGAAATTTTTATAAGGGGGGGAGGATGTAATACCTGAGAATTTCCACGTATTATTAAATAAATATATTAATGGAAATAATATTTATGAGAATATAAGTGTTATTATTTTGTGAGTAGATTAATTCAATTGATTCGTATTAGATCAATGCGTATTAAGAAATGTGAAGTGAGAATGGGATTTGTGAAATGCCTTGTGTGGCATAATGCGAAACGAAGAAATCCATTAAGTAAATTAAGACGAGAATCTAGAAGATTAATCGTGTTGATCATGTGATTTCATATATTTAATCAATACGCCCGTAGACTTGTAGTAACACTTTTGTGGACATCAATTCATGTCGTATAAAAAGAGTTTAGCGATGAAAATTGGCACGAGTTGAAGCTAAACCAGGTCTTGCATCGCTGTATACTATGCGGCAGCAATTGCGTCGTCCCAAGAAGATAAATCAAGCGTTAAATTGCGCCATGAGGTCGATTGGAGAAAAATTAATTTTTCTACTTTCGAAATTAAATATGACAATTATGTGATATGTGCGACATTAATAAACCATGAAATTAAGTGCGCAATTAAGTAATATTACTTGTTAATTGTTATATTAAATAATTGTTAATGGTCATGGTAGAATATTGATAATGGCAATTAATTAATAATATGTGATTGCAATATGTATATAGATATAATAAGAATTATATAAATTAATGGTTATGGAGATCCACAAATACATTAATCAAGGATGGGGATAATTTATTTTTTGACATAAAACAAATAAGTAAGTTATTAATATAATAAGGATTATATTGATTGTCATGGGCATATAAAGCAATAATTAAAAATATAACTATATTATATAGTGTGGTGTGACATTTATGTGACTATATATTAAGTCTTACAAAATTATATTGTATGAGGCAATGTGATTAAACATATTGGAACTATATGTTATAAATACATTATGAAATATCTATGTGACAATATGTATGTGGGTATATATTAAAATAATATACCATGAGCATATTATAAACTATTATTTTAATAAAATGTATCAGTGTGATAAAATGTACATGGATTATATGTATGTTACATTTCCATATTACATCTATTACCTTGAAACATTAATTACTAAAATTGTAGTTATTGCTAATGTATGGTTGATATAACATAAGAATAAGGTTTATGCATAAGTGTAGTCTAAGTGTTGCTAGAATGTTGAGCATTTGAATTGTCCCAAATTGAGTGTCCTATTTACTCCTTCCATAGTCACGTGAATCACATAAAGGCTATGGCCTATTTTATTTTCTTTCTTCTAAGCTTTCTAGCTGATGATTATGGTAGGGAGTGGTGGTTATGATGAGTTTCAACCACCATCTAACAACTCCTTGTTAACCTTCATGCAATCCTTCAATTCATGGGTTTGATTCAATGGAAAATCCTTCTATAAATTGCAGACATGTTTATCAGTTGGTGTTGCTTAAAGTGTCTGATATTTTCTAAGTAAGAGTTGAAAGCATACAAGTAATCTAAAAGCTTGAGTGTTCATTAGGAGCAAGTTCCTTTCACAATTTAGAGGTATAATCCCATCCCTTGTTGCCATTTTCAGTTTCTGTTAAAAAGAGTTCATTAGTATTGAAATTCAAATTCTTGAATTCATGGAATTAAATGTTAATGAGGTTGGGTATGGGTTATGTAGTTGTTATATGACCATAAAAATATGTTTCAACCGTAATAGAAATGTTTAGATCATTTTCGTGAGTAATTTTTGTGTTTCGGCTAAACAGTTGCCAAAGTTTACTATTCCTGGCTCAAACCAGGCATGGTGCAGCGCAGCTACGCCGGTTACTGAATTACATTTTGAGTTCTGTTTTTACAATCTACCAAGCGTTTGTCACTCATTATGTCATATACTAGCATGCAAGCATGTGTAAGGGGTATAAATAGCTATATGAACCTAATGTGAGCATGTTAGACTAGCTTAGCATGATTAAAGAAAGTGTGTAGCTTAAAATGGATTTAGGAACTTAGAAATGAACTTAATATGCATGTATGCCATATATGTATACTGACCTTGGAAGCATGTTAGTATAACTTGGAAATGCATGAAGAAACCTTTAGATTGTGTTTATGTGATTAGTAAGAAAGCATGAACATGTTGAACTAATTTGTAAACTTTACAAAGGAAAATACGACTTTTGAAGCAAATGCTAATGTACTACTTTGGAAGATAGAATCTGACCTTTATAAACATGGTGGTGGTACTCTTAGACTCACTCATGTAGCATAAACATATATGCACCATGCTTGTGTACCATATTTCAAATAAAGCATGAACGAAGCATATTTTCAACTAAAGCGGTGTTAGTTTCACATATGTGTTATGAATACTCACAAGTATGCCTAATATTAGTTTTATAACTATCTTGTATGTTTAGAGAGCAAGCATAATAGACTTTGTGGTTTCATAACCTTTAAATTGCCTTAACTTGGTGAAATGTTTAATTTAGAAATATATTATAAAAAGGAACCTAGATTGACTTGAGAAGCATGAAAAGACCTTTAACATGACAAATATATCATGTATGATTGTTTTGGTCAAGCCAGACAAAAACCACAAGGCAACAACTGAGTCTTGGCATAGCCAGGAGAATCGCAGCCGCTTATTGCTTTGTAGGTTCTAAACTTAACCAAGCCTTAATCGCATGATTTGAAATCCTAACTTGGTTAGTTTGAAATCTGATCTTGGGTCAGTTGACTTGTATGGTACCTAAAATGCTAGAGGTGGTTTAAAACCTACTAATACATATATATAAGTGATGCTTAGATGATATATAAGTGTTGGCCTCGAAATAGGAAGGTCTACGAGAAAAAGAACTTAACCTTGAGCATTCTTAATTTACTTATGAAGTAACTAGGCATTTGATTCATGATGAAACTATAATCTGATTTTTGTACCATATCTGCATACTTGAATCGTGTCAAACTTGATAAATTAATGTGTTAGCTAATGAGCATCTTGTACTTATAATATGCTATACTAGGATTCAAAAGTGTTGATTTATTATCGTGGATAAACTACGCTTAAGTCAAGTTTCTTAATTCTTACTCTTTTACTGGTACAAGTATCTGAACTATCCTTTATATTGTGCAAGTTTCCTTGAACTTCACTCTTTGATTGTGCAAGTTCTCTAACCTTACTCAAATTTATATTGAGCAAGTATCCGAACCTTATCTCCTTGAATGCATGTTATATTACTTTCTCGTTCAATTGAATAAGTATGTTTAAACTCTTGTGAAAGATATTATTCATATGGAACTTGGTATTGTTCTTGAATATTGTGAAAGAGTCGATACCATTTGATTCGGCTAGACTATATGCATGTTTATAAAACTGTCCAAACCAATTGATTGGTGCAGAAATCTTGAAAACTGAGTTGAACAACCCTTATGGTAAGGGGAGTGTATGTTGTTGGAAACCCCAACACATGAATGAATATTATTGTGGTGTTATGCATAACTTAAAGTATTGTAGACTGATCATCTATAGTACTTGATATTTTTGGGTTATCAATTTAATAATTGTAACTCTAGTGAAGGTTCAATAGTCCTTAGTGACTACTCAGTATAAATTGTTTATCCAGTTGGATACATTGATAGTCTTTGAATTCATATATCTGTTGATTTATATTGAATTATCATTCTTATTCCAGGAATTGTTGATATTCACTATTTATGATATTATTCTGAAACTCTGAACTATCTTAGAGATAATACTTCGATAATTCAAACTTGTGATATTATATTCTTCACCCTTGTTGTATATTACTTGCTGGGCAATTTGTGCTCATTCTTGTTTATTTAAAACCTTTCATTTAAGGAGGAACATGGAGGTGTCTCTTGAACAGACAAGGGAAAGGGCAAGGCTACTGACTAGCATGTCCCTTTTATGTTTAAGACTAATATGTTGTATTAAGACTATTTTCAGACTATGATTAAGCTTAAGTAGGATTATGTGATAAGTCTTTATTCGATATTATTATGTAATCTATTAAGTACTATAGGTTGCGAGACTTGGGGAATAATTATAATAAATCATTGTATATTATTCTAAATTTAGATCTTCCGTTGTGAATGTGATATTTTAGTTATTATGGTTTTACCATGAGAACGTGATGAACCAAATTCGAGTGACTAAGTGGAGGTCCGAATTTGGGGGCGTCACAAATATAGAGATTGTTGTAGGAGGATGGAAATGCACCCATGAAGTCAATACCCCAGATATTAAATAATTCAACTTCGAGGATCTTCTACAAGGGCAATTCATGCCTTCTCGAAATGGTTCCCACCCTTTGGCATCTATCGTAGTGCGATACATATATGTGTGCATCTTTGAATTGGGTGGGCCAGTAAAATCCAGATTGAAGCACTTTAGCTGCAGTTTTTTGACTCTCAAAATGACCTCTATAATTTGAAGAATGGCAGTGATGTAGCACACCTTCAATTTCCTCATCCGGCAAGCATCTCCGTAGAATTTGATTAGAACACTGCTTGAACAAGAAGGGCTCATCCCACAGATATTGTTTGGCATCTTTTAGGAATTTCTTCCTCTGTTGATAGCTCAGGTTTGGAGGAAGCACTTAGCAAGCGAAAAAATTGGCAAAGTCCGCATACCACGGGGCTTTGCTTTGGACGAAAAAAAGTTGTTCGTCCGTGAAGAAATCATTGATGGCTTTTTCAGCATCTCCCGAATGCGGGGTGTTTTCCAACCTTGATAAGTGATTCGCTACCCAATATTCTGTCCTTTTTTGTCTTGGATCTCTAGATCGAACTCTTAGAGAATCAGGACCCACCTTATTAATCTTGGCTTTGCATCTTTCTTTTCTATCAAGTATTTGATTCCCGAGTGATCAGTGTAGATGATCACCTTCGTTCCAATGAGGTAGGAACAGAACTTATCAAACGTATAGACTACTGCCAGTAGTTCCTTCTCAGTGGAAGTATAATTCAGCTGAGCATCAGTTAAAGTTTTTATAGCATAGTATATTGTGTGGAATACCTTATCCCGCCTTTGGCCTAGAACTGCCCCTATAGCAAAATAGCTTGCGTCACATATTAGCTCAAAAGGGAAGGTCCAGTCAGGGGCTACAACAATAAGAGCCGAGACAAGTCTTTCCTTTAATAAATCAAAAACACACAGGTAGGCTTCATCAAATTGGAAAGGCATATCCTTTTCCAATAGTGTACACAGCGGTTTGGTTATCCGTGAGAAGTCTTGGATAAACCTCCTGTAAAACCCAGCATGCCCAAGGAAACTCCTTACTCCTTTTACTGATGTCGACGGTGGAAGGTTATTAATGACATCAATTTTTGCCTTGTCAACCTCAATGCCGCCAGCAGAAACCCGGTGGCCCAGAATAATGCCCTCCTCAATCATGAAGTGGCACTTATCCCAATTCAACACAAGGTTAGTCTCAACACATCTGTAGAGAATGGCAGACAAATTTCTCAGGCAATTATCAAATGAGCTCCCGAATACCGAAAAGTCATCCATGAAGACCTCGAGGGTCTTTTCAACCATGTCAAAGAAAATAGACATCATGCATCACTGAAATGTAGCAGGAGCGTTGCACAACCCGAAAGACATTTTTTGAAATGCAAAACGTCCCATATGGGCACGTGAAAATAGTTTTCTCCTGATCTTCGGGAGCAATTGATATCTGATTATACCCAGAGTAACCATCCAGTAGACAATAAAATTCATGCCCAACAAGTCTATCGAGCATCTGATCAATAAATGGAAGAGGAAATTGATCCTTACAGGTGGATTTGTTCAATTTCCTGTAATCCATACACACCCTCCATCCAGTCACTATTCTGGTTGGAATTAGCTCGTTGTTTTAGTTGGGCACTACCGTCATTCTACCCTTCTTCGGCACGTACTAGATAGGACTAACTCAAGGACTATCAGAGATAGGGTAAATGATTCCCGCATCCAGCAATTTTATAATATCCTTCTGAACCACCTCTTTCATGATGGAGTCCAACCGCCACTGGTGTTCAATGGACGGCTTAGACCCTTCTTCTAGTAAGATTTTATGCATACATAGTGTTGGACTAATCCTTTTAATATCAGAAATGGACCACCCCAGGGCTATTTTGTATTGCTTAAGCAATAGCAGCAACTTTTCTTCCTGGCACTCGGTTAAAGAAACAGAAATTCTCATGGGTAAAGTGGATGAGTCCCCTAAGTAGGTATACCTCAGGTGGTTGGGCAAAGGCTTTAATTCTAAGACAGGAGGTTCTATGATCGACGGTTGAGCCTTGGAAGTTGATGCCTCATCATCATTTAAAGACTCAAACTGTCTTTGAAACTGTTTGGATCTTTGAGGCGCATCTAGCCACTTGGAAAATTCCACATGTGTGGGCTCTTTAGTAGTACTGGCCCCTGTCAATGTAGCTTCTAAGGAATCCATAATGCAGGCTTCTGAGAACACTTCCCTCACTGAATTATCAATCGCATTAATCTGGAAGTAGTCCTCAGGAGTATTTGGATATTTCATCGATTTGAAACCATTGAAAGTTACTTCTTAATCCTGAACCCTCATTGTCAACTCCCTTTTCTGTACATCAATTAGGGTCCTCCCTGTCGCCAAGAATGGCCTGCCCAATATTGTAGGGACCTCTCTGTCTTCTTCAAAATCTAGGATAATAAAGTCAGCTGGGAAAATGAACTTGTCAACCTTGACAAGCACATCCTCTACTATCCCCTTTGGGTACGTAAGAGATCTATCAGCTAATTATAAAGTGACACTTGTAGGTTTGGCTTCATTTAGGCCCAGCTTCTTATATATAGATAGAGGCATCAAGTTGATGCTAGCCCCTAGATCACAAAAACCCTTGCCAATGAATTGGTCCCCGATAGTGCAAGGAATTTTGAAGCTTCTTGGATCTTGTAGCTTCGACGGAAGCATATTTTGTAGGATGGCACTACACTCCTCTGCCAGCGCCACTGTTTCATAATCCCCCATTTTCTGATTCTTAGATAATATGTCCTTCATAAACTTGACATAACTTGGCATTCCCTCCAATGCCTCAGCAAATGGGATGTTTATGTGAAGCCTCTTGAACACCTCTAGGAATTTTGAAAACTGCTTGTCCAGTTTTTGTTTCTGCAGACGCTGGGGGAAAGACAACTGAGGGGGAGGAGGATTGAAATTATTCATTGGAAGGGTTGGTGTTGTAGGGATAACTTGAGTACTTTCCTTAACCCCAGCTTCCTCATCATTCTTCTCCACTATAGGTTCCTTTTTAGTAACTTCTTCTTCCACAGGAGAACTCTCTCCACCTTATTCATTAGTAGTCCTTCCACTTCTGAGTGTCATTGCTTTGCATTGTTCTTTGCCTTCCCGTTTCGGGTTGACATCAGTATCACTAGGCAATGTGCCTTGTGGACGACTGTTTAAAGTAGTGGCTAATTGTCCCATTTGAACTTCGAGATTCCAAATGGAAGCTTCTTGATTGTTACTCCTTGTTTCATTCTGGGCAATGTACCGCGACAAGAGATCCTCCAAACTAGGCTTTCTCTCCTATTGAGTTTGTGAATGGTGGAACTGATTTTGATAGCTCTGCGGTTGTGGATTATAGTGATTCTGAGATTGAAAACCCGGAGGGTTAGAAAAATTTGGCCTGGTGGATGAAGGTTGTGCTTGATTGGTGTTGTTGTTGTGGTTATTGTTTCCCCAAGAGAAGTTAGGATGATTTCTCAAGCCCAGGTGGTAATGAGTGGGGAGATTAGCATTTTATTGCCACCCATAGTTGGAAACAAATTGAACTGATTCAGGGCTTATTGCATAATGATCAGTAGGGTGGCTCCCTTGACACAATTCACACTAGACTACGACACTCTGCACATTCTGCACTGCTGACACTCCCATGTTGTCTAGCCATTTCGTTAGTGCTGCAACCTAAGCCATTAATGATATGAACGAGTCAACCTCATATACCCCCTGCTGCTGTTCTGGGGGCTTGCCTATCATTTGGCCATTGATAATTATTGGTCGCCATTGTTTCCACTAGTTCGTACCCTGTTGTGTGATGTTTAGCCATGAAGGCTCCTTTAGAGGTGGCATTGATACTCGAATGAGTCAATCTGGAAAGCCCATTATAAAAGGTCTGGATAGGAAGCCATTCTGGCAATCCATGATGAGGGCATTTTCTCAAGAGATCCTTTAATCGCTCCCACAAGTCATACAAGTATTCTGATTCGAACTGGACAAAAGAAGTGATATCATGCCTGAGCCTGGCTGTGGTGATGGAGCTCGACAATAATGAATGAAGCCAGCTCTTGGCTTTGTCCCTTAAGGTGAATGGAAACAACCGGAGTCTGATGGCATCGTCAGACACTCTATTGCATTTAAATGTATCACAGATCTCCAGAAAATTGATTAAGTGATCACTGAGATCATCATTCAGTAGTCCCCCAAACTGAATATTGGTGCACATTTGAATGGTCCCCGACTTGATCTCAAAATTATTAGCTTGGATGGCGGGCCTGAGAATGCTCACCTGGAGATCGTCAATATGAGGCATAGCATACTCCCTCAAAGATTTCTGAAGTTCCTCAGCCATTTTGATAGGAGTAGGTATGTCTTTAGATTTTTCTCTCCGCAGTCGTCTGTATATTCTATCAACCTTGGGATCGAGAGGTATTATGTTCCGACCCTTTCGAGGTGGCATAAATAGTGAAGACTACCTAAAAAGAGAGTTAAACAAAAGAATTAGTTTAAACTAAGATTGTAATGACTTAGTGTTAATATTGAATAACAAATAATACTAAGTCCACGGCAACGACACCAAAAACTTGTTGGTCGATTTTGCTGTTGCTAAATCGTGCGCAAGCATACGCGGTCCACAAGTAATATAAGATAAGTTGAGTGTCGAACTCATGAGGACAAAGTCTAAAGAGATAAATAAATACTAAGGCAAAGTCTTTACTACCTTATCTAAACAAGTGAAATAAGATGGTTGGTTAAGCTATGTGATTAAAACTGTAAGAATAAGAGAAGTATTTGTGCTAGGAAGTCAAGATAGGATTACAAATCCGCTAATATGTCGCCTAATCTCCTAACTCTCCACATTACAAATTAATCAAAGAATGGTCAACCGAGAACAATAAATACGCATAAGCCTCTGTCGAAGGTCAAATGCACATCCCTAGCCAGATAAATCATAATATGTCTATTGGTGAAAATAACTAGGCTAAGGTCATTAAGCTAAGTCTCAAGGCTACACAAGGCAAATAGGGATATATCTATCCTATTAGCAGTTTATGCACACATTCCATTGACATGGTCATACCAGGTGTTGTTGTATTTAAAAGGCAGATAATAACATCTATTTGTCAATTTTCATTATTATCAATACCAATTTCTCTATCAAGCAATTAGTCATTAAACAAGAAATACAACAACCCATTCCAAAATGATTCATTATATAAAATAGAAGAGAAAGTTAATTAAGCTAAACAAAAGGTTATATTGCAATCCTAAAAATGGAATTAGTTAATATCCATGGTACTAAAACACATTTTCAAAACATTCCACATTTTCAGTAATACACAAATAAATGGGAGATTTGGAATAAGAAAACCCATGTTTTGAAGTGTTCTTCCTCCAAATCTTTTCTTCATTGCGTAGCTACTGAGCTTCTGTCGGATGCAATAACTCTTCCTCCTTGAAGCACAACTTCTTTCTCTTCTAAAAATTAATATATTGTAATATCTAATCTAGTCTACGCTATCTGTCTGGTTTTCTATCGCAGGCGACTAGAAAATTAAGTGTCTCTTTCCTTCTCTCTTTAGGTCATTTAAAGCTCTCTACTGCCTGGACACCGGAGCTCGCGATGCGACGCTAGCATTGAACTAGCAAATGGCGTTGCGGTGCCACGTAGGCTTTAAAAGACCGGAGGTCGCACTGCGGTGCGAATCCATGAAGGGGCCTCGACGCTGCGGCGCGAGGATGACATCAAGGACATGGCGTTGGGGCGACGAGAATGGCGTTAGGCGCTGTAGAGTATAGCATGTGATCGCCTACCGATTTCAATAAGGTCCAAAGTGATACGACATCATACATGAGTTCTTCATATACTCCTTGGCGCTAGGGCGATGATTTCTAGTATCTATCAACTTGTAATGGCACTGCGGCGTGGATTATTAGTGTATCCCTAGCGCTGTGGCACCAATACAGCAAAAATGCCCATTATGCCCCTGGAAGCTGAAAAAGATACTGCAACGCCCTGCATGATAGAACTTAAACATAATAACAATAAAATATAAATAAAAGGTAACTCAAAGACTGAAAACAAGTAACAACTTAAGCCACAAAGGATCTGATTCGCAGGTATAAATCCCACTCATCGGCGTGCAACATAATGTCCACTCGAACTTATAAAACATTAATTCAAGCCTCCGATTGAGGTGTATAAGACCTTTTACGGAGTGATGTTATTGAGAGCTACGCCATAACATGGGATTAGAGGTTATCAGAAGTCAGGAAGATGGGACCATGCCCTTTGTCTTCAAGCTTCAAATTCAATCCGGTGTGCTGCCTTGCGTAGTAGTCACTCGAGATTAGAACTCCTTGGTTCTTGTGGGATATTGTTGTGTAGAATGTATGTTGAGATTTTTTATAGATGGCGTAATGTGGGATCGAGGTGGAAAAATGATAATTTTTCCCCTCACCAGGGTTATCTCCGATTTGGGCTGATAAAGCAGTTGTTGCTCAGGGTCATCTCTAAGATTGGGCTGCTGCAAGTATTGGAAATCCTCAGGGTTGTCTCTGAGGTGTGCCTGACCTCCCGGGGTTATTTTCGGGTTTGGAGATGAGTGCCTCGGTGTGAGTCCCGAGGTTGAAGCTGGCTGCATAAGTTGAAACGAGCATTTTCGGGGTTATCTCTGAAACTACAACTGCACTCCCTAGGGTTATCTCCAAGGTTGACATTGTCTTTCCCGGTGTTATTTCTGAGACTGAGACTGAGTATAGGGTTATCTCCGAGATGAAACGCCCTTCTTTGGTGTGATTTCCGGTATTGGAACTGCAACTTCCGGTGTTATTTCTGGAAATGAGCTGAGCTGCCCTCCAAGGTTATCTTTGAAAGACGATTCTGCCCTCCTGAAATGTTAGTAACAAGTATACAGAAAATTTTGAGTGTTTACAACCCTTTCACTATTGGATTATTGCTTTGCATAAGATGCGAGAAAGACTTGTTATTGATTAACGATTTGTTCAGCTATTTCAAATTCCTTTGAACTTTGGTGACATATATCAAATCGATAGTCTAATATTCTTGATTCCTATACTTTATTGTATATTTTAACTTGTAGAACAAATTTGTTGTTCACCCTTGCTTAAATATAATATTTCAGTTAGGAACGAAGTAGCCAGAGGGGTAGAGAAGGTCAAAGGCAAAGGCAAAGCAAAGTGATGTAGTAGTTATAATGAGTATGTTTATTATGATGTTTTGTATAACCCTTTTTTAATATTTAAGGGTACGTTTATAATGTTAAGGTTAGATAACCTGGGATGATGTTGTTAACATATTAATTAATGATATGTATGATTATATTCATCAATGAATGGGTATTTAGATGTTATTTATATTGTGGATTGTGAGCACCAAACTCGGGGGTCAGGTAACCCAGATTTTGGGGCGTCACAGGTTGGTATCAGAGTTGTAGGTTATAAACCTTAAGTGGGGGGAACCCTAGGATTATAACCATAAGCGAGATATAGAATACTCATTTAGAGTACTAAGTGAGGGATTGCCGAAGTGGATCGATAGTGAGATATGTGGACATAGAGTGTGAGAATTTTGTATTGGTGAAGTACTAATCAAGTTTTTTAAACTGATTGTAGGATGTCAGGAGAAGATGAAAAGAGTACGGAGATGCTAGCGGCTGTTGCACCAGTGCCAGTAGCCGAGGTTCCAGCACAGAGTGACTCAGTTGAAGAAGTGGGAAAAGATGTACCCATGGTGAATCTGGGGAGTGATCATGATGAGTATCCCGAGATGTATCTAAATGAAAATGAGGAGGCAGAGTTTGAGGAAACTAAGGTGGAGCTAGAGAGTAAGACCAGAGTTGGAGAGAAAAATCAAGAATCTGCAGAAGTTCAAGAACTCCGAAGAAAATTATTTCTCTTGGAGGAGTTGTGGAAGACCGAGAGAGCGTTACGCGAGATGACCGAAGAACGAAATGATTTGAAGGCGCAGGTGGAAAGAATGAAGGCTGAAGGTGGGGGATCGTCTGAGGGAGCAGTCAAGAAGAGGAAGGAAAGCAATAAGAGAAAGAGGGACAACGACAGTGATGATAATTCTAAAAATTCAAACTCGAAGAAGAAGCAAGTCTGTGGCAAGTGTGGAAAGACTCGTTTGGGGGAGTGTATGATTTAGAAGAACGTGTGTTTTAATTGTAAATAAGAAGGACATATTTCTATATTGTCCTAAGCCGAATATGAGAAAGTGTTTTTCATGTGGAAGAATGGGTCACGGATTTAACAAGTGTAACAGTAAGAAGAAGACTGGTGAAGGGAGTGGACGGTAGACAACTTAGATATAAGTGGTAGTATCTTTTGGTAGTAGGACACTGTGATATTAAAGGTTGTCATATCGAGAACGATGTATGAACATATGTAAATATATATGTTTGTATGAATGTAATCTTTATTAAGTTAAATTTTGGAGAATAGCAACTTTTTGTGTAAAGTTATGTTGATTAGTCCTAATATTTATTTAAAAAGGGATAGTAATATGTGTTAAGTACTAAATGTACTATGTGCTATTTGAATAAATATGCGATTATATTAGAACATGGTGTTAAATTTTTATTGTGTTGTTAATAAGAATTTGTGTAGAGAAAGAGAATTAATGTATGATTTTTATTTAAATCAGATAATGCCGCCTAGACAACAAAATTGAAATCAAAGAGAAGAGCAATCAGTGAATTGTAATGCCCCAAAATCTGGTCTATCTTCACACTCGGATTCCGTACGTCACGAGTACATCACTCTTCCAAACATACATCATTATATACTAAAATATAACAACATACATTCTCAATTCCCAGGTTCTAAAACCTTATAACCTCTTTCATTACAAATAATGTTAATTACATTATTCTTTACATCTTACACGTGTGACTTTTATCCGCCACCAAGGATACATAACCGTTTATTAAACTATTCTATAGTTTAATTTCATTATTCTACATTACAAGTCTTCGCTTGATCTTCACGCACATTCATACACCGAATGGCACTTCGTCTGGCTACCGATCAGCTTGATCTTTACGGGATCCTTAAGCTCTTCTAACATCGTACGCTGAAAATGTTTGTATTTAAAGCAAGTGTGAGCATTCAATTGCTCAGCAAGTCATAGCAGTTGAACAAACAACTTTAAGAATTCAAACATTCCTTTATAACTTCGATAATCGAACAAAGGTTATGAAGCAGCTTGAATAATAGGAATAATCTTGATTCCTATCATTTTAAAACATTATTCACATTCCCTTTGAAATACATTCATTCTCTACTCTCTTCCATACACATTCTGTCTGGCTTGAATCAATAGCACAGACTTATAAATAACGGTTCATGTATAAACAGAACATTCTCTTATTGAATAGTTCAATCACAGAATAGCTCATATCATAGAAACACCAAAGTGTTCACATTGTGGCACAAGGCCTCATACGTTCTACCACCTTGTACAAATATCACACATTTGCATATAGACAGAACTTCTCAAGTTCAACATCTGAGAAGTTTTAGAAACTAGCATTCATTTTGAATATGAATGAAGTTAGGAAACTTGCCTTACGTATAGCTACAGCTTACGCTGAACTTCTCATTCCAATCCTTATACCACATATGGAAACACATACACCAATTAGTCATGTATATTTGACTTATGCATTGGTTTACTTAACTTTACTTCTTAGGGTTCGCATTCTTGCAACCGAAGTTTACGCGACCACTTGTATTACCATTCTACGGCTTTGTGACATATGGAGATGTCTTACTTATCTTCTTCTTATAACTTCTCTAGGACTCAGCGCACATCGCGACTCTGCTAGTTGTCCATATGGTACTCTGAGTGGTTTCCCACAAACAACCAACAAATAAGTTCATGTCTCATCTATACTTCCATCAAAATGAGTTAGATCGATTGCCAGTTTCGCATATACCTTCACTCTCTGAAGGAATTCTTTAGCCCAACTCCCATATGTCAACCATCAAAGGTTACGATCGTACCACAACCTAACTTATCTTAACTTATCCGAACTATTAAACTATAATGCTCGTTAAGTCAATTTCTTGTTCCTTATGGCTTTCTGGCAACTAAATGCCATACCTCATGATTCATTCATTATCCTCCAAGTCATACAGTCTTTTGTATACTCAGAACGATCATTCAAATTAATCATTAACTCGCCTTCGTTACGTTAAACATCATTGTCATTAATTCAGCTTCTTCACCATTTATGGTTTAATCATTGGTCTTCATTATCTTACAGTCAAACCATACACTAGGTGTAGGTTCTACCCATTTAATATTTGCGTACACTCAACCTTCACGTCGGTTAAAGTGTTCAACGCTTACATTTCATTCTAACATTCTCATCCGACTCACATTCGGCTTTCATTAATCTTATTACTGTTCATTATGGATTTCTTAATACCATTCATCATTTTTCCTTAATGTCAAAGCCATACAGTTCGTTGTATACTAAGACCGATCATTCAACGAAACTACGTTGCGTTCACAACGTCCATACGCTTTACACTTATCTCTCACTGCGATATCATAACATCGAAATGTTATACATCACCCTCGTCAATCAACATCTAAGGAATCACCTTCATAGCAATCCCTCGCGTTCATTTATCGTGACTACGGTCCCCGGATATTGGTTTCGTAACCCGCGATCACATTCTTTATTTTTTAATCTCGTTTAATCTTTTCGTTCAACCTTCAGTAAAGGTTTAATACACTTGATTAATTGTTACATTAGTTGAACTACATGTTCATATTTCTTTCTAACACATCCCCTAGTAATTGAGCAATAAAAAGCTCAACACTGGGCCTTACCCTGCACCGGCGCTGCGGCGCCGGATCCCTGCCTTCCTCTCGTGTCGCGGCGCAAGCCTACGTCACTCTCTTTCCTGGTTCGGCACTACGGCGCTAAGTCCCCCTTTCTTTCTCACGCTACGGTGCCACTCAAAGTGAAGAGTCGATGGCTCGAGCTTCATCTTCAAGGCCGCCTCCCAAAAGGCTCAAATGGCATCAAGCAGCGTCTTAGCATGAAACTTAGAAAAAAAATTTAAGTCTTTTACATGCTTGAGACGCTGACTTCACAATCTCATAACTTCTTTGTTATAACTTAGAACGAGGTCATTCCAAAGCCATTCTCTTCCTTATCTTACGTACTTCGATTACCCTTGGACAGAACTTCGTTCTAAATCCGTTAATATGCCATTCAATTGGCTTAATCTTCGTCCTTTATTTGTTTTACATTTTTAACATTCTTCATTCGTTCGTCCGTAATTCGGTCATCCGAACTCGGAATTCATTTGTTCTTGAGTCCACGACTTACATTTTCTACGTTCTCTTACATTCTTATGAAACCCTACACATTTGGGTTCATTTACTAACTTTTTAATTCTCATTCATTTTTACAAAATTTTCACCATAACTTCATTATAGCTCAGTTTCAATCCATTCTTCACGAACGTTTCTATCATTCCTAACCAAGCAATAAGAATCTAACTTATACGCAATGGTTTTAAACTTATCCATCAACAACAATTATCCTACGATTGGTTTAAATTTGTCCATTAACAACGTTCTTCGCGTGTTCTTCGCGTTCTTCATTTTTTAATTGATATTTTGATTACGATTTCACTTTTTCTTGGAATTTGATGTTATATAACACCATTCCTTACTTATTTCACCAAATCATTCATATGATTCATTCGGATCATTCAAATTCATTAAGAATCTTATACTTCCTTAAGAAATTTATAAATTAAACTTCTAATTCTTATTTCTTCATTTTCTCATGATTTTAACCATATGAAATCATTCTTACATCTTTTACTTCATATTCTCATTAAGCTATGTTTTAAAGATAGAAAACTTAAAAGAAAATTTACTTAGGTTTAGGTCCCAGATTACCTTTCTTCTTTAATCTTCCTCCGTTGGACAAAGCGTGCATTCGGGCTAGCTTTTCCTCATTCTCTCCCTCTTCATCTGAACTCTCCCTCTCTCTCTCTCTCTCAAGTGTTGGTTGAAATTTCAAACCAAACAAATGAGCTTAAGGCTTGTTTATATAGAAAACAAACCTCCTTACTATTCTCACCTCCTCAATACACCTCCTTACTATTCACGAAACTTCCCTTGGAAGTTTATTGGTTCCGTCTTTCGGGTTTCGTCCGACAGTTCAAAAATTGCGATTCTCAGAATCCAAATATTTTTAGATATTTCGCCTTTCGTTTACCGATTAACTTTTACACATTCTTTGGATCTCTGAAAAACTGAAAAACACTTTTCCACGATAAGCGTTTTCCTTCACATCTTCCCCTAACGTAGTTAAACGAGTGAAAAGTACATAACAGTACTTTTCATCATTTTTATTTCGTCCGATTTCTGCAAGTTTTTCGAGACAAACTTTTATCGGCTTACTTAACTTTTCACGATATATTATTGTCAAATCTTTTGACGGAATGTCATTTTGACATACCAAACTCTCGAAATATTTTAGGTTATTCAAACCATAACCCTTAGGGTTTCGTCAGGTGAATAGTGCCTATTTCGTCTTTTTCCCTGAAATTTTTTTATTTTTTTCTTGAAAATTCTTACTCATTCAGTCTAGCTCGTAGCCAGAATCCTCTCGATTAATAATCATCCTAGATTATAGAATGATTAATAAACACATAGCACATAATAGTATTAATAAAAATTCATTTTATTAATAACTAATTCTTTAAATCTTAAATTCTGGATAATCCGATTCTCCGGATTGTCACATTCTTCCTCCCTCATAAAAATTCCGTCCTCAGAATTTCTTAAAACCACACCCATTCCTGGGTTATCACATGAATAATGAAGGAGGTCAAGCGGACCCAATGCAGAAGTTTGTGGATATGTTAGCCCAAGCTATGCAAAATAGAACTCCAGCAGCAAGAGCAAAAGTATGAGAACAGCCAGCTAATAGATTGGCGAATTTTAAGGACTTTAAAGCGGTAGGATCGCCAGAATTCAAGGGAACTACGGATCCGATTGAAGCCCAAACTTGGGTGAAAGAAATGGAGAAACCATTCATTATTGTGAGAGTAGTGGAAGAGCAAAAGAAAGCTTTTGCAACATACTTGATGAAGGCAGAAGCCAATTACTGGTGGGAGACTAATCAGGCGAGAGCTGGTACAGCTGTAGTGACTTGGAAAAGATTCAAGGAGTTGTTCTTTGAGAACTACTTTTCACCAAGTATGCAAGCTCGGATGGAAGTTAAGTTTTTAGAACTAAAGTAGGAGAACATGTCAGTTTTTGAGTATGTTGCTAAGTTCAATGAATTAGCGAGATTTGCACCTCATCAGGTGGACACGGAGCTAGGGAAGGCGAGAAGGTTTGAGAATGGATTGAAGACAAAGATATTAAACAAAGTAGCTATGTTGCAGATTAATACGTTTGTGGCTTTGTTAGAGAAAGCAATAATTGCTGAAGGTGGAAGCGAAGCTGCATCTCGATATCATCTGGAGAAGAAAAAGAAGACAAATGAAGGAGGTACTAGTGGTGGTAGTAATTCGAATAAGAGAAAGTGGAGCGAGAATACCCAATTGGGTAACAAGATAGAAGAGAATATGAAAGGAGGGGAGCCATGTGCGACTTGTGGGAAGAATCATCCTGGAGTTTGTCTAAAGAGAAAGGGAGTCTGTTATAACTACGGTCAAGAGGGACACATGTCGCCCAATTGTCCCAGTTCGAAGAAGATACAAGGTTGTTTTGCATGTGGATCGATAGATCATCTGGTTCGAAATTGTTCGAAGAGGAATGTCGAGAAGGGAAGTACCAACAAGGGACCCAGTAGCGGAACTTTGGCGATTCGAGGACCTGCACAACCAAGAAGACCAACAGCCCGTACATTCAACATGACCGTGCAAGATGCAGTAGCTGACCAAGAGGTGGCATCAGGTAACGAATTCGTTGAGCAATAAAATTACGTGAGTAATATTGGATAAAAATCTCTATGAATTGCTTTCTTTTATAGATCCAAATCACAGGTTAGTATATGAGACACAAATTAATATTGTGTTACTATAAGTGAATTGATGATACAACTTTAAAATATTGTATATAATAAGAAAGAGGTGATTCTGAGGACGGAATCCTTATAAGGAGGTGAGAATGTGATAACCCAGGATTTCAAATAATTCAAATTTTATGAATAAATTTTTTTATTATTTAATATTGATATTGACTATCAATATTGTGTTGAGTATCAGTGATACAAGTCTAGAGAAGTGGTGAAGTTGTGTATTGATTGAGAAATACGAGTAGAGTTGTGCTTGATAGAGAATAGAAACCCTAACCCTAGTTACAGATAGTGATTTGGTAGAAAATACAATTATAATAAATATTAATGAGTACGCGCGTGTTTGTACTGTATAGAATTTATGATCAATGATTGATCAGATATGGTATAAACAAGTAAACCCCTAATGATTAATTAGGAAACCTAATATGATTAGGAAACCCTAATTTCCAATAATAGGAAGCTTAATTTCTATTTTAAAACCGAATTAGAAATTCCAAAAAAAAAAATTAACCTTAGGGTTAAACCCTAAGGGTTGGGATAAAATGACAAGGATGCCATTAAAATGATAAGCAAAAAGACCAAATTACCCTTTTCTTAACTTGTAAGCTAAAAGCATTTCTAGAATTTCATGAGTCATCACATTAGGTAAGACTTTGTGCTGGAAAATCAAATAAGAGATAAAGTATGGATTCATTACATCTAAAATTATAAGAGATAAAGAGAGATAAAGTGTTCAAAAGTTGCTCATTTGTGTTCTAACACTCCACCCACATTTCTCTCACCCAAACCCACGAAAAATTAAAGTGACTCAGTCACTAGTAGAGCCCCTAGCAACCACAAGATCAGATTGGAGTGCTAAGATCCAAGATTGAACTAGAAAGGTAAAACCCTAAACTCATCTTAGATCTTGTATGCTTAGACCAAGTTTGTGTTTTTGTGTTTTAATGCATGTTAGAAGATGTTATATGATGATCTATGATGTTATATCATAGATCTATAGAATTAAAATGCTTTAAAAACCAAGTTTTTCAAAACTGCTTATGAACGCTAATTTGTTGCCTGACAAGCAAATGTCAAAGGCCACAGATCTTTCCCTGTTAATGATTTGTGGTGTTTTATGTTTTAGATCTGTAATATGACATGAGGACCGTGATCTGGAAGTGAAATCATGGCTATTACATGTCCAAATTTCATGTTATTGTTGGTCAAACTCAGTTGACCGAGCATGACCAACAGTTTCTAGGCAACGGAGAAACTCAATAACAGCGTCTGACAAGATTTTGTCAAGTCAAGATCTGTCAAATGTTAAGAGTTTTGTTGATGTTATTGCATCTAGATTGTAGCCTATTACATGGACTCTAGAACCATGCCTTTAGATCCCTTAAACAACAAATATGTTAGATGTAATGGGTGGTCAAACTAGGCCATTAGTTCATGAAGTTGAGTTTTTGGAATTTCCAGAAACCGTTAGAACAAGCCTTCTAACAGGCTTTGACCGGACTAAATCTAGTGAATGTGTTAGATTTGGACTAAGATGATGGTATGTAATTGTTCTCTGACATGAGTACTACATGTATGAACCAATAAAACACTTAAGTGATGACCAGAACTGGGATAAAATTAAACCACAAAGTAGGTAGTCGAAGTCGTGCAGGTTTACGGGTAACCCAAAAGTCCGTAAAGCTTCGATGACTACTGGGGCATCGGATCTTCTTTGGTATGTTAAGTTATGAGCTAGATTATGATTGATACTTGTAGTGTTACATAAACACTACAAGATCAATGTTCAAAAAACCCCAGAACATGCTTAGGTTGAGAATTAGAGTGGGTCAAACTATGTCACTTGAGCACTTACTATTAGTGTTCTTGAGCCCAAGAACACCAACAATGACGGTTAGTGTCGCTATAGGCTATAGTGACGGATTTAAATAATTTATTTTCCTAATTTTCAAAAAATAATGGAAAATATAAATAAATTTCTATAAATTACAAAAATTGTTTTCTAAATTATTTTAACCTATAAAAAATAACTTTTGATAATTTGGGATATTTAATAATTTTAATATTATAAAAATTATTTAAATTGAGAATAAAGTGTTTAAAAATATTTTGAGTTATAAAATGTAATTTTTAATATTTTTGGAGAATTTTCATTTATAATTTAATATTAATGATATTAGATTTATTTAATTATTATATTAAATAAATGATGGAAAAATGGTTTTATTGATTTAAAAATCATTTAACATGAGAAAAGTGATATAAAAATATTTTAAGTTATAATTAATAACTTTTAATATTTTGATGAGAAATTCATTAATATTTTAATATTAATGGTGATGGTTTAAAAATAATTTTAATCATTTTAAAAATCATTTAAATAGAATATTAGTGAATTAAAAATATTTTAAGTTATTATTAATAACTTTAATATTTTGATAAGTATATCATTAATATTTTAATATTATTAAATATTAATGATGATGGTATTATTCTGTATTTAAATCATTTAAAAATTATTACGTGTTTGAAAAATTATTATAAAATATAATAACTGTTTAAAAATTATTAAAGCTTCCGAAAAATATTATGAACAATATCTGACTTATCTAAAATAATATTGAAGCTTTGAGATCGAGTTTAATTGACAATAAGTGTGTTAATTAACGTATAGAGTGACCAGGACTCCGAGAATAGACTGAATTCCAACCAGACCGAACTAGTTAGACTTGAGAAGTGTTTATATAGGTTATAAATGTAAGACCCCAACTTATTATTAATGAAATTTAATTTTCTCTATTTATTATTTTGAAATAGTAAGGGTTGATTTGATTAATGTGGATAGTTAGGGGTAAAATCATAAAATATTTCAAAATAAGCAAGTGGTTATAAAATATTCATTGTTGTTTGGGGAATATTCGTTTGGTCGTGGAATATTCGCATCTTTGTCGGGAAATATTCGCATGCGACGGTAGCGACCATGTGTGGACCCATAACTGAAAGCGATTGGATGAAGAAAATGACAAATATAAGTTGTTTAAAAATAATCGGTTGTAGTTATTCTGGTTAATCTTTGTTAAAATACTCGGTGGTTAAAACACAAGAAGTATTACCAGATTGCACCAATTATTGATTCTTACGTAAGAAAGCACTACTCAATAATGGTTACGATAATTACTTATTCGATTATTTTATTGATTTAATAATTGTTGCGTTGATATTTTATATTGTTGTTGTTTCAATAATTGTCATTACATAGTATTTTTCTTTATCGAAGCAATAATTCATATTATCCTAATAATATTATTAGATAACATTATTGGCAATGTCTAGAAAGTTACATCTAGGAGAGGTTTGGTCACCTAATCATGCGCCAAGAAGGAGAAATTCTTATTGAAAGCCCCTCTTTCCGAGAACTACACGTTGTCAATATTGCGATTCTCAGTAATATTATTTGTGAATAATTAATTATTGATTCATATGATAAGAAAAATATTAATTTTATGTGGATATAGATGGAGAAAATTTTTAATGTGACTATTGTTGAAAATTAAAATTTTATCTTTTTCTCGATAAAATAATTCATTTAAATATATTTTAATAATATAATAATGGTGATATTTTTATAACGAATGTGGGATATATGAGTATACGAGGAGGAAGAGTATTTTTGTTGCAATAAATGTTTAAAACATGTTAAACATGTCGATGGACCCCATTTATTGATCGAAATTTGATTATAAATTTAAAATCGCCTGCTTTGTGGATTTCTTGGCCAATTTCGCTTGGAATTCGGAAAAACTTTCTTCCGCAAAGTTGTAGAGAATTGAATTTCCTATAAAAATTCGCGAGATTTGAATTTTTTGATAAAAGGGCTATTTATTATGAATTATTGATGTTCCGAAGTTCCGAAATAATTAATTTTTGGGAGTTTTAGTTAATTATTTTGAGAAAACGTTTTTGCAACTAAGTTGGCCTCACATGTGATTCAAATGGGCTGAGATTAGTTGTCTAAGGTGGGCTAAAGAAAATGTGAAAAATATATTAATATTATATTCAATTTTCTACTTTGGTGTTCTAAGCATTTTCCTATAAATAGGGTGCTTAGGTTAGAATTGAAAACACACCGTAAACTCAAGTTTCTCTCTCTCTCTCGATATATTGAGCGTATTCTTGTGAGTATTGTTAGATTCGGTGCAAGTTCCTTCAAAGACTATACCCTTATTCCAAATTAGAAGTACTAATCTTTCGAGGTAAGGGATGTTATTTTCTTCTCAAATGATATTATTTCTTCGATATCATTATGCTGAAATATTGGTTGAAACTTTTTATCAAATTTGGAACTTTTCCATGTCAGGGTTACTATTCATGAGTTACTATTCATGAGTTACTATTCATAAGTTACTATTCACGAGTTACTATTCATGAGTTACTATTCACGAGTACTATTCATGAAGCGTGAAGATGTTTTTTGGGAAATTTCTATCTTTTGGTGTCGGAGTTACTATTCACGTATATGGCACTATTCACCGAAAAATAAAATTTCTTCTTTTTGTCCAAAATATCTATTCTGGATACTAGCTTTGATTGTATCCATGTTTTGATTATTCTTGAATTTTACACCACTATGATTATTTTTGAGGTATTTTTTGAACATGGATAAAACAAAGTACGAATCCTTAATCCTTAATCCTTGTCATTTTGTTTCACTGGATTCGTTTCTTTAAAAATATTTTTCATCATCCTCAGTCTTAAATGATGATATTATTGAATATCTTTGGCCTGTAGTGCAAAGATGAATGATTTCTGAAGAATATCTTTGGTAGTAGTGCAAAAGATGAACAGTGTTTAGATGAACACGACCAATCGATGAATATCTTTGGCACAGTAGTGCAAAGATGAATATTTGATTCCAAATGTATATTGATTGATGTTACTGAGGATAAAAATAGACGATGAACTTTTAAATTCATACATAGAAGATAGTAGTTTTCATTCTCTACTTAACTCTTCTAATGGATTATTATTTCATTTGCAGTATTGATTTAAAATTTGTTGTCTATTGTATTCTATTAGATTTTTCCTACGTCAAGACTAACGGTAATTTTGTTGTATATTAACTTAGTCATAATATTCTTTCTTTGGGGCTAGTTGAGCTCACCCTTTCCTCCTTTTGTTCCATTTTTCTTCTCGTGAGGCGAGAATATAGCGAGTATGAGTCTGGGTATGGAATGAAGGTTTTAGAAAGAATTGTTTAGTAGTCCTCACCATTTTTGTAAAATAATGTATCAATAAATGTGATGAGGATTTATTTGAGTATAGATATTGTCTAGAAGATAATATTTGTATTCAAACTCACGCTTTCTTGTTGTAATAATAAAGTTGTAGTTGTTTACATGCCGTGTATTGACAACCTCGAATGGGTGATGTATACCTATTTTGGGGGCGTCCACAGTTGGTATCAGAGCTTAGGGATATGATCTCTGGCGGAGATCGGGGAATAGAACTAGGAGGGGAGAGACGATTAAATCCTTTGCTAGTGTGTCCTACCTACCTAAGCTTATTTGTTAGTTGGTCAGTATATAGGGATATTATGTGATATATTGATTTCCTTAATTAACTCTTGTTTTATGACGATTTTGAAAATCGACCGAGAATATTAACAATTGAAATGAGACCGTGGAGACGCTTTGTACTCACCAACGAGGAGAACGTCAACAGTCAATTGGCAATGTTCCTCCTGTGAACAACACCACCGAGTAGATGATGAACGAGGGATGTTTGAAGCTTTTTGCAGCTTCATGCAAAATCGACGAGGAGACTCGTGTTCAAAATACAGAGGAGAATGATAGCAATTCACGGGTTGTCACACACCAATCGATTCAAAGAGTTGGGACCACCGAATTTAAGGGAAAGCCGATCCGATCATGGCGGAAACATGGGTCAAGCAAATTACCAAGATATTCGATGTCTTGGGATGCACGGAGAAAGAAGGTTCCATTTGCCACCTTTATGTTACGTGGTGAGGCGGACTCACTGGTGGGAGTCATGTGAAGCATACCCATCCAAATTGACTCAAAGATGTCTTGGGAGACGTTTCAGAAACTATTTAATGACAAATACTTTCCTAAAAGTGTTCGTCATATGAAGGAAGTGGAGTTCATCATATTAGAACAAAACAACATGACGGTGTCTCAGTACGAGGCAAAGTTTGCAGAGTTATCCAAGTTTGCACCTCATTTGGTGGAGAATGAGGAACGTATGACGCGGATGTTTCTTAGAGGTTTGAAACCCGGCGATACGCCATATCTCATTTCTCATAAACTTTCTCTCTATTCGGATGTTGTAAACAGTGGCTCAATTATTAGAGCGAGATAACGAGTACAGTCAAATGAGGACCATAACCGAGGATCGTACCGAGATAGCGGTCAATGTAATAATGATAACCAAATGGAGAAAAGAAACAGACAGACAAAAATGGTAACCACTCTGGTGGTAATCATGGCCATGAAAATTGAAGAAGCGAGTCGAGGAGATTTTAAAAGAGGAGATTTAACAACGACCATATGTGAAGACGCAAAGGTCTGGCGAGAATCGGTTCTAAGGAGGAGAACGACCACCCATTATATGCTATAAATGCGGAAAGAGGGACATATCACCAAACCGTCCCACAACAGTTCAAGGTATGCTATAATTATGGAAAGGAAGGACATATCGCCGAGATTGTGCGGTAGCGAAACCTAGTTTAAGCGGGGGCGGTGACTCAAAAGATCGTCCCGGAAAAGTCAAAGTCAACGATTCCTGGAAGAGCGTTTGTTGTGACCGGTCAAAATGTGAGGAACTCCAAACGAGGTGATCACGGGTAAGCTATTTATAAATTCTTGCGAAGTTTATACCTTACTTGATACCATCTTTACCCATTCATTTATCTCTCCCCTTGTGCTCAACGTTTAAACTTGACTCAGGAGAAATTAGACTTTGACTTATCTGTGGAAACTCCGTTAGGAGAAACTTTCATCACATCCACTATTTATAAATCTTGTTTGATTCAAGTTGGCACCATTACCTTACCCGCTGACCTTAACTCTTTAAAGATACTTGCTTTTGATGTGATTTTAGGATTGATTGGTTAACTACTCATCATGCCAAAATTGATTGTTTTCGTAAGGTTGTTAGTTTTCATATTCCTAACCAACCTTTGTTATGCAATTCAAGCAACTAAACCATTAAAATCAATCAACATCATATCTAATCATAAAGCTATTCGTTTATTGAAAAACGGATGTCAAGCTTTCTTAGCCCATGTTATGGATTTGAATAAAGACACGCCAAATTTGAATAATATTCTGTTGTTATTGACTTTCCGACGATTTCTGAAGAACTTCCCCTTGGCCTACCCCGTAACGTGAAGTTGAATTCTTTATTGATCTTGAACTTGGTACAAAGCCCATTTCTAAAACCCCATATCGAATGGCTCTATTGAACTTCGTGAGTTAAAGGTCCAACTATAGGAATTATTGGACATCGGTTTCATTAAATCCCCAGTACATTTCCTTGGGGTGCTCTGCTTTATTCATAAAGAAGAAAGACGGGAGTATGCGACTTTGTATTGACTATCGGGAATTGAACCATGTCACCATCAAGAATAGGTATCCTCTACCTCGTATTGATGACTTGTTTGACCAAATTCTGAGGGCACAATTCTTTTCAAAAATCGATCTTCATTTTGGATATCATCAATGAAGATTAGAACCGAGGATATTCCAAAGATCGCCTTTAGAACTTCAGACGCAGGCATTATTAATTCTTAGTCATGTCTTTCTGACCGACTAATGCTCCCTGCGACTTTCATGGATATGATGAACCGAGTATTCAAGGAATATTTGGATCGATTCGTTGTTATTTTTATTGATGACATCCTCATATATTCAAAAAGTCGTGAAGATCATGAGCACCATTTGAAGTTTGGTACTCCAAAGGCTTCGTGAAAACAAACTATATGCCAAATTGAAGAAATGTGAGTTCGGCTTGAGGAAGTAGCATTCCTTGGGCACGTGGTGTCGAAACATGGAGTATCTGTTGATCCGTGAAGATTGAAGCAATACAAAGTTGGGAGCAACCGAAGTCGGTGGATCAAGTACGTAGTTTTTGGGCTTAAATGGTTATTATCGGAGATTCGTGGAAGGGTTTTCTCGAATAGCTACTCCATTAACCCAATTAACTCGGAAGGATACAAAATTCATTTGGAGCGAAGAATGCGAGAAGAGTTTCCAAGAGCTTAAGAGGAGACTTATTTCTACTGTTCTAACAATACCATCTGGTTCGGATGGATTTGTTATCTACGATGATGCTTGAGTAAAGGGTTAGGATGTGTTCTCATGCAACGTGGGAAAGTTATAGCCTATGCCTCATGACAACTTAAAGAGTATGAGAGGAATTATCCTACTCATGATCTAGAGTTAGCGGCAGTCGTTTGCAGCGCTAAAGATATGGAGGCACTATCTATATGGGGAGAAAGTGGAGATATATTCGGACCATAAAAGCCTTAAATATTTCTTCACTCAAAAAGAACTCAACATGCGGCAAATGACGTTGGCTCGAGCTATTGAAAGACTACGACCACACTATTCAATACCATCCCGAAAAGCGAACGTAGTAGGTGACGCGTTGAGTAGAAGATCATATGCGAGGAATGAGTGCAATGATGTCAAGTATACGCGACAGAGCCAACTTTAATAGAAAAAGTTAAGGTTGCTCAAGCCACCGAATCTTGAGCTGATGCGTATGAAGAAGAAAGTACAAGAAGGAGCTATTCCTAAGCGAGAATTGATGAATAAGGAATACTTGAGTCCACTCTAGACTTTGTGTTCCTAACGACTACGATTTGAAGTACAAGATTATGATGGAGGCACACAATACACCATTTGCAATCCATCTCGAAGTACTAAAATGTATCGTGATCTTCGACATACATTTTGGTGGAACAATATGAAGAGAGAGATTGCAAAGTTTATCTCAATGTGTTTAACTTGTCAACGTGTAAAGGCGGAGCATCTAGTACCTAAGGGTCCGTTGCAACCACTTGAGATTCCGAAATGGAAGTGGAACACATTACCATGGATTTCAAGATTCGGGTCTTCCTACGGTTTCTCAAGGCATCAATGCTATTTGGGTTATTGTTGATAGATTAGCCAAGTCTGCTCATTTCTTGCCGATACGGGAGACTTATTCACTTGAACGTCTTGCTAGTATGTACGTGAATGAGATTGTGAGGTTGCATGGCATGCTCGTATCCATAGTTTCGGATCGTGACCCAATATTCACTTCAAGATTTTCTGTTAGCTTGCAAAAAGCTATGGGCATGGATTTACGATTCGGCGTCGGCATACCATCCTCAAACGGACGGACAATCGAAAGGACTATTCAAACTCTTGAAGATTTATTAAGACTCGTGTCCTAGACTTCAAGGGCGCTTGGGATAAGTATTTACCATTGGTGGAATTCTCCTACAACAACAATGCTTATCGTGCAAGTATAGGTGTAGCTCCATTTGAAGCATTATATGGACAAAAGTGTCGCTCTCCGTATGTTGGGGCGAGGTGGGTGAAGCAACACTTTGTTGGGACCCGAGTTGATGCGTATGACTACTGGAAAAGATCCAAATGATTCGACAACGTATACAAACCAAGACAAGATCGACAAAAGAGTTATGCGGATCTTCATCGAAAGGACGTGGAATTTAGTGTAGGGGATCATGTATTGTTGCGAGTTGCTCCATGGAAGGGAGTTGCAAGATTTGGGAAGAGAGGAAAGCTCAATCCACGATTTATTGGTCCATTTCAAATTCTTGACCGAGTAGGAAATGTAGCCTATAGACTCGCGTTACCTTCGAGTATGTCTCGTGTTCATAATGTGTTTCATATGTACTTCGTAAATATGTGAAAGACCCGAACCACGTTATAGAGTTAGAACCGCATTTAGATAAATCAAGACTTAACGTGTGAGGAGGTACCACAAGATCTTGGATAGGAAGGAGCATGTCCTACGCCAAGAAAGGTCATACCACAAGTTAAAGTTTTGTGGAGGAATCATGCTATAGAGGAAATGACACGGAATTGGAAATGAAATGAAAGCGAGGTATCCTCACCTTTTCAAACACCACGGTGCACGTACGTCAATTTAGAGGACGAAAATTTCATAAGGAGGGGAGTTGTAAGACCCCAACTTATTATTAATGAAATTTAATTTTCTCTATTTATTATTTTGAAATAGTAAGGGTTGATTTGATTAATGTGGATAGTTAGGGGTAAAATACACGAAATATTTCAAAATAAGCAAGTGGTTATAAAATATTCATTGTTGTTGGGAATATTCGTTTGGTCGTGGAATATTCGTGATCGCTTGTGGGAATATTCGTATTATTTACTGCCAAGTAGCGACCGTGTGTGGACCCCATAACGGAAAGCGATTGGATGAAGAAAACGACAAATATAAGTTGTTTAAAAATAATCTGTAGTTTGTTACTGCTAATCTTCGTTAAAATACTCGATGGTTAAAACACAAGAAGACAATCGTATTGCACCAATTATTGATTCTTACGTAAGAAGGCACTACTCAATAATGGTTACGGTAATTACTTATTGATATTTTATTGATTTTATAATTCTTTGCGTTGATATTTATATTGTCATTGTTTCAATAATTATCATTACACGTTTTTTCTTTATCGAAAGCAATAATTCATATTATCTCGAATAATATTATTAGATAACATTATTGGCAATGTCTAAAAAGTTCGTCTAAGGAGAGGTTTGGTCACCTAATTGCGTGCCGATGAAGGAGAAATTCTTATTGAAAGCCCCTCTTTCCTGGAACTGCCTCGGTTTGTCAATATTGTGATTCTCAGAATATTATTTGTGAATAATTAATTATTGATTCATATGATAAGAAAAATATTAATTTTATGTGGATATAGATGGAGAAAATTTTAATGTGACAATTGTTGAAAATTAAAATTTTATCTTTTTCCGATAAAATAATTCATTTAAATATATTTTAATAATATAATAATGGTGATATTTTTACAACGAATGTGGGATATATGAGTATACAAGGAGGAAGAGTATTTTTGTTGCAATAAATGTTTAAAACATGTTAAACATGTCTCATGGACCCCCATTTATTGACCGAAATTTGATTATAAACAGTAAAATCGCCTGTGTGTGATTTCGGTCAATTTCTGTTTGGAATTCGGAAAAACTTTCTTCTGCAAAGTTGTAGAGAATTGAATTTCCTATAAAACTCGCGAGATTTGAATTTTCTGATAAAAGGGCTATTTATTATGAATTATTGAAGTTCCGAAGTTCCGAAATAATTAATTTTTGGGAGTTTTAGTTAATTATTTTGAGAAAAACGTTTTTTGCAACTAAGTTGGCCTCACATGTAATTCAAATGGGCTGAGATCAGTTGTCTAAGGTGGGCTAAAGAAAAAGTGAAAAATATATTAATATTATATTCAATTTTCTATTTTGGTGTTCTAAGCATTTTCCTATAAATAGGTGCTTAGGTTAGAATTGAAAACACACCGTAAACCGAAGTTTCTCTCTATTTCTCTCTCGATATATTGAGCGATTCTTGTGAGTATACTTTGAGTATTGTTAGACGGTGCAAGTTCCTTCAAACTATATATACCCTAGTATCCAAATTTAGAAGTACTAATCTTTCGAGGTAAGGGATGTTATTTTCTTCTCAAATGATATTATTTCTTCAATATCATTATGCTGAAATATTGGTTGAAACTTTTTATCAAATTTGGAACTTTTCTATGTCAGGGTTACTATTCATGAGTTACTATTCATAAGTTACTATTCACGAGTTACTATTCATGAGTTACTATTCACGAGTACTATTCATGAAGCGTGAAGATGTTTTTTGGGAAATTTCTATCTTTTGGTGTCGGAGTTACTACTATTCACGTATACGACACTATTCACCTAAAAATAAAATTTCTTCTTTTTGTCCAAAATATCTATTCTGGATACTAGCTTTGATTGTATCCATGTTTTGATCATTCTTGAATTTTACACCACTATGATTATTTTTGAGGTATTTTTGAACATGGATAAAACAAAGTACGAATCCTTAATCCTTAATCCTTGTCATTTTGTTTCACCGGATTCGCTTTCTTTAAAATATTTTTCATCATCCTCGCCTTAAATGATGATATTATTGAATATCTTTGGCCCAGAGTGCAAAGATGAATGATTTCTGAAAATATCTTTGGTAGTAGTGCAAAGATGAACAGTGTTTAGATGAACATGACCAATCGATGAATATCTTTGGCTCAGTAGTGCAAAGATGAATATTTGATTCCGATGTATATTGATTGATGTTACAGGGATAAAAGATAGATTTATGAACTTTTAAATTCATACATAGAAGATAGTAGTTTGCATTCTCTACTTAACTCTTCTAATGAATTATTATTTTCATTGCGAATATTGATTTAAAATTTGTTGTCTATTGTATTCTATTAGATTTTTCCTGTTGAAGACTAACGGTAATTTGTTGTATATTATCTTAGTCATAATATTCTTTATTGGGCTAGTTGAGCTCACCCTTTTCCTTTTTGTTCCATTTTTCTTCTCTCGGAGGCGAGAATATAAGCGAGTATGAGTCTGGGTATGGAATGAAGGTTTTAGAAAAGAATTGTTTAGTAGTCCTCACCATTTTGTAAAATAATGTATCAATAAATGTGATGAGGATTTATTTGAGTATAGATATTGTCTAGAAGATAATATTTGTATTCAAACTTACAGTTTTACTGTTGTAATAATAAAGTTGTAGTTGTTTCTGTACCATGTATTGACAACTCAGAATGGGTGATGTATACCTATTTTGGGGACGTCACAATAAACACTGATATGACTATGTGATGATGTGTCTAGGAGAAATATTGACTGTAAGTTATAGTATTATGTATTGTGATTTGTTATGCTAATTGTGAGAACGATATTATTGATTATAGGTCTTTCAAACGCAGATAAGTATATTGTGTAGCAGTAATCAACGTAGAAGGCTAGTTTCCTTAACTCAATCTCGAGTTATTACTTTTCAAATAAAGCGGTGGTTAATTATTGCTGATTATACCACATCTAAGAATTATTGTTGATAATTCGCAGTTAATGCATGTTTATTAATTCAAATTGAATTAGTGATTCTGAGAATATACTTGTGGAATAACTGTTGATGGTTATTCACATCTGTAGAAGTTATTATTGATTGCAAATAGTACAGATAATTCATGTCTATTGTTGAATCGGGTTGAGTTGTGTCTTAGCTAATTATTCTGGCTAGACGAACATCTGTTAGAACTTGATATGTTCGAGAAGAAAACTCAATTATTATTGTTAGGTCGATGCCAATTGTTTCGGCTAGATAGAGAAAGCGATTAGATATTGAAATCATAGAATTTCGTTGTTGTGATTCAAATTATGTTTATAAGACTGAGAAGAACAACCTTTTATATAAAAGGAACCTTTTGGCCGTATATTCGGTTGTTGCACGCGTGTAAGTATTATGCATAATATAGGGTATAATGAAGCTGATCACTTATTATACTTGCGGAGGGGTGTGATTTAATCTTTATGGTTATTTGATACACCTGGGTACTTCAAAGTAAAACCTTTGATAGTTACTCGAGAAGTTCAAGATCCTATGAGGTCGCTTAGCATAAACTCTAGAAAATATTCTACTTTACTATTGCGTAGAATTGATTCTTGTTATTTAATTGAATATCGCTAAAACTTCGAAAGCATTGTACCCTTTCACTATTGGATTATTGTTTTGCATAAGATGCAAGAAAGACTTGTTATTGATTAACGATTTGTTCAGCTATTTCAAATTCCTTTGAACTTTGGTGACATTGTATTAAATCGATAGTCTAATATTCTTGATTCCTATACTTTATTGTATGTTTTAACTTGCGGAGCAAATTTGTTGCTCACCCTTGCTTAAATATAGTATTTCGCTTAGGAAACTAAGTAGCCGGGAGCCCCCAAAGTAGGTATACATCACCCATCTTGAGTCGCCAAATATATGGTACAAAATTCAAATACAACTTAATTATACAACAGTCGTGTAAAATACGACAAAACATAATCTAAGAGTTTTAATAAGAATATTTTCATCTAGACAATATCCAAACTCAATGGAGTCCTCATTATATTTATTGCCACACTATTTAACAGAATAGTGAAGACTGCTAATGTTATCATCTGGACCGTCACTCCGTTCCCCGACTAATCCCGGCTACGTTCTCATTTCCTGAAGAATTGGTGAGCTCAACTAGCCCAGTAAGAAATATTATGACTAAGATAATGCAGAATAAATTATCATTAGTCTTCAATAATGTTAAACTGATAAAATATAATAGACATCAAGTTTAACTGCAGTGGAATAAGCAATCCATTAGAAGAGTTAAGTAGAGCATGATATCTACTATCTTCTATGATTTAAAATGTTTTCATCAATTTTTATCGCGAGACTCGACAATAAATAAACCACATCATCGAGTCATCCTCGCACTTACTACGCCAAGGATATTCATTAAATCATCAATGGTCGTGACTATACCGAATAATCCCTGATCATAATCATACCAAAAACTGTCCATCAATGTTCTACATGCTATTGAGGACTTTTACCACATCATTTATAACATTACAAGTCATGATTTTACCGAATAATCCCTGGTCATAATCATAACAAGTCCATCTATGCACGTAAGCCAAAGATGACTTTCATCACAATATAAGCATGAGGATGATGACAATGACATAATAATTCAATAAAACAAGTTCAAGAATAAATTTTAAATATTTATAAGTTAATTTATCTTGAAATCAATTATGTCCAAATTATCAACATGATACTGCTTTGTGGAGTAAAATTCAAGAATGATCAGAAGAATATTTCCATGAAAAGATCTTTGGATGAAGCGCAAATATCCGGGATATTCTACTAATTTCATGGAGTATAGAAGCCAAAACTTTAACCAAATGAGTATCATAGAATATATGAAATCTATAAAATGGATTTTCACCGCCATGCGGTAATCCACGTAGATGCATCATTTCCACAATTTAATAAGGAATGAATACTGAAGGATCATTCACCATGCATTTGATAATCCACATGACAAAGTTATTCCAATGTAATAATAAAGAATGGAACTAGGTCATTCGTAATCCACGCATGCATGGGATATTCCAACAAAATAATAAAGAATGGAATAATAGAAGAATTCACCATGCATGCGATGAATCGCACGAAAAGGTTATTCCAATGAAATAATAAAGAATGGAACCAGTCTAGCGTAATCCGCATGCATGGGGATATTCCAACGAAATAATAAAGAATGGAATAACAAAGAATTCACCATGCATGCGATGAGATCGCATGCATGACAGGATTATTCCAACGAAATAATAAAGAATGGAACCAGTTCACAGCGTAATCACTACATTGCATACGATATTCCAATGTAATAATAAAGAATGGAATAATGAAGAATTTCACCATGTATGTGGTACTTCAGTATAAACAAAGTTATTCCAACATAATAATAAAGAATGAATGGAATAACGTAAAGCTCTCTTCATGAATACGAAAGAAATAATACCCTTACCTTAGAAAAAGAAATCGGATATTTGAATAGAGAGGTAGTAGACTTCTCTTCTTCTTTCTCTCTATAATTTCTCTCTATAATAATTGCTCTATAAGCTTTAGTGAATTGGTGAGAAATGAAGGAAGAATGAGCTTCTATTTATAGGAAAATATAGTTTCGATAATTGCACGTTTTTGGGCTCGAAATATTACAAGATAATACCTTCATTTTTTTCATTTTTAATTTAGTCCTGCAAGTATTATCAAACTTGCACCACCTCCCCCTAATAAATAATGTGAATCAATAGTTCAATCATGTGAATCAATAGTTATAATCATGTGAAAATACGAATTACAGTATAGTACCTCCATCTATACCTCCATTTTTAACTTAGTCATGCAAGTATTATCAATCTTGCACCAACTCCCCTAATAGTACAAGAATGTGAATCAATAGTACACACATGTGAACAAATAGTTATAATCATATGAATTAATAGCAATTAATTGCTCATTTATCCTGTTTATTACCCGACTGGTCAGTATAACTTCCAAACATCAATTAATATCGAAATAAATGTCGATTTCCACTAACACTAATAATTCCAACACAATGGAACTATCAATTTTATCTTTAATCAACACGAACTTATTCATCATTAATATTATAACTCACAATATTTAACAACCAGGTCGTTCCCAGGAAAGAGGGGGCTTTTCGATAAGGATTTCTCCTTATTGGCGCGCAATTAGATGACCAAACCTCTCCTTGACAGAACTTCTAGACATTGTAAATATTGCAATTTAATAATATGAATAACTTTTTCGTCTCAATTATTGATTTAATAATATATCATATAATGCAGATGATACTGTGACAATAATCGAATCAATAATATGAGAGATATGATGCAGCAATTACTGTAGCAATAATTGAGTATAACTGAGTGACTTCTCACGTAAGCATCAATAATCAATACCGTGTGCTACTATGCAACCACGCGTATTACTGTACTTTTACTACTGGGTAGTTCAACAGTTTAACGATAAAACTTTCGCTGTTATTTTTATAAAAAGATAATTATGTCATTCTCTAACTAGGACAATACTTGTATTGTGGGGTCCACCAATGATTGTGCCGTCGTACGAATATTCCCTGTTAAAACGAATATTTCCCACCAATCGAATATTATATAACCACTTGCTTACTTTTTAAAAATTTGTAAATATTACCCACAACTATAACATTATATCAAATCCACACCATAATATTCAAAAATATATTTCGAGAAAATTATTCTTTATTCATAAAAGTTGGGGTCTTACAACCTCCCCTTCTTATAAAATTTTGTCCTCGAAATAGGGTGCGTACCTGATATGTCAAAGATGTGAGGATACCTTGATTTCATCTCAGATTCTAACTCCAAGGTCATTTCTTCCAAACCGTGGTTTCTCCATAATACTTTGACTTGAGGTATAACCTTGGAGCGTAGAATATGATCCTTCTTATCCAAGATTTTAACAGGTAACTCTTCATACGTTAAATCTTCCCCTATCTCGTCTGGTTCTAATTTAATAATGTAGTTTGGGTCTTTCACATATTTACATAACATAGATATGTGGAAAACTTTATGAACACGAGACATACTTGGCGGTAAGGCGAGTCTATAAGCCACAGTTCCTACTCGTTCGAGGATTATAAATGGGCCAATGAATCGAGGATTGAGCTTTCCTCTCTTTCCAAATCTCATAACTCCTTTCCATGGAGCAACACATAACAACACATGATCTCCAATATTGAATTCCACGTCTTTTTGATGAAGATCAGCATAACTCTTTTGTCGATCTTGTGAGGTTTTTATATGTTGTCGGATCATTTGAATCTTTTCCTTAGTCATACGTACCAACTTCAGTCCCAACAATGTTGCTTCACCCACCTCATCCCAGAATACTGGAGAACGACACTTTCTTCCATACAACGCCTCAAATGGAGGCATGCCAATACTTGCTTGATAACTATTGTTGTAGGAAAACTCAACCAATGGTAAGAACTTGTCCCAACTTCCCTTGAAGTCAAGGACACAGAGTCTTAATAAATCTTCAAGAGTTTGAATAGTCCTTTCCGATTTGCCCATCCGTTTGAGGATGATATGCCGAACTAAATCATAAATCTGTGCCCATAGCTTTTTGCAAACTAACCCAAAATCTTGAAGTGAATCTTAGGTCTCGATCAAAAAATATGGATACTGGCATACCATGCAATCTTACAATCTTGTTTACATACATACTAGCAAGACGTTCAAGTGTATAAGTTTCTCGTATCGGTAAGAAATGAGCAGACGTGGTCAATCTATCAACAATGACCCAAATCGCATCTATTCTTTGAGAAACCATGGGAAGACCAGTAACAAAATCCATGGTAATGTGCTCCCACTTCCATTCTAGAATTTCAAGTGGTTGTAATGGACCTTTTGGCACTTGATGCTCCGCCTTGACTCGTTGACAAGTTAGACACCTTGAGCTAAACCCCGCTATCAATCTCTTCATATTGCTCCACCAAAATGTATGTCGAAGATCACGATACATTTTGGTACTCCCAGGATGGATTGCAAATGGTGTGTTGTGCGCCTCCATCATGATTTTATACTTCAAGTCAAAGTCGTTAGGAACACAAAGTCTGGAGTTGACTCGAAGTATTCCTTCTTCATCGATTCTTGCTTCCGGAATAGCACATTCTTGCATTTTCTTCCTCATACGCATCAGCTCCAGGTCTGTAGCTTGAGCAACTTTAACTTTATCAATTAAAGTTAGTTTTACTTATATATTCGCCATCATCATTTGGGTCCCTGGAGTCTTTAACTCTATCTCCATCCTTTGTAAGTCATAAAAAATGGGCCTTTGCATTGACAATATTGCACTCGTACCCGCATATGATCTTCTACTTAATGCGTCAGCTACCACGTTCGCTTTACCAGGATGGTATTGGATGGTATAATCATAATCTTTCAACAGCTCAAGCCATCGTCGTTGTCGCATGTTGAGTTCCTTTTGAGTGAAGAAATATTTAAGGCTTTTATGATCCGTATAAATCTCCACGTTCTCTCCATACAGGTAATGCCTCCAAATCTTAAGCGCAAAAACGACTGCTACCAACTCTAGATCATGAGTAGGATAATTCCTCTCATATTCTTTGAGTTGTCGCGAGGCATAGGCTATGACTTTCCCATGTTGCATGAGAACACATCTTAACCCTTTGCCTGAAGCATCACTGTAGATGACAAATCCCTCCGAGCCAGATGGTATTGTCGAGCAGTCTTTGAAATGAGTCTCTTCTTGAGTTCTTGAAAACTCTTTTCACATTCCTCGCTCAATCGAATTTTGTATCTTTTCGAGTCACCGAAAGTTAATGGAGTAGCGATTCGAAAAACCCTTCTACTGAATCTCCGATAATAACCAAACTAAGCCGAGAAAGCTACGTCGCTTACCATCGACTTAGGTTGCTCCGAGCTTTGAATTGCTTCAATCTTTGTCGGGTCAACAGATATTCCATGATTTGATATCACGTGCCCAAGGAATGCAACTTCTTCAAGCCAGAACTCGCATTTCTTCAACTTGGCATAAAGCTTGTTTTCACGAAGCTTTTGGAGTATCAGCCTCAAGTGTTGCTCATGGTCTTCGCGGGTTTTGGAGTATATGAGGATGTCATCAATAAAGACGACCACAAAGCGATCCAAATATTCCTTGAATACTCGGTTCATCATGTCCATGAAGGTAGCAGGAGAATTAGTCAATCCAAAAGATATGACTAGGAATTCATAATGCCCGTACCGAGTTCTGAAAGTTGTCTTTGAAATGTCATCAGTTTTAATCTTCAACTGATGATATCCGGAATGAAGATCAATCTTTGAAAAGAATTTGGCTCCTTGTAACATATCAAACAGGTCATCAATGCGAGGTAACGGGTACCTATTTTTGATGGTGACATGATTCAACTCCCGATAATCAATACAAAATCGCATACTTCCATCTTTATTCTTTACGAATAGAACATGAGCACCCCAAGGAGATGTACTAGGACGAATGAAATCGATGTCTAACAATTCCTGTAGTTGGATTTTTAACTCTTGAAGTTCAATAGGAGCCATTCGATATGGGGCTTTTGAAATGGTTTTGTACCGGATTCAAGGTCGATACAAAATTCAATTTCACGCTCTGGGGGTAGGCCAGAAGTTCTTCGGGAATACGTCAGGAAATTTATTAACAATAGAAATATCATTCAAATCGACGTATCTTTATTTAAATCATGACATGGGCTAAGAAAGCTTGACATCCGCTTTTCAATAAATGAATAGATTTATGACTTGATATATGACAAAGATTGATTTTAGTGGTTTGGTTGCTTGAATTAGCATAATAATAGGTTGGTTAGGAATATGAAAGCTAACAACCTTACGAAAAAACAATCAATTTTAGCATGATGAGTAGTTAACCAATCAACCCCTAAAATCACATCAAATGCAAGTATTTTCAAAGAAATAAGATCGACAGTAACGCGATGCGATTCTGATTTGAATCAAACAAGACTTATAAACCATGGATGTAATGAAGGTTTCTCCCAATGGAGTTTCAACAGATAAGTTAAAGTATAATTTCTCTGGAGTCAAATTTAAACGTTGAGCACAAGTAGGAAAAATAAGGGAATGGGTAGAATGGGTATCAAATAAAGTATTAACTTCGCTAGAGTTTATAATTAGCTTACCCGTGATCACCTCGTTCAGATTCCTCGCTTTTTGGGAGGTTACGACAAACGTTCTCCCTTGAACTACCGGTTTTTTCTTGTTTAGGACACCCTTTGATACCTCAATCCCAGCTGGACTGACTTTGGTGCACGACAAAATTGGGCTAGGTGACCTTCTTTTCCATAATTATAACACGCTTTGGACTGCATCATACAGTTTTGACTTATGTGTCCTTCCCCTCCACATTTGTAACATACGACCGGTGGTCGTTCTCCTTCCTTAACAACAGGTGCTAGTGCTAACGTCTTTCCATCCTTGTTGAGTCTCCTCTTCTTAAAATATCAACTCTTATTGTCATGGCCATGATTACCACCGAAGTGATTATCATTTTTGGCATGTTGATTCCCTCCACGTTTGTTGTCACCGCTTCGATGACTGCTACCACTAGTATTGTCGATTTGTCGGTTGCTCTCTCTTGGTTGGGTTGACTCATTATCGCGCTCCAATAACTGAGCCCTATTCATAACATCTGAATACAAACATAGTTTATGAGAAATTAGGTATTAATGTATCTCGGGTTTCAACCAACCAAGTGGGACACAAACCGAGACAACTCGACAAACTTAGCTTCGTACTGCGCCACGGTCATATTGTTTTGCTCAAGCTTGATGAACTCTACCTCCTTCATGTGATGAATACTTTCAGGAAAGTACTTGTCATTGAACAGCTCTTGGAACTTCTCCCAAGACATTTTGAGTGCGGCAGGTTGAGTACGCTTTACAGATTCCCACCAGTAATCTACCTCTGCTCGCAACATGAAGGTGGCAAAGGGAACCTTTTGCTCCTCGGAGCATCCCAAGACATCAAATATCTTGTTGATCTGCTTTATCCACGTCTCCACTTTAAGTGGTTTTGGCTCTCAAAAAACTCCGGTGGTCCCAGCTCCTTGAACTGCTTAGCGGTGACCATCCGAGAGTTGTCAGTGTTTCCACCTGCATTTTGGACAGGATCCGCTTTCGCCTGATGTTGCATGAATTGCATAAAGCCTCTGAACATCCCATCGTTCACCATTTCATCGGTGTTATTGTTTACATGAAGATTATTGTCTTCCTGTTGCACATTATCCTGGGCATTAATCTGTGGTGACTCAACGGTCTTATGTGTTTCATTGTTTATCTCAACATTTTTGGATGCCATTTTCAAATACTGCCACAAAACAAGGGTTAATTAACATATCACATATTATCCCTATACTACGGCCAATCCCAATTAAATACCAAATAAACTTAGCTAGGTCATACTAGCGAAGGAATTTCCCGTCTCTCCCCTCCTAGTTCTTGTCTCACATCTCAGTCAGGGATCATATCCCTAAGCTTTGATACCAATTGTGACGCCCCCAAAATAGGTATACATCACCCATCTTGAGTTGCCAAATACATGGTACAAAATTCAAATACAACTTAATTATACAACATTCGTGTAAAATACAAAAAAACATAATCTAAGAGTTTTAATAAGAATATTGTCATCTAGACAATATCCACACTCAATGGAGTCCTCATTACATTTATTGTCACACTATTTAACAGAATAGTGAGGACTACTAATGCTATCATCTGGACCGTCACTCCGCTTCCCCAGGACTAATCCCTACTACGTTCTCATTTCAAGAAAAACAAAAGAAAGAAAGGGTGAGCTCAACTAGCCCGGTAAGAAATATTATGACTAAGATAATGCAGAATAAATTATCATTAGTCTTAAACAATGTTAAATTGATAAAATACAATAGACATCAAGTTTAACTACAGCGGAATAAGAAATCCATTAGAAGAGTCAAGTAGAGCATGATATCTACTATCTTCTATGATTTAAAATGTTTTCATCAATTTTTATCGCTAAGACTTAGCTTAATAAATAAACCACATCATCGAGTCATCCCTGCACTACGGGCCAAGGATATTCATTAAATCATCAATGGTCATGACTATACCGAATAATCCCTGGTCATAATCATACCAAAAACTGTCCATCAATGCACTACAGGCTACTGAGGACTTTTACCACATCATTTATAAAATTACAGGTCATGATTATACCGAATAATCCCTGGTCATAATCATACCAAGTCCATCTATGCACGTAAGCCAAAGATGACTTTCATCATAATATAAGCATGAGGATGATGACAATGACATAATAATTCAATAAAACAAGTTCAAGAATAAATTTTAAAGATTTATAAGTTAATTTATCTTGAAATCAATTACGTCCAAATTATCAACATGATACTGCTTTGTGGAGTAAAATTCAAGAATGCTCAGAAGAATATTTCCATAAAAAGATACCGAATGAAGCTCAAATATCCAGGATATTCTACTAATTTCATGGAGTATAGAAGCCAAAACTTTAACAAAATGAGTATCATGGAATATATGAAACTGTAAATGGATTTTCACCCGCCAAGCGGTAATCCACGTACATAGATCATTTTCACAATTTAATAAAGAATGAATACTGAAGGATCATTCACCATGCATGTGATAATCCACATGATGAAGTTATTCCAACAGAATAATAAAGAATGGAACCGGTCATGTGTAATCACGCATGCCATGGGATATTTATTCAATAGAATAATAAAGAATGGAATAATGAAAGAATTCACCATGTGCGATAGATATGCATGCATGAAAGTTATTCCAATGAATAATAAAGAATGGAACCAGGTCTAGCGTAATTCGAACAGATAGGATATTCCAACAGAATAATAAAAAATGGGATAACAAAGAATTCATCATGCATGCGATAGACCGCATAGATAGGTTATTCCAACAGAATAATAAAGAATGGAACCAGGTCTAGCGTAATCCGCACAGACAGGATATTCCAAAAGAATAATAAAGAATGGAATAACAGAAAAATTCCACCATGTATGCGGTACTTCACAAAGACAGGTTATTCCAACATAATAATAAAAAATGGAATAACAGTAGCTCTCTTCATGAATAATGAATGAAATAATACCCTTACCTTAGAAAAGAAATCGATATTTGGAGTAGAGAGGTAGCAGACTTCTCTTCTTCTTTCTCTCTATAATTTTTCTCTATAATAATTGCTCTATAGCTTTAGTGAATTGGTGAAAAATGAAGGAAGAATGAGCTTCTATTTATAGGAAAATATAGTTTCGATAATTGCACGTTTTGGGGCTCGAAATATTACAGTACAATACCTCCAACTTTTCTTTCATTTTTAATTTAGTCCTGCAAGTATTATCAAACTTGCACCACATCCCCTAATAGTAAATAATGTGAATCAATAGTTCAATCATGTGAATCAATAGTTATAATCATGTGAAAATACGAATTACAGTATAGTACCTCCATCTATACCTCCATTTTTAACTTAGTCATGCAAGTATTATCAATCTTGCACCAACTCCCCTAATAGTACAAGAATGTGAATCAATAGTACACACATATGAACAAATAGTTATAATCATGTGAATTAATAGCAATTAATTGCTCATTTATCCGGTTAATTACCCGACTGGTCAGTATAACTTCCAGACATCAATTAATATCGAAATAAATGTCAATTTTCACTAACACTAATAATTCCAACACAATGGAACTATCAATTTCATCTTTAATCAACACGAACTTATTCATCATTAATATTATAACTCATAATATTTAACAACCAGTTTGTTCCCAAGAAAGAGGGGGCTTTCTGACAAGGATTTCTCCTTATTGGCGTGCAATTAGATGACCAAACCTCTCCTTGACAGAACTTCTAGACATTGAAAATATTACAATTTAATAATATGAATAACTTTATCGTCTCAATTATTGATTTATTAATATATCATATAATGTAGATGATACTGTGACAATAACCAAATCAATAATATGAGAGATATGATGCAGCAATTACTGTAGCAATAATTGAGTATAACTGAGTGACTTCTGGCGTAAGCATCAATAATCAATATCGTGTGCTACTTATGCAACCACGCCAGACATCTTGTTTACTTTTACTACCGGGTAGTTCAACAGTTTAACGGTAAAACTTCCGCCATTATTTTTATAAAAAGATAATTATGTCATTTTCAAACTACAACAATACTTCCGTTGTGGGGTCCATCAATGATTGTGCCGTCGTATGAATATTCCCTGTTAAAATGAATATTCCCCGACCAATTGAATATTATATAACCACTTACATACTTTGTAAAATTTGTAAATATTGCCCACAACTATAACATTATATCAAATCCACACCATAATATTCAAAAATATATTTCGAGAAAATTATTCTTTATTCATAAAAGTTGGGGTCTTACTTAAGAATGGGTAGAACCGGTATCTAATAAGGTATAAACTTCGCAAGAGTTTATGATTAGCTTACCCGTGATAACTTCGTTCAGGTTCCTCGATTTTTTGAGAAGTCATGACAAACGCCCTTCTTTGAACCATCTACTTTTACTTGTCTGGGACAGTCTTTGGTGACACCGTCCCAGCTGAACTTAACTTCGCTGCATAAAAAAATTGAGCTAAGTGACTTTGCTTTCTACAATTGTAACACACTTTGGGTTGTTGCGTACAGGTCGGACTGATGTGTCCCTCGTGTCTGCATTTGTAGCATACGACTCGTGGTCGTTCTCCTTCCTTAAGAACGGGTGTTAGTGTTACTGCCGATGTCTTTCCATCGTTGTTGAATATTCTCTTTTTAAAATTTCCCCTTGACTAATTTCTTCTATTATCTTAGACAAGATTACCACCGAAGTGGTTACCATTTCTGGCATGATAATTTCCTCCACGTTTGTTATCACTGCTTCGATGATTGTTTCCACTGGTATGACTATTATCGTTTTGCCAGTTGTTTTCTTTTGGTTGAACTATCTCATTATCTTGCTCTGATAAGTGAGCCTTATTCACAACATCTGAATACAAACACAATTTATGAGAAATGAGGTATTGATGAATTTCAGGCTTTAAACCTCGCAGAAATATTCGTGTCATTCGCTCCTCATTATCCACCAAATGGGATTCAAACCAGGATAACTCCGCAAAATTAGCCTCGTATTGTGAAACAGTCATATTGTTCTGTTCCAGTTTAATGAATTCCACCTCCTTCATGTGACGAATACTTTCTGGAAAATATTTATCGTTGAACAATTCCTGGAACTTCTCCTAAGACATCTTTAGTGCGAAACGATGAGTACATTTTACAGATTCCCACCAGTAATCTACCTCTCCTCACAATATAAAATTGGCGAAGGGAACCTTTTGCTTTTCTGTGCATCCTAAGACATCAAATATCTTTGTGGTATGCTTAATCCAAGCTTCTGCTTTAAGTGGCTCTGGCTTTCCCAAAAACTTTGGCGGTCCCAACTCCTTGGATTGCTTGGCAGTGACAAGTCATGAGTTGCCATTTTTCCACCTGTATTTTGAACAGGAGTCTCTCTCGTTTGGTGTTGCATGAATTATTGAAAGCTCCTAAACATTCCATCATTCATCATTTGGTCGGTGTTATTATTTACAAGAGGATTATTGCCTTCTTGATGCACATTATCCTAGTTATTGATTGGCGGTGACTCAATGGTCGCATGTGTTCCATTGCTTATCTCAAAATTTTCAGATGCCATTCTTAAATACTACCACAAAATAAGGGTTAATTAAAGAAATTGGCATGTCACATATTATCCCTATATTCTGACCGGCCAATTAAATAACAAATAAGCTTAGGTAGGACACACTAGCTAATGATTTACTCATTTCTCCCCTCCCGGTTCTAATCCCAGATCTCCACCAGAGATCATATCCCTAAGCTCTGATACCAACTGTGACACCCCCAAAATAGGTCTACACAACCCATTCTGAGTCGTCAAATACATGGTACAGAATTCAAATACAAACTTCATTTATACAACTTTCGTGCAAAATACGACAACACATAAGCTGAGTTTCAATACAAATATTGTCCCGTAGACAATATCCAAACTCAAATAAAGTCCTCATTACAAATATTGTCACACTATTTTACAAAATAGTGAGGACTACTATAATAACCATCTTGGACCATTACTCCACTCCCCGACTAGTCCCAGCTACATTCTTGCCTCCTGAGAAGAACAATGGAACCAAAAGGAAAAGGGTGAGCTCAACTAGCCTAGTAAAGAATATTATGACTATGATAATGTAGAATAAATTATCCTTAGTCCTCAATAGTGAAAAATCTGATAAAATACAATAGACAACAAGTTTTAGATCAACAACTGCAGCAGAAATAGCAATCCATTAGAAGAGTAGATCATGATGTCTACTATCTTCTATGATTTAAAAGGCCATCTTCAATAATTTATCTCTAAACACCAATCAATAAATATTTTAAATCAACAAATTATCCATGCACTACGGGCCAAGGATATTCATTTGTATCACAAGTAGTCATGATCATGCCAAACACCTGTCCATCTATGCACTACGAGCCAAAGAGGACTTTTACCACAACATTTGTTTGTAACATTACAGATCATGATTATACCAATACACAATTCCTGGTCATAATCATACCAATCAACAGTCCATCTATGCACTACGTGCCAAAGATGACTTTCACCACAATATAAGCATGAGGATGATGACAATGATGTAAGGAATCAATCAAGTGAGATCAAGGATAAATATTTGAGATTTATAATTTAATTTATTCAGAGTTCAAGAATGTCTAAATTGTCAACATGATAACTAATTGTGGAGTAAAATTCAAGAATGATATTCATTTATCAAAAATAATTTGGATAGAAAAGAAACTAATTTTATCGTGAATAGTATCCTATGAATAGTACCCTGAGTGAATAGTACTTCGTGAATAGTATCCCTTGAATAGTACCCCGAATGAAAATATTAAAATTTAATACGAAGATTCAGACCAATATTTCAGTGAAACGATACTAGATGAAGCACAAAACTAAAGGATATTCTACTAATTTCAAGGATTATAGAAGAAATACTTTTCAAAGTAAGTGTAGATTTAAGAATATGAAACGAAATAATATCACTTACATACTATAGAGTATGGAAGAAAATAATATTTCTTACGAATATTGAATGAAAATAATATCTCTTACCTTAGTAGGAGACTAAATCTGACTGTTATAGCGGAGATATTCTTGAGAAAAACTTGCACTATTTGCTACACTCAAAGTATCCTTATACTCAAAAGAAATACGCACAATATTATAGAAGAAGAATTCTCTGATTATGGTGTGATTTTAATTTCTTAACTAAGCAACCTATTTATAGGAGAATGATAGAACATTATTTAAGAAAATAATCACGGATGAATAGAAAGAAAACTCAATGGAATTCGGCTGATTTTCTAATTTTTACTATTCATCATTTTGCAATAAAATATTCTAATAAAACAAAAACTTTATCTAAAATATAATATATTCTAATTATAATATAATAAAACAAATAAATTTATATATATTATAAAAAGTATTCTATTTTATATAAAAAGATTTCTGTTTTATTACTATTATAATAATAATAAAACAAAACTGCGACAACTTTCTACCAGCGATTTTAAAAAATGAGTAAGTGGAGATCCATGTAATAAGCTAAACTTACAAAAAATAATTCATGACAAACCCTTCTATTTATATCAAAAATTAAATAAATATTTACCATAAATCACTTATCTTCAATCAACACATTTTTAATCTTTCAACAATTATTCATCATTAATATTATAACTCACAATATTGACAACCAGCTCATTTCTAGGAAAGAGGGGCCTTTCCGATAAGGATTTCTCCTTATTGGCGCACAATTAAATAACCTAAACCCTTTCCTCGACAGAACTTTCTAGATATTATCAATAATACAAATAATAATATGAATAACCGTGTCATCTCAATTATTAATTTAATAATATAAAATACTGTGCAGATGATACTGTGACAATAATTGAATCAATAATATGAGATATTATGCAGAAACTACTGTGACAATTATTAAATGAAACTGAGTGACTTCTTAAGTAAGCATCAATAATTAGAGATACTGTACAATACTATGTGCTACTGTGCAACCACACGTATTACTGTACTTTTATCACCGAGTATTTCAACAGTTAACGGTAAAAATTTTGCCGTTCTTTTTATAAAAAGGTTATTTATGTCGCTTTCTATATCCAACAGTCATTCTGTTATGGGGTCCACCAATGATTGTGATGTCGTACGAATATTCTCCGACAAAAAGAATATTTCCCGACCAAACGAATATTTTATGACAACTTGCTTACTTTGTAAAATTTGCACATATCACCCATAACCATAGTTTTATATCAAATCAACACCTTATTATTCAAAATAATATTTTGAGAAAATTAAATCTTTATTCATAAAAGTTGGGGTCTAACAATATGAATTCAAATTTAATAACAAAGATTATCACAAAGAATATAAAGAACCTATTCTATGAATAATTATCATATAATTCAATCATTCTATCATACAATGTCTTAATCAAATATAAAACATGGAATTACCGTGAAGTTTTATTTATTTGATTATATGTATTTCGATTCTAAAATGCACAATAATAATAAATATAAATTAGAAACTCCTTTCTAATTTCCATTCAACCATGGCTAGGGATTTCCATGTTGTCACTTTATCAAATCATATAGAACATTCTCTCCCTTTACTAGAAGTGGTAGATTCTTTGTTGACCATTCACCTATCTCCATATATACTTTATTATGTTTAAGAATATCCTACGACATACTCAAGAGTTTTAAGGAATATATCAAAACATAATTCAGTATATACAAGATATTATGATGGTCTAAATTCCTTGTACTACTATCACATTAGGAACTCCTATAGACAAACAAGTAAAACTCCATTAGGGTTCTTTTATTATTCACGTTCAGTGAACTTATTCTCCAATAAGTACCTACATACTAGCTTTAGTGTCTCCACACAAATGATCATAATCTCAATCATGCTCTTCAAAAGAGCAAGTATAGTATGTACTAATCTATCTGGAATTAGTAATCCCACATTAATGATCCATATGATTAGGAACATTTTAGTTTTGAGACATCATGCATTTAAATCTCATTAGCATGATCAACATCACGATTCTAAAACATTTCTCAATAATTATGGGTTTATCACATTTATTAATTCAACTAATTAACATGGATAAACAATGCCTTTTATAAAATAAATATTTTATTAATAAATAAATAATATTACAAAGTAAATGCTTATTGCATAAAATTTAATTAGCTTGAAGGCATAATACTTTCAATCTCCCACTTCCACTAAAGCCAATCACATTGGTATCTAATACCCATCTTCTCTAAGTGACGATCAAACTGCTGCTGAGTTAATGCTTTAGTAGATAGATTTGCAATGTTATCTGAGAGTCGACTCTTGCTAGGTTGACATCTCCCATTTCAACGATTCCTCTAATCAGATGAAAGCGTCTCAACATATGCTTGGATTTCTTATGAGACATGGGTTCCTTTCCTTATGCAACAGCCCCGTTGTTGTCAAAATATATAGACACTAGTCCTTGTATGCAAGGAGCCACTCCAAGTTTAGAAATGAACTTCTTCATCCAAACATCTTTCTTTACAACTTCACTTGCAGCTATGTACTTTGATTGTCACTGAATTAACAATTGTTTGCTGCTTAGAACTCTTCTAACTTACTGCACCACCATTTAGGATAAATATATAACCTATGGTGGATTTGTTATCATCTTGGTCAGTCTGAAAACATGAGTCTGTATAACCCTCTAGTTTCAAATAAGACCAATTATACAGTAGAAACACATCCTTAGTCCTTCGTAAGTACTTTATAATGTTTTTATGACTTTTCAATGTTCTTCTCTAGGATTCGATTGATATCTTCTTATCACTCAAGTGCATAAGCTACATCAGGTCTTGTACATAGCATCCCATACATGATAGACCCTATTGCCAAAGCATAAGGCAACTTACTCATGCGATCTCTCTCTCCAGGTGTCTTTGGGGACATTTTCTTTGAGAGATGCACTCTAAAACTCATTGGTTTGAGCCCTCTCTTAGAGTCGGACATGCTAAACTTCTTTAGCATCGTTTCAATATATGTTTGTTGGGTAAAATCTAGTTACGCATAACATGCAAGTATACATGGTCAACAAGTAATACAGTGAAAGTAGAGTATCGTTCCCACGAGGAATTATTAATATAAATTACCAAATACTAACTCTTAACCAAACTAATTTTATTTAAACAATCAATTTAATGTTATAAAGTAAATTATTTAATTAAACTAATTCTAATTACCACTAATTACAAATCAGATTATGGAGATTTAAGATCACAACTTCACTTATTGCTTCATTAAAATTCATACACTTCTTATCAATTAAACTCACTATTCTGAATTGTTAATTAAGAACATATAAGTAAATATAACCATCTCTCAATGCATCATACTCAAATAAACTTAAATACACAGATGATAGAATTAAGAAGAACACCCTAATTAACTAATTCACTATATCTCTATGTGAATTACAATTAAAGAGGATTTAAAGCACAAGTTCTTTATCAGATTACATGCGATGTATAGGTATATCTCTATCCTATACATAAATTATGAATTCTAACGCCATGTAGAAAACATAATCACATGCTATTATAATCAGATCTAAATCTATACTTTATATCTCGAGTTCATATAGATTATCACGGTAATTGTTAGCTAGGAAATTAAGCAATTAAGTCTAAATCACAATAGACAATTCACAACGATAGATCATAACAATTGATAGAGAATCGTACTAAAAATAAACTATGCAATAAGCTTCATTGTAATCTTAAACAAAAGATTTAGTTCATGATTAATGAATTAAAATCAAGAATCCACAATTGAAATAATATTGAAAGACAAAAATAAGAGTAGAGTAAAGAATAAATCTATTGTCAGCAAATCTCCATCTTCCTCAAGCTCCTGTTCTTGATCTTCAATGGACTCCAAGTTGCTTCAAACTCCGAAACTAATAAGAACTAGGGTTTTTATCTAATCTAATCTAATGGAATCCCCCCTCAATCTTGTTATATGTTGTTTATTAATATGCCAAGACATGTATTCTTCCTCTAATTCCGTGCCAAAATGAGTTCTAATCTGAGCTAACGACTATTTTCAACGTTCTTATAGCATTCCAATCCAATCAGAACACTTCCTCTTTCCTACCCTTTACCTTGGTGGTTTTTGCTAATAAAAGAGCCCACCATGGTGGCATATGAACTGATAATTAAGATCAAGACCCACCTTGGATGGGGGTATCATGCATAAAAGGGCCCGCCCCGGTTGGGGTATGTTTTGTTATTGAATATCCACTTGAGCTCTAAACTTGCCACATTTTGCCATAATTCCGCTCTTTTAGTCCAATTGTCAATCCACCACACCTAAACACCAAACAACACTAAATAAGTAAAAATAAAACATAAAAACCAAGAATTAACACACTTTAAGCTTGAATTAGGATCTGATTTGTAGGTATAAAACCTACTTATCAATGTTCCTTGGGTCAAGTCGAGCATCCTTTAAGATCTATCTCTATAGATCTTTTTCCCAAATACATAGGATTTTTCTCCCACGTCCTTTATGGAGAAGTGTTTAGACAACCATATATTTACTCATTGTAGCATACGTATGTCATTCCCTATCAGTAGTATATCATGAACATATAGTACTAGGAATTTCACAACGCTCCCACTAACCTTCTTGTAAACACAAGGTTTATCCTCATTTTTGATAAAATTAAAAACTTTGAGTGTCTTATCAAAATAGATATTCTATTTACGAGAAGTTTGCTTCAATTCATAAATGGATTGGTGTAGCTTACAAACTTAATTTATTCCAACTTTTGAAATAAAACCCTCTGACTGTATCACATATACATCGTCATCTAGTTTCTCATTAAGGAAGGCCATTTTCACAACCATTTGCAAGATCTCATTGTCACAGTAAGCTATAATCGCATATAAAATTGAATGGATTTAAGCATAGAAACTAGTGAGAAGGTTTCGTTATAGTCAACTCCTTGTCTTTGCCTGAAACCTTTTTCCACCAGTCTGGCCTTATAGGTGTCTACCTTTCCATCTACCCTAATATTTCTTTTAAAAACCCATTTACACCCTATAGGCACTATGCCTTCCGGTGGTTCAACCAAAGTCCACACTTGGTTTTCATAAATGGAGCCCATTTCGGATGTCACGGTAGTTTGTCATTTCTTTGAGTATTTACTACTCATTGACTCATATTATATAACTGGATCATTATCCTCTATGATGTGTACCTCATCATCATCATTTGTGATGAATCCATACCTTTCAGGTATTTTCGGTACTCTTCTAGATTTATAACTTGGCTCTAGTACAGAATGTATCTCTACTTGGACAGATTCATCCACTTGACCTGTAGTGATTTGTGGTTCTTGAACTTCTTCAAGATCTATTTTTCAACCACCAGCTCCTTCGAGGATGAACTCCCTTTCCAAGAATATGATGCCCCCAAATTTAGATACGTGTATCTCGAATCTGGTGCTCTAATATCTAACTTATACAACAAACTAATAACATCTAATAGCGGAATAATAGAAATATTTACATTGACATAACACAAATATTCTCATCCCAAGTCACGTAACCATTGCTAATACAATACATAACTTAATAAATAACATTAATTAATTCCTAATACAATATGATAATTAAATTCTAGTATAAAAGAACAAAGTTACTCCATAGCCTTGCCTTTTCCCTTGTCCTTTCCTAAGGTCCCACCCCGTTCTGCCTTAACAGAAATATTTAAGGAAAGCAAAAATGAGTTTTCCCAACAAGTAATATAACAATAAATGTGAACAGGTGTATATAAAGCGCATAATCTCAAGGATATAACAATAAATGATAGCTCAAGAGTTTAAGTAAGAATGTTGTAAACAAGGTACATATCAATTGATCCAAATCTGTCATTTGAATTAAATAAAGAGTCATTATGGACTGAAAGGTTGTTGAAAGAATTAAAAGGTTTTAACGTTTTCAAGTTAAAGAATATTTAACACTTAGTAGTCACTATGGACCAAGAACTTTTACTAGAATTAACAGTATTTTACTGATAACCCGATATAAACAAGTACAATAAATGATCAGCCCACAGTACCCTATGTTATGCATAACACTTAAACATATTGTTCGCGCGCGTGTCAATTTCCCAACATAATATATTTTCCCCTTTTATGTGGGTTATTCATCTCAGCAGAATATAAAAGTCTGCACCAAAGCAATTGGTTTGGATTGCTTTTTATCTAACACATAATATTAGTCTAGCCAAATCAAATGGCGTAGAAACCTTTCTCAATGCACTTAAGAACAATTTATAAGTTCAGTATTTGCAACTATAGGATTGCAGAAACGTAATCAAAGCATACAATCAAATTGTAAAGACAGCGGAAGCATATAAAATAGCAATTTAAAATTTTCTGCAATCCCAATGTATGGTCTTACGTAATATCATTAATGGAGGAAGGATAAAGATATACCTTTGCTTACTCTGTTGAAAATGATGATTGATCTCATAATCATTTTTGTGGAGACACTAAAGCAAGTATTTAGTTGCTTATTGAAAAATAGGTTCACTGAACGTGGCTCGCTAAAGAAACACCTAATGGAGTTTTACTTGTCTAACAATAGAAGTTCTTATAGTATTAGTTGTACAAGTGATTCATGGACTTGAGATCATCATATATAGTACGTTGTGTATTCTGAAATATTATACTTTGTCATATTCCTTAATAATTTAGAGTATGTTACACGGTATTTTCAGGTATAATAAAGTGTACATGGAGATAGATGAATGATCAACAAAGGATCTACCACTTCCAGTAAAAGGAGAGAATGTCATATCGATTCGATAAGTGGCAACTCATAAATCATTGGCCAAGGTGAATGGAAAGAAAAAGTCTAGGGGGACCGATTTTGGTGACATTGTGTAGTGACCGGTTTTTTTTTAAATGTCTCCCAAATAATTTATAAGATTTATTGGAACTGGAATTTTTAAAGAATAAAGTGATTTGGATGTCATTTGGATACATGTAAAAAATATGCATGTACAGTCTGCACAGACATATTTTTTACATGTATCCAAATGACATCCAAATCACTTTATTCTGTAAAAATTCCAGTTTCAATAAATCTTATAAATTATTTGGGAGATATTTAAAAAAAACCGTCACTACCCACTATAGCCAAAATCGGTCGCCCCAGAAGGACTCGAATGGAAAATAGAAAGGAGTTTCTAATTTACGTTAATCAAGGTTATGCATTTATGAATCAAAATGCATATGATTAAATAAATAAGACTTTTTATTAATTTCATGTCTTATGTTTAATCGAGACATTGTATGGTAGAAAAATTGAATTGTATGATAATTATTCACGAAATAGGTTCTTTGTGAGAATTCATATTATCCGAATAGTCATGATACACTAACGTAATGTGTCACTCTTGATGTACAATAAATATTATTTATTATATTTGAATTAAAAGAGTTTAATTCATTATAAATAATATTAGAGTGGTTCTAATTTAATTATTCTACTTACCAGCTTAATATTGAACCTAAAAGGTCACACTTAAAAAAAGAAAATATAATTTTAGAAGTAATTGGCTTAATAATAATAAATAAAATATATTTAATTTATTGGTGGAATAAATTAAATAACTTAATATTTTTAATTAAGTATTTGGAGAAATACTAAATTATAAATTAATAAGAGTAGTCTTATTATTATAATTTAAATTAGTGAATAATAATACTTTAGTATTTAGAAAAATACTAATATTTATAATTTAATATTTAGAGAAATAGTAAATTATAAATAAATAAGAGAAGAATTTTAATAATAATAATAATAATAATAATAATAATAATAATAATAATAATAATAATAATAATAATTTAGTTCCTAATTAAATTGGAAATTAAATTAAAACCCTAAGTCCTAAAAGGTTTAAGAGAGATGGTTAGTCTATAAATAAGATGAGTCTTATTGTGGAACCAAAAAATAATATTTTGCAAGTATTCTCTAATTCCTAATGAGTTAGGAGAGAGAGAATTAGGGATATCCACCCGAGGTCTTGTAGAACCTAAAAATTAATTCTTCAATCAATATTTTCTTAGTGGATCAACTTTAGAGCGTTGCACACTTGGGTAGCGAACGCCGAGGAATTGGAGAAGCACGAAAGATCAAAGGATTGGAACTTGAAAATCATATCAAGTAGTTGATCATCTTCATAAGATATATCTTTTATTCTTCCTCGATTAATAATATTGCATAAGGTGATCATTCGTAAGATTTCAAAAAAATTTATAATATAATTTGTGTCATACTTTCGCTCTTTTATAGTGTTGATTATATGTATGTCTTGTTTCTGCAAACCAACATTAAAATTATCCATAAAGTTTATTTTTCGTCAATTAGGTCCTTAAAATGATATTTTGTTGTTGATTCCATTCATTTTACACAATTTGACTGTAACACGACCCATTTTGACCAAATTTTGACCCAACCCAACCTACTTTGACCCGATCCCAATTTCTTGAATTCATTTGTTAAAAAAGCTACATTTTAAAAAAAAAATTGAAAAAATAATATTTTATTTTTAAATATTAAAAGTAATTATTATTTTAAAAGGTTTTAAAAATAATAATTATTTTCAGAAAAAATATTGGAAACTTTTAATTTTTCATAAAATGAGTAAAGTTTTATAAAATATAGATTCAAAAAAAAAAATAAGAAAATATAACATTATTTTCAAAAAGTACCTTTTTCATTTTTATGCAAAAATTTATTTTCAGGAAAAAAAAAGTTAATGTCTAAACCATTATTATATGTATTCCTAATATTAGAAATTTTAAAAACAAAACTAAAAATAGAAGTTAAAATACAAAAAAGTAAAAGATAAATAAAATAACTACTTCAATTTAAAAAGAAGTTTTAAAAATAATTATTATTTTAGGAAAAAAATTAAATTTTATTTCAATTTTTTAAAAACTAAGTAAAGTTTTATAAAATATAGGTCAAAAAATAAAATTAAACGAAAAAATTAAAATTTATTTTAAAAAAACAATTTTTTATTTTTTAAAATTAATGAGTAAAGTTTCATACAATATAGATTAAAAAAAGTAAATAAAAACTTTATTTTCATGAAAAAAAATTCGATTTTTTTAGTTTTTAAAAGATGTGTAAATTTTCATTAAAATAATTAAGAATTAAAAATTTTAAACTTTAATTTGTTTGAATCTATATTTTATGAAATTTACTCCTTTTTTCAAAAATAAAAGTTTATAATATTTTTTCTCAAAAATAATAATTATTTTTAAAACATTTAAAATAATAATTATTTTTAGTATTTTAAAATAAAATATTAATTTTAAAATAATAATTATTTTGAAAAGAATTTTAATATAATTATTATTTTAAAAAAATTATTTGTTCTAAAAAAAATTAATTTTTATATTTTTTAAATTTTTTCGGGTCAAACTTTGTCAGGGTAAGTCAAAATTTTGTCAAAATGGGTCGGGTTGTAGTCAAATTGGATAAAATGAACAAAATCAACAAAAAAATTTACTTTATGAACCTAATTAATGAAAAATGAAATTTATGGACGACTTTACAAGTAGGTGGCAACTTGGAGGCACTAAAATGTTATTTAGCCGTAGTATAAACATATTACAATTTAAAAACTTGAAAGTTAAATTGGGCATTTAGTAAATTAATGAATTCATTTCTTATTAAATGACGATATAATAGTCATTTTAATACTTTTGGGTATGCAACTAATAATTTAGAATGTGTATATATCAACACTCATAATTAATTCTAACATGTAATTTAATGTTTTGGCAGTCACATACCCAACTCTATCGATGTGCCCCATGCATTGCTTAGTTATTATCTGACATTTACATGAGCATAATTAATTAAAAATAAATAATTATGTTTTTTGTAGTTAAAAGTCAACTGATTTGAATGATATTTATAAATATTTTGTTAAAAAAGTTCACTTTAATGACATGAATGGGTAAAAAATAATTAATTCAATGATACATGTGTCTATTGAAGTTTAATTCAATGAGAAAAAAGTGATTTAATAACCCCATAAATGATAGAGTATCATCGACTCATCGTTGACGTTTCAATTTCTCAATATGGAATGCTTGATTATAAATACATCTCTTTGTATCTATATATTTTTATACAACCCTAATATCATGCTTGCGAATTTTAAAAGGAGGAGAAGGATACTTTAGGAAAGAAATTGAAAAGAATACTAAAATACAATAACAAATAACATACTAAAAAATATCAAAATACTTACTCAAATATCAAAATTCAAAAAAAAAAAACACAAACACAAGACCCAAAATACTAAAAAATAAAATAAAAAATAGATCCGTATAATATCAAAAAAATATCACAATACTAAAATACTAAAATATAAAATTATCGGTATAATAGATCTTAAATATAATCTTATAAAGGTAAAAATAGTAATAAATTTTTTAAGGTTAAGTTTTCTTCCAAAAGTCACAAACACAAGGAAAAGTAAATTTTCTTTCTTTTACTTTTTTTTCTATCATAAATTTCAAATTCCTTTCTTTTTTTTCTCTTTTCCGAACTCACAAAGATAGTATAAATTCGTCATGCCACTTCTTCTATTCATATTGTATATTTGGAAGTAGTTAAAATTATGGATTTTAACTACCTATTACAAACTTATCTTTTGTCCCAAAAAAAAGAGAAAAGAATAACATAAAATAATATCTCTTGCGAAACCTTCCAAGATTTAATATTATATGATTAATGAAACATTGTCCTCCAAAATTTGATCATACCTTTTGATTGTTAATTTTTAATTTTCTCAAATCTAAACCCCTTTATTATATGCAACAAACTAAATTAAAAAATTGGTTAACATAAAAATTATAAAAGGTATCAAGATATGGAGATCAATTTATCAATTTTGATTTGGTTTTCAAGATTATATATATTAATTGCTCGTGTTATTATGGCCAGCTTTAATTCCTCAAAAACACGGTTGACATTTCCTTTTTGTATAAAAGAGTGAGAGGAAAATCAGGCCAATGATTGATGGTAGAGGATCTTTTATTGATCTTTGCATTCCACATAGATTAAATACATCTCTTTGCATCTACACAAGCCCTAATAATTCTTCCACCTTTTCTTCTTTTCTTATTAATTTTCATCAATCCAATCACTCTTCTTTTCTTATTAATTCTTCATCAATCCTATCACTCTCGCACTTGAAACGATGGCTAGCGTGAATAGTAACAAGGAGAAAAAGCAAATGCAGTGCAAAAGAAAGATTAATATGGATGAAATAGACGACGAAGAGAGCCGGCAAGTTGCCGTTTCAAAGCGTAGATCTGGGCAACCCTTAGGGGACAAAGACATAGCGGAGGAGCATAATGAAGGACACGACGGAAAGATGAAGGAGTTGGAGGGAGAAAAGGGGCATAATGTGAAGAAAGGTTATATGTAGTGAGTTTTAGAAAACCTGAATTGACTGGGGATCTGGTGATCCAAAACTAGGATGTTTGCTTGATGGTAACTTCAGACATAGTACTGTTTCATGGTGTCTGAGTTGATGAGCTGTGGAAATTCATCGCCATCCATCTCTTGTAATCTAAGAGCACCTCCCAAATACCTCCTTGATAATAAACGAGCCTTCCCGTTTGGCTTAATTTTCCTCGAATCGATGATGGTTGTCAATGATCTTCTTCAAAACTAAGTCATGTTATTTAAACTGCCGTAGCCGAACTTTTCAGTTGTAGGATCTGGCAATCCTCTGTTGGTATAACTAGCCATGGAATATAGTAGCGGTTAGCCTTTCGTCTATTAGAGACAATTTGTGATATCTATCTTGTAACCATTGGTTCATCCAAATTTGAGCGCCTATCAACACTCGTGAGGATTCCATTTCCACTTCTATGGGAAGCACTGCTTCCATCCCTTAGGTTAATGAGTAGGGGGTTACCCAAGGGGAAGTGCGCATTGATGTTTTGTAGGCTAATAGAGTCAGAGGAAACAAGTCAGGCCATCCTTTGTGATTGGCAGACATTTATTGCATAATCTTCTTGATATTCTTATTAGCCGCTTCAACAACACCATTCATCTTTGGACGGTAGATGATGGAGTTGAGATGTTTGATGTGGAATTTATCGCATAACTCCTCCATCATTTTGTTGTTGAGGTTCTTAGCATTGTTTGACACAATCACCTTTGGTTGTCCATATCGACAAATAACATTGTTTATGATGAAACCAATGATGAATTCTTTGGTAACCACAGGGAAGGAGGTCGCTTTCTACCCACTTGGTGAAGTAGTCGATTATTATGAAGATAAACCGATGCCCATTCTCGGCTTTGGGCACAATGGGCCCAATCACGTCCATTCCCCATATCGAGAAGGGCCGTGTCGAACTCTCATGTTGTATAGTTCCCTTGGAGGGGCGTGGATAGCATTCCCATGAATTTGGCATTGGTAACATCTCTTGATGTGATCATCACAATCGACCCTTTGAGAGAAAGCCAGTAATACCCTGTTCTTAGGATCTTTTTAACAAGTAGAGGGCCGCTCATATGTAGGCCACATACTCCACCATGGATTTCATCCATGAGCCTCTGAGCTTGGTCTTTGTCCAGACATCTGAGGAAACCTAGTCCCGTATCTCTTTTGTAGAATGCGTCTCTGCTCAGGTAGAATTTTATAGCTAATCGATGGATCCGCCTCCTTTTAGTCGGGCTCACCTCAGCAGGTGTAGATCTATCTCGTAGGTACTCCTTGATATGCTGATACCAAGGGTGTTGTATGGGAGGTAGCGCATCCGATACTTCTCCAATGTAGTTCCCATAGGCTGGAGCCTTTTACAGGGCAAGTGTGATGCTTGGTATATTTTCCTTGTCAGTTATATTGATCAAGGAGGCCAAAGTTGCTAGGGCATCCGCAAATTCATTCCAATTTTGAGGAATATGGAGGAAGGATATTTCTTCAAACGCCAAAGTCATCTGTAGAACTCACCGATGGAAAGGCGGCAAATGTATTTCTTTGGTGTGATATATTCTGGTGGTTTGTCTGATTACCAATTTGAAATTCCCAAAGGCAGTTAACTGTTTGATGCCCATTGATTGGGCAAGTTTTAGCCCCATGATACAGCCTTCATAATCAGTTGTGTTGTTGGTGCTGACAAACTGCAATTTAACGGCGATGGGATACTGCTCCCCCGTAATGGATACTAAAACTGCTCCAGCCCTAGAACCTTCCATATTTACAGCTCCATCGAAATACATCTTCCATGTCTGGTATGCATCATCTTGACGGTGTTGCTGAACTGTCATTATCCCTTCATCGGGAAATATGTTTACAAGGGTTTGAAATCCCAAGGGTGCGACGGCCATTGATCCAGTAATTCCTAGACCTTTGATGAACTTTTGCATCACGTAGACGATGTCAAATTGTCAGTAGGATCAACTCGCCATCCGGAAAGTCAACAATTTAACATGGGCACCGACATATGAGATGGGTTGTGTGACCATAGAGGTAATGTTGTAACCTCATGGAAGCCCATACTAAAGCACGAGAAGTTTTCTCAATTAGAGTGTACTTGTGTTCACTGCTGCTAAATCTTTTGCTGAGTTAATAGATAGCTCGCTCTTAGCCTCTATTATCTTTCTCGTCCTAGCAGATGCAACCCATGGCATTGTAATTGATTGACAGTACATGAACAGGGAAACACCATCCTGGAGGTACCAAAACAAGAGCTTTGACTAGCTACTCTTTGATTGTAAGGAAAGCTTTCGACACTCATCATTCCATTTCATGGAGGAGTTCTTCCTTAACAATTTGAAGATAGGCTCACAGGTTGCTGTGAGCTGGGAGATGAATCTGCTAATGAAGTTGATTCTTCCCAAAAATCCCCGTATTTCCTTATCTGTTTGAGGATGGGCATTTCCGTGATGGCCTGGATTTTTGTGGGATCCAGCTCAATCCCTTTGTGGCTTACTAGGAATCCTAGCAACTTGCCCGATTTAACGCCAAAGGCACATTTAGCTGGATTCAACTTCAAGTTATACTTACGCAACCTATTGAAGAGCTTTCTGAGATGGTCTAGGTGGTCTTCCTCCCTTTGGGACTTGAAAATGATGTCATCCATATATAGCTCTATCTCTATGTGCATTAAGTCGTGGAAAAGAGCCACCATAGCTCGCTAATAGGTAGCTCCGGCATTGATGAGGCCGAATAACAATCGACTGTAGCAAAAGGTTCCCCAAGGAGTGATGAATGTAGTTTCTCACGATCATCTTCAGCAACCATGATTTGATGGTACCCCGCAAAATAGTCAGCAAAGGAGTAAATGTCGTATTGAGCTGTATTGTCAATGAGTATGTGTATGAATGGCACGGGAAAGCTATCTTTAAGACAAGCTTTATTCAGATCCCTGTAATCAACGCAAACTCGCACCTTTCCTCTAGGTTTAGGCATAGGGACTATGTTGGATAGCCATTCAAGGTATGTTGACACCATGACGATGTCGGCTTGATTCAGGTTTTAATCGTCTGAGCTTCTGCCTGACTAGCTTAAATCCCTCTTTGATGGGAAGGCAATAAATGACATTGTCAGTGGACTAACCGACCATGTCTTCATGAGACCATGCAAACACATCCTAGAATTGGGTCAATAGAGTAACCATGTCATTCCTTTGGTTTGAGTGAGGTCCGTACCAATGTGGATTTGTTTGGGGTTTTATGAGGTTCTGAGGTTAAAAGAGGTGGTTTGATCAAGATTTGGCTTGGGTTTTCTTCACCCATTCTTTGATCTCCGAGGTATCTCATAGTCCTCTTATATTTCCATAAAGTCCGAGTCCAACTTTACATCAAAGTTACAATTCCTCGTGGAGAATAGGCATCGCATCGCTAAAGTCCACATCTAACTTTAGAGTCCTCAAACAAAATGCCTTCACATAATATATGAAATTATTTAATCATACAACATGTTAGCATGTAATGACAAAATAACTGCTAATACTATACGTAAAAAGTAAGCGATTATTGCTATCTACGTAAGCGGGGAGTTTACGCCTTTTTACCCTTTTCGACAAAATAAAGGAGGCCGCTCAATTGTTAAGATGAAGTCTTGGTGGACAAAGAATGATGAAGAAATCATATCGTCCTCCTTCTCCGAATGATGACCATTATGTCCGGACAATCATCGTATGGGATGTCCCTGTTCATACCTTTAGTATGGACTATGATGCGTATGTTTGACAACTGCCTTGCAATGTCTTGTTTACATCTCCGATCCCTTTCCCCACATCAGGATCTGGCATCAAGAATTCCTTTCCTTTGATCGGTATCGGCTTAAGAAACAACATAGTCATCACATGAGCAGGAACCTTTAATGCAGGCCGTGAAGGCTCAGCTTCTGCAGATCTAGGCAATCGCTGTGTGGCTGAAGATGAAGGAACCTGTTTGTGTTTGTGAGGATTCCTATGGCTAGAGCTAGAAGAATAACCTAATCTGGATGTCCCTATTTGACTGGGAACTTGAATTGGGCACTTAATGCCCTGACGATCTTTGCCCAACCCTTGTCCAGCTTGATAACCCAAGGGTATCATTTTTTGACTTGCTGACATTACCTTGCCAGAAATTCTGGGTATCAGAGGTGGCACCCCAATGGGATGATAGTGAGTGTTGGTCACCTCCAGTTCCTGGAAGCTGATAGGCTCAACTTCTGCATTAAAACTGATGATTGGTATATCACCTTGTTCAGGACATTTCGTCTCAGCATTAACAGTGACCAAGCTATTGTTAATGATGTATTTGAGCTGTTGACGAAGGGTGGAAAGGACGGATCAAGCCATATGAATCTACGGTCTTCCCAAAAGTAGATTGTATCCTGTAGCTATTTTGAGCACATGTAGATATTCTGTGTGGACCAATATCCACAGGTAGTTCAATCTCCCCGATAGCATTTTTTTGGGATCCATCAAAAGCTTTGTTAACCGTATAGCTTCTTCGGATCCTATTGAGATTGATGTTCATCTTCTTCCAAGGTTGCATAAGGGCAGATGTTCAAAGATGATCCTCCATCTATTAGTAGTCCTGCTACCACGTATCCTGAGGACATAACCGCTATGTGCAATGGTTTATAATGACCCGTCCCTTCGGGAGGTATGTCATCATTAGTGAAAGATATCACATTGCTGTTAAAAATGTGATCAACCAGGTGATGGAACTTTTCAACATCCACTGATTTTGGCAAATGGGCTTCTTCTAAAACTCTCAGTAAGACCCTCATGTGATCTTCCGAGGAGAACACCAAGTCCAAAGATGGAAATCAGTTGTGGAGCTTCTTTTCAAGCTTAAAACCACCTTGGTTTCGTTATGGGCCATAGTTTGAAGGAATTCTTCAATCTTCTCCATAGGAATTTTCCCTTTTGACCTGATGGTGGGCTTCATCACTCGTTGGGGAAGATACAATGGATTTTCCTTCTACACTGCAGTAGTTATGTGGGATGTGGATCCTTCAGCCTCCCCATAATTCCATGGCACTTTTTGTAGGCTGACAATATGACGCCCCCAAAATAGGTATACATCACCCATTTTGAGTCGCCAAATACATGGTACAAAATACGAATACAATCTTTAATATACAATAAGAGAGCTGTGAGTTTTAATACAATTATTGTCTTCTAGACAATATTCACTCTCAGAATAAGTACTCATTATATTTATTGTCGCACTATTTAACAGAATAGTTAGGACTACAAATACTATCATCTGAGTCGTCAATTTGTTCCCCGACTAGTCCCGGCTACGTTCTCATTTCCTGAAGAGAACAGTGAAAGAAAGGGTGAGCTCAACTAGCCCAGTAAGAAATATTATGACTAAGATAATGCAGAATAAATTAACATTAGTCTTCAACAGTGTTAAACTGATAAAATACAATAGACATCAAGTTTAACTGCAGCGGAACATGCAATCCATTAAAAGAGTCAAGTAGAGAATAAAATCTACTATCTTTTATGATTTAAAAAGGTTATTCATCACTTTTATCGCTGGGACTCAGCTTAATAAATAATCCACATCATCCCTGCACTACAGCCAAGGATATTCATTAGTATCACAACCACAAATTATCCATGCACTATGGGCCAAAGATATTCGTGTATTCATCAATGGTCATGATCATGCCAACAACTGTCCATCAATGCACTACGGGCCAATGAGGACTTTTACCATATCATTTATAACATTACGGTCATTATTACACCGAATAATCCCTGGTCATAATCATACCAAGTCCATCTATGCACTACAGGCCACAAATGACTTTCAAAAAAATATAAACATGAGGATGATGACAATGATATAAGAATTTAATACATCAAGTTCAAGAATTAATTTATTCAGGAACTAATAATGTCCAAATTGTCAACATGATATTTCTTTGTAGAGTAAAATTCAAGAATGCTCAGAAGAATATTTCCATGAAAATATACTGGATGAAGCGAAAATATCAAGGATATTCCACTAATTTCATGGAGTTTAGAAGTTAAAACTTTAACCAACTGAGTATAATAAAGAATGGAATAACAAAAGAAATCACCATGCATGTGGTACTTCGCATCAATAGGTTATTCCAATAGAATAATAGATAACGAACCCTTGTCCGCAAAATTTGCACCGACGATGATGTTCCAATGTAGAATAACAAAGACGGAACCAGTCCGACATAAAATGCATGATAGGATATTCCAATGTAATAATAAAGATTTTAACCAGTCCCAAGTAAAACGCATGATGTGATATTCCAATGTAATAATAAAGATTTTAACCCGAGTCCAAATAGAAAAAGCGCATGAGCATGTGATATTCCAATAGAATAATAAAGAATGGAATAACAGAAGTTCTCTTTATGAATACAAAAGAAATAATACCCCTTACCGTAAAAGAAGAGTATTCTGACTAGTAGGGCGAGGATATTCTTGAAAAAATTTGCACTACGCTCAAAGCTTCTTAAAACTCTAAAGAAATACGCTCAAGATTATAGAAGAGAATTCTCTGAATTTCTGGTGTGTTTTCAATTCTAACTAAGCATCCTATTTATAGGAGAATTGAAGGGGTACTGTTTGAACACGGGTGCACCGAATGATAATTTCACGGACGAAATTGTAGCAGCCACGGATGTTATGTGCAATAATTTGATTACCAACATCAAGTAAAACAAAAATAAAATAATATATATATTTATATAAGCACATGCTTGTTTGAATTATTTGCTCCCACCCGACAAACTATTACAATTCAATGACTTTTGATTCCACCAAAGGACAATATATCATATATATATATATATATATATATATATATATATATATATATAACATACATACACCCACATTAATATTATATATATACACTACTCCACCATTCCCACATTCCACCCAATTCACAGGTGGAATTCCTCCCACCAAAAGAATCCTTTCATTCCCCCACCAAAAGAATCCTTTAATTCCCCCACCACTTATATATATAATATTTATATATATATATACCGAATGATTATTTTGAAAAATAAGTAAATGGAGGTCCATAAAATACATTAAAAATTACAATAAATACTTCATAAAAACACCTCAATATTTTTAACAACATTTATCATCATTATTATAATTCACAATATTAATTGACCAGGTCCTTCCCAGGAAAGAGGGGGCTTTTCAATAAGGATTTCTCCCTATTGGCGCGCAATTAGGTGACCAAACCTCTCCTTGGCATAACTTCTAGACATCGTTAATATTGCAAATAATAATATTAATAATTCTATCATCTCAATTATTGATTTAATAATATATAAAATATTGACAATAATTGAATCAATTAACGTGAAATACTATGCAACAATTACTGAAGCAATAATTTAACAAAACTGAGTGACTTTTCACGTAAGCATCAATAATCAATACCGTGTGCTACTATGCAACCACGTGTATTCCTGTACTTTTAACATCGGGTGTTTCAACAAAGATAATAGCAGTAAAACTTCCGCCATTATTTTCAATAAAATATTTTTTATCGCTTTCTCAATCCGATAATAATTTCATTGTGGGGTCCACTAATGATTGTGCCGCCGCATTTAATATATTCCTCGTTAAAACGAATATTCCCCAACCAATCGAATATTATATAACAACTTCATGTATTTTGCAAAAATTTATAAATATTACCCACAACTATAACATTATATCAAACTCATTCCATAATATTCAAAAATGATAATTATAGAAAATTCATCTTTATTCATAAAAGTTGGGGTCTTACAATCTCCCCTTCTTATGAAATTTCACCCTCAAAATTAGGGTACGTACCTGATATGTCGAAGAGGTAAGGATACCTTGATTTCATTTCGATTCTATCTCCCGTGTCATTTCCTAAACATCGTGATTTTTCCACAAAAACATCGACTTGAGGTATAACCTTGAGCGTAGAATATATTCCTTCTTATCCAAGATTTGAACATGAACCTCTTCATACATTAAATCTTCCGTAATTTCGTCCGGTTCTAACTCAATAATGTGGCTCGGGTCTTTCACATATTTACGTAACATGGATATGTGAAAAACGTTATGAACACGAGACATACTTGGCGGTAAAGCAAGTCTATAAAGGCTACATCCCTACTCGATCGAGGATTAAAATGGGCTAATGAATAGAGGATTGAGCTTTCCTCTCTTTCCAAATCTCGTAACTCCTCTCCATGGACAAACACGTAACAACACACGATCTCCAATATCAATTCCACGTCCTTTCGATGAAGATCAACATAACTCTTTTCATTTGGTTTTGTGAGGTTTTTATACGTTGTTAAATCATTTGTATCTTTTCTCAGAGTCATACGTATTAACTCCTATTCCCAACAACGTTGCTTCACCCACCTCATCCCAAAGATACCGGAGAACGACACTTTCTTCCATACAACGCTTCGAATGGAGCCATGCCAATACTTGTTTGATAACTGTTGTTATAGGAAAACTCCACCAACGATAAGAACTTGTCCCAACTTCCCTTGAGGTCAAGGACACAGTGTCTTAATAAATCTTCAAGAGTTTGAATAGTCCTCTCTGATTGTCCGTCCGTCTGAGGATGATATGCCGAACTAAATCATAAATCTGTGCCCATAGCTTTTTGCAAACTAACCCAAAATCTTGAAGTGAATCTTGGGTCTCGATCAGAAAATATGGATACTGGCATACCATGCAGTCTTACAATCTCGTTTATATACATACGAGCAAGACGTTCAAGTGTATAAGTTTCTCGTATTAGTAAGAAGTGAGCAGACTTGGTCATCTATCAACAATGACCCAAATTGCATTTATGCCTTGAGAAACCTTGGGAAGACCAGTAACAAAATCCATGGTAATGTGCTCCCACTTCCATTCTGGAATATCAAGTGGTTGCAATGGACCTTCTGGTACTTGATGCTTCGCTTTGACTTGTTGACAAGTTAAACACCTTGAGATAAATAGCGTTATCTCCCTCTTCATATTGCCCCACCAAAATGTATGTCGAAGATCATGATACATTTTGGTACTTCCAAGATGGATTGCAAATCGGTGTGTTTTATGCCCCATCATGATTTTATACTCTAAATCGTGGTCGTTAGGAACACAAAGTCCGGAGTTAACTCAAGTATTCCTTCTTCATCGATTCTTGCTTGGCTAAGATAGCACCTTCTTGCACTTTCTTCCTCAAACGCATCGGGCTGTTTCGAATTGAATTTGAGCAAACTTTTAACTTTATCGATTAAAGTCGCTTTCTACTCGTGATATTCGCCATCATCACGTGGGTCCATGGAGTCTTTATCTCTATCTTTATCCTTTGTAAGTCATACAAAATAGGCCTTTGTGTTGACAATATCGCACTTCGTATTCGCATATGATCTTCTCTACTCAATGCGTCACCTACCACGCTCACTTTTCCGTGGATGGTATTTGACCTATATGATCATAATCTTTCAACAGCTCAAGCCAACGTCATTGTCGCATGTTGAGTTCCTTTTGAGTGAAGAAATATTTGAGGCTTTTATGATCCGTAAAGATCTCCACTTTCTCCCCATATAAGTAATCCTCCAAATCTTTGAGTGCAAAATAAGCTGCGCTAACTCTAGATCATGAGTAGGATAATTCCTCTCATATTCTTTGAGTTGTCGAGAGGCATAGGCTATGACTTTCCAATGTTGCATGAGAACATCCTAACCTTTGCCCCTAAGCATCATCAGAGATGACAAATCCTCCGAGCCGATGGTATTGTCGTAAAAGGTGTTTGAATGAGTCTCCTCTTGAGTTCTTGAAAAGTCTTCTCACATTCCTCGCTCCAACCGAATTTTGTATCTTTTCGAGTCAGCTGAGTTAATGGAGTAGCGATTCGAGAAAATTCTTCCATGAATCTCCAATAATAACCAGCTAAGCCGAGAAAGCTACGTACTTCGATCACTGATTTGGGTTGATCCCAGCTTTAAATAGCTTCAATCTTTGCTGGGTTAGCAGATATTCCATTACTTGATACTACGTGCCCAAGGAATGCTACTTCCTCAAGCCAGAACTCGCATTTCTTCAACTTGGCATAAAGCTTATATTCACAAAGCTTTTGGAGTATCGACCTCAAGTGTTGCTTCATGATCTTCACGGCTTTTGGAATAAATAAGGATGTCATCAATAAAGATTTAACCACAAAGTGATCCAAATATTCCTTGAATACTCGGTTCATCATATCCATGAAGGCGCAAGCGAGGAGCATTAGTCAATCCAAAAGACATGACTAGGAATTCATAATGCCCGCATCGAGTTCGAAAGTCGCTCTTTGGAATGTCATCGGTCTAATCTTCAATTGGTGATATCCAAACGAAGATCAATCTTTGAAAAGAATTTGGCTCCTTGCAATCGTCAAACAGTCATCAATACATGGCAATGGGTACCTATTTTTGATGGTGACATGGTTTAACTCCCAATAATCAATACAAAGTCGCATACTCCCATCTTTCTTTTCCACGAATAGAACAGGAGCACCCCAAGGAGACGTACTAGGATGAATGAAACCGATGTCTAACAATTCCTGCAGTTGGGTGTTTAACTCCTGAAGTTCAATAGGAGCCATTTGATATGGGGCTTTGGAAATAGGTTTTGCATCAGGTTCAAGGTCAATACAAAATTTAATTTCACGCTCTGGGGGTAGGCCAGGAAGTTCTTCAGGGAATACGTCAGGAAATTCATTAACAATAGAAATATTATTCAAAACTGACGTATTTTGTTTAGATCCGTGACATGAGCTAAGAAAGCTTGACAATGGTTTTTCAATAAACGAATAGCTTTATGGCTTGAGATGACAGCGATTGATTTTAATGGTTTAGTTGCTTGAATTCGCATAATAGGTTGTTTAGGAATATGAAAGCTAACAACCTTACAAAAACAATCAATTTTTGCATGATGAGTAGTTAACCAATAAATCCCTAGAATTACATCAAATGCAAGTATTTTCAATGAAAGAAGATCGACAGGTAATGTGAGGGTATCGATTTGAACCAAACAAGACTTATAAACAGTGGATGTAATGAAGGTTTCTCCCAATGAGTTTCAACAGATAAGTTAAAGTCTAATTTCTCCGAGTAAAATTTAAACGTTGAGCGCAAGTAAGAAAATAAAAGAATGGGTAGAACCCCAGTATCAAATAAGGTATATACTTATTTAGAGTTTATGATAAGCTTACCCATGATGACCTCGTTCGTTTCCTTGCTTTCGGGAGGTCACGAAAAAAATCGGGCCTTGAACTACTGGTTTTGTCTTGTTTGGGATGACCTTTGATGCCTCCATCCCAACCGGACTTGTCTTCTGATTGCACATAAAATCGCCAAGTGACCTTCTCTTCCACAATTGTAACATGCTTTGAGGGCATCGCGTAATTTGGACTGATGTATCCCTCCCCTCCATATTTGAAGCATATGATAGGTGGTTGTTCTCCTTCCTTAACGACAGGTGCTGATGCTGAAGTCTTTCCATCATTGTTGAATCTCCTCTTCTTGAAATGTCCATTCTTATTGTTTGGGCCATGATTACTACCGAAGTGGTTACCATTTCTGGCATGTTGATTACCTCCACGCTTATTGTCACCGCTTGATGACTGTTATCACTGGTATTATCATTTTGTCGGCTGCTCTCTTTTGGTTGGGTTGACTCATTATCGCGCTCAATAACTAAGCCATATTAACACTATCCGAATACAAACACAGTTTATGAGAGATAAGATATTGGTGTATCTCGGGTTTCAAACCTCTTAGAAATATTCGTGTCATTTTCTCCTCATTATCAACCAAATGGGATGCAAACCGAGACAACACGGCAAACTTAGCTTCGTACTGTGACACGGTCATGTTGTTTTGCTCCAGCTTAATGAACCCTACCTCTTTCATGTGACGAATACTTTCGGGAAAGTACTTGTCGTTGAACAGTTCTTGAAACTTCTCCCAAGACATCTTAAGTGCGGCAGGTTGAGTATGCTTTACAGATTCCCACCAGTAATCTGCCTCTGCCTGCAACATGAAGGTAGAAAAAAGAACCTTTTGCTCCTGAGCAACCCAAGACATCAAATATCTTGTTGATCTGCTTTATCCACGCCTCCTACTTTTAAGTGGTTTTGGCTCTCCAAAA